>VWZI01001572.1:15422-132571 GCA_013396835.1 Psilopogon haemacephalus | reverse complement strand
CCCCAGACCTTACTTTTGCCCTCTGGAATTTGGACATCGTGGCTGGAGCACTTGCTGCTGAAGACTGAGGCAGAGAAGTCATTGAGCACCTCAGCCTTATCCATGTCCCCTGTCGCCAGCTCTCCATTTCCCTTCTGAAGGGGTCCCACATTCTCCCTAGTCCTCCTTTTCTCACTGATATACCTGAAGAAACTCTTGTTCCCCTTAATGTCTCCAGCCAGATTCAACTCCAGCTGTGCTTTGGCTTTCCTGACTTGATCTCTGCTTCCTTGAACAATATCATCATCTCACCAACTTCTTTTCCTCTTTAAAAATTCTGGTGAACACAGCAAACATGTCTTGCGTGTCATCTGTGGGATCAGGCAGCTTTGATCAGACTGCATGTGCTAAGTCCTTTACGCCCATCTAGGTAGTTCTTCTGAGTTGGTATAGTCTAGCATGGAGATAGTCAGTATGCATCTGAGTGTGGCTGGATAGAACACATGTGGGAGACTGCTCAGATGCTCACAAGTCTTCTGTGTTTTTTGAGAAGCCAGTGGCACTGCCAACAGGTCTTTCTGTCCACTGCTGATAAAATCAAAACCCAAATCCTGGGACTGTTACAGCCTTTCAGGGGAAGAGATGTGAGTCAGTGCCAACAGTATAGATGTTTGTGGAAATGCTGCCTAGTGAAGTTATCCAACTTTTTTTTTAAGGTCATATGCTAAAGAGGGACTGCAGCAATTGATAATGTTTTGGAATGCTTTTGGCAGTTATAAAGAGATTATGTTCATGAGAACTTGGCTAGTGAAATTACAGAGCTAGATACTATTTTTCTCCTCTTGTTTTGACACTCAGGTTTTTCTTTTACCCTATTGTGAATTTCAGTGCACATTAGCCCAATGCAGCACATACATCACATGCATTTTTATCTATTATATTTCTTAGAGGTCCAGCACACTGTTTGTTTGCTTTGTTTTTAAATTTTGTTTGCTTGTTTGGGTTGTATTTTGTTTTCCTAGACCAGTTGGCATCTTTGCCATTTGGCACATTACTGGGCAATCAGCTAAATAGCAGCTGAGGCTTAAGAAGAAGGAAACGTGTTTACAGTATCTTACGTATTTGTAAACTTGAAATATTTCAAGAAGTACTTTTACCTTTTTTGGTGGTTGTTGTTCTTTCTTTAATTTGAAGGCTACTTTCTTCCCAATGTCTCAGTGCAGTCTTGCTGTGTTGGCATTTCCAGGGCATCAGGGGAATGTTAACATCCAAACAAAATCTGTTTTCTCTGCAATTTTTAATTGCAAACATTTGTGTCCATAAAATCCTTTCCACAAAACTCAGTCAGTTCAGCTGAATTATTTTTGTTGTTGTTCTATGAAAAGTACCAAACTCAGGTCACAGTTAGGTTTGCTTGGGTTTGTTGGGGTTTTTTCATTTGGGTTTTTTCTTTTACTTTGTTAACCATGTAATGTATGCATTGTATGTGCATCTATGTCAGCTTGTGTAGAGAATACCCCTTGCCACTTAAAATGGCAGTCCTAACAATCTGAGGTCATGGATAGCTTTTAAAAACAGAGATATGGCTCACAGTGGCTTCAGATATTACAACTGCCATCTATATTGTGTTATCCCAAAATAAGAGGTTACATGATGTTATGAGGTTATATGCAAGTATTATCCCTTTACCCTGTGGCTTCTTCTGCAGAGGCAGTTGTTGGCAGGTAAAGGATTGGGTGCACTGGTGTTAGTTGGTGGGGCTGCTTAGTTGATGAGCTGCAAAACAACATGGTGACAGAGGACACAGACTACGTATTCCCCTATAGATAGCAACAAGAGAGAAAAGACAGCTCAATTGTATATCAGGGACTGGATTGATTGTGAGCTATTGAAGAGCCAGAATTTATAAATTATGTAGCTTTTATAATTTTCAAAACTCCCACCCACAATCTGTGTGTAAATTAGTTTAAGTTTGGGTCCTAATTCGGTCAGGAAAAGTCTTCACAAGGATGCCTTTTCAGGTAATTTAGGAAAAATCAAGAAATGGAAAGGTTTGGGCATAAGACAGCTTTGCCCTACTTAGAGATGGGAGACTGTCTCCTTCACAGCAGCATCCAGAGTCCAGTGCCTGCCGAAGTCCAAGATCACTGTAAGCACAGCTTTCACGAAGCCACAATTGCAAAGCAAGGCAGGGGAAAGCTGGGGTGCTCCGTGGTATTCCCATGAATGGCTGCAGTTTACCGTTAGAGGCAGGTCCTGCAGCAAGAAGCCAGGGTGAGACGGTGTAAAAGCAGGGACCGTGCACTTCCTCATCACTGTCCTTCCAGATGCTCTTCAAGGTTCCTGCAAGGTCCAGGAGGACCGTTTCCTTCCTCATTCACACCTTTGGTGGGGCAGTGGACTTGGGTGTGCCCTGCCACAGTTTGCACCGCATTCAGACCCACTGCTCCGGTGGGGCGGTGCCCTGCCCTGCCACAGTCCACCCCGGTGGCAATGGACAGATTTGTGTAGGACTCTAGGGTGATGGGTAGTCCCTAGTAGGCTAGTGAGGTATGGCTCATGTTCGGAGTGTCTATAAATGCCCTGTGTTATCCCAAAATAAGAGGTTACATGATGTTATGAGGTTATATGAAGTGTCATCCCTTTACTCTGTGGCTTCTGCAGAGGCAGTTGTGGGCAGGTAAAGGGTTAGTTTGTGGGGTTGATGAGCTGCAAAACAACATGGTGACAGAGGACATGGATTATGTGTTCCCCTATAGATGGCAACAAGAGAGACAAGACGGCTCAAATTGTATATCAGGGACCAAGAACTCATGCCTCCTCTGTCTAAATTTTCCACTGCTGGCACAGGGGAGGTAAGCAGTCAACCCAGTATGGGTGATAGAGCAAATTCCAATTTATTAGCGATCTTACAGCTCCTTTTATACTCTGCCAGCTGGGGGGCGTTATTGAATACTCCAAGGTAATTGGTAAAGGGGGTTATATGTGTCATACAGTAATTTGTTACTGAATACAAGAATGAGTTTGCAGTTCTCCGAGAAAACTTCTAGTTAGCAGGCATCTTCCTTCCTCTGTATCTCTGTTTTCCAGCTGCACTTTCATCTCACAGGCGTTCCACTGTGCTTCTCCTTTAAACATACTCCTGGCAGTGTGTTGTTCACTGCTCTAATGCTGCTTCTCAGAGATATTCTGCAACATTCCACTTCTGCTTGGGCATTCTGCCTTGTATACCTAGGATCATGGCTTGCTTGTCTCTTCTTGTTTATTTACTCCACAGCTGTCAAATGTTGTTCACACCAGTTTGGAAGGCATACATGCTGATGGCTCCCTAATGTATATGTGTATCTCATAGATGATCCATGCAGTGTGAAGCTAAAAAGACCTGTTTCCCATTAGGGGTAGGGTTAGAGGTTTGTACAAGTACTTAACACAGGTGCTGGGATTACAAATGTTAGCAACTCCAAATTCTTGAGAATAAAGATCAATTTGAGGTGGCAAAGTCTCTGGGAATGTCTTTGGTCAGGGCATGCAGATGCCTATGTTGTTGCACTTGGTGTGACTGCCGCTACTCAGACACTTCTCAAAATGATAAGGGTTGGAAGGAGAAGTATTTCAATTTCCTTGCTTCCATGTAATTTTCCTTGGCCTTTATCCCATACCAGCAGTTTCCCAGTCCAGATACTTGGCTTCATGATCAAGTAATGGTGGATAATAGGGGAAATCTCATTGCCATTACATTGGATTGTTGGGAGAAATGAGTTGGGAGAAATCTGCAATATCATGGAGGTTTTCCAGAAGTAGCATAATAAATTTGGTTGACGAGCAGAAAAAGTGTCCTGAGGGAACTTGATCTGTCCTTTGCTTCCCATTTAGGATATAAAGATACAGATACCCAGCTTAATGTAGTATTGGCCAATTGAAAAGCAATGGGCAGAGTTCTCTCAGTGAGATTGTTGCTGCTGGTGGTGTTTTGTAGGCCAATATACAAGCAGAAAAGCCCAGTCCAATAGGCGAAGCTGGTCAGGCTGCTGGTGATGGTGACCCACCAAGCATGAGGATACTTCATGGAACTGGTTATGGAATCATGCAGCTCAAAGCGGGAGCTTGAAAGATCAATCTTCTTGTGCCTTATCATGCTTTAAAACAAAACCAAAAAAACTAAAACCCACACATGAAAAGACAAAAAAAAACCCCTTTCACTGTGTAACTGGAATATGCAACAAATAGTAACAACACAAGTTACAATTACAAATGCTTTCTGAGAGCAGAGTGGGTGGTATGTGGTATGCATCATTTCCTAAAACACACACTTTCTATTTTAAACATTTTGATTGCATGCAAAAAGGAAAGGAATCATAGAACATTTTGGGTTGTAAGGAATCTTTAAAGCTAATATAGTTCAATCCCCCTGGCGTGAGCAGGGACATCTTCAACTAAATCAGGTTGCCCAGAGCCCTGTCCAACCTGACCTGGAATGCTTCTGGGGATGGGCATCCTGTGCCAGTGTTTCACCACCTTCGGCATAAATCTGGTCTAGTGTTCTGGAGGGTGGAGAAAACATGGTCAACAGTAAACCATAGAACATAACCTTCACGTAGAAGTCTTTTTCAAGCAGTAAAGAAATAGCAAAGTCTGGTAGATCCTGTGTATTTTGCTGAAGATAGTACTGAGCCACAGGTCAGAACCTACAAAGATCCATTGTGTGGGTGAAATTCATGAGTGTGGCATGTGAGTATCTCTTCAGTGGGATATTTCCTATTGCAGTTTCTACTCCAGTCTTTGTGCTGGATTTTTTTTTTTTTTTGGTTGTTTTTTGTTTTTTGTTTATGGGGTCTTAAGTTTGGGGTTTTCTGGGATTTTTTTTTCGGGGGGCAATGGTTGGTTGGGTTGTTTGGTTGTTTTTTTTTTTGTTGTTGTTGTGTTTGTGGGTCTTTTGTTGGATTTTTTGGTTGTTGTTGGTTGGTTGGTTGGTTTTTTTCTACTAGGAGTTCACAAGGGGCGATGGGTAGCACTATTTAGAGCCCTCTGAGGTATGCTCATGGTTTATTTTCTGTGTGTGCAACTTGTTTACATACACATTGAAATTTACTTATTGTTGTTCTGAGTAGTTGATGGCTACCAGGGCCATCCATGGTTTCTCAGTCTTTAGACAACCCAGCCTGCATAATTTTTTTAAATCCCAGCATTTCTTCTTATTTCTTCTGGATGCAGTTGCTTTCAAAATTTCTAAACATCTCTGCTAGGGTAGCAAGTAAGAGACATCAGCTTTCAAGTCCTCAAGTTTGTTCCTGTCAGGTCTGTTGTCCTCTGAGGCACCATGCTATTCTTTACAGTACAAGCTTCTGCTTCTCGTATTTCTAAAACAAAGCCACCTGACATTAGATTCAGCATAAATTTTTTTTTTTTTTAATATATCTCAACCCATTCTGTTTAAAATGGGGCTGCTCCTACTTCAGTGTCATGAAAACCACTTACATTTTTCTCAGTGAATGGGCCCCTTACGTTCAGCATCACACTTGTGTGCATAGTTACATGTACTCTTAAAAAGCATATTTTCATTGTTGCTGATGTCCCTTTAACAAGCTACAACATTAAAAAAAAAAATGTTTCCTGTTTTCCAGAAAATAATTTCTGTAAAACAGAAAAGGTACTGAAACCCCATCTCAATTATTTTAAGATTTTTTTTTCTTCCTTTTTACTCTATGAAAGAGCAGTGGATGTGTACAGAAGTTTCTCTCACTTTAAAGCAAAACTTTGAAAATACATTATCATTGTCATGCAACTTCTTAAATGCATAAAGATGTGTATGCTGACCAAAAAAAAAAAAAGAAAAAAGAAAAAGAAAAAAGTCTTGGCTTTTGTATTAATGAAAATGGCCTGAAATACAAGTGAGATTTTTTTTCAAAGTATTATTAAATCAGAAATTTTAAATAATTCCTCTTTTAACTTTGTAGGGGTTTTTGTTGTTGCTTTGGTTTTTTGTTTGTTTGTTTTGTTTTTTTTAACTGAGAGGATAACCAAACTGATGTGAACCAGTTTCTAGGACTATATTTGTAGCGCTATTTTCAGTTTCTATTTTGGTGGTCCGGCTTGGAGCCAGACTTTTTTTCTTAACTGGGAATTTTTCTGGCACAGTGTTAAAATGGCTCTGTTTTATTATTTCTAACATTTCGTAAAATCTCTGTTCAGAGTTATGTTTTCTAGATTAATCAATTCTTGTGCAGTCATTTTCTACTTCTTACAAAACCACAGCTGAAAGGGTCAATTATAAAGCCTGATTTCTGCTTTAAACTAAAAATTTAATCTGTATTTAACACAAATAAGCTCTCATTTCAAGATGGGAAATGGCTGCATCAAACGAAGTCAATGTTAATTTTATTTTTGGGTGTGTGTGGAAAGTAAGATCTAGGATTTAGGGGTTTAGAGATGATGGGCTCTCATGCAAGTGGTTCCAGATGGTTGAATTTTTCTTTCAGACACTGTTTTGGCTCTTCTCGGGACATAAATTGTACCAACTATCCAAAGATTGCAACATGCTGCTTCTTGAGAGGCATTTGGTGTAGCTAGGCTGTATTGTGTCTCTGTAATGTTGCACTGAGTTTCTCTCATCCTGACTTTCAAGCAGAATAATACTAAGCCTTCCTAATGCCAATATAAAAATACCTGAAAAATCTCTGGAGGTGTAGACAAGAAGCTAAGGAGAGAAAGTTGAGCCCAAAACATGTGTCTGACTATGGCACTGGAATGACAGACTCCTTGCAGCTTCACTGTCACTGTGGGGAACAGGAAGTGCTCTGCGCAGAGACAGCTGAACTAATCCTGGCATTAAATACAGCAAAGCTGTGGCAGCACCCTGGTGACATAGCTCCAAGTCCCTATACTGTGGTAAACTGCTTACAGTGTTCCCAGTGACACAGAAACATGAAGGAGGTGAGCTGCTACTCACCTGTTGCTTTTGGACAAGGCAAATGCCTACCTCTGTAGTGTAAGCTACTGAGTCAGAACTTCATTCACAAGCAGTCTTAAGTATATGAGTGTGCTGGATCCAAGTCACATCAGTCTACACTTGCTTGTGACTACATTTCATGCTGTCAGCTACAGTACAGGAAGCCAAAGCATTGTGCCTGGCTGCATTTACTCCTCTGTACCCCAAAATTTAAAGTCAACTTTATATAAATACATAAAAAGCAGATATGGAAATATAAAGCTGGTTTCATTTTCAAGTCTTAAGTTAATGTGTATGGTCTAAGAATAAATAAACAGGTATATGTGCTGCTTGTATTCAAAGCCATGTTTGTAATTCAGAAATGTCTCTTGGACACTTTTCCCAGCTCTCAAGCAATGACTGAATCTTCTGTGAAGAAGCTGTCTGCCTTGGGTACTGCACTGGTAGTAGCTGTGGATGTGCTGCAAAAGCAGCTCCTGTCTGAAATTTAGGAGGGCAGCTGCTACCTCACCAGTGCACCACAGATCTTGTTACATAAACTCAAGGCACCTTTTATTGGACCAGCCTGGGTAAGGGGAGTGAGGACAGATGGCAAACATTTGCCAAACTACAGCATCTTTTTATTGCTGTCTTGGTACAATTCGTGAGATTCTTGTATCTCAGGAAAATCAGAAAAACATTTGTCTTAAAACAAGATGCATCTTCACGTGCACAGGGTTGGTATCCACTAATCATCAATATAAACTTTTCTTTTTTGGGCAATAGAAGTTCTCATTATCCTCCTGAGGCTGTCACAATCTTTTATTGTTTTTAGATCTCCCAGTGGACAACAGAGCAAACACTGAATGAGTACTCTGATATTTACCAACTTTTAGTAGACAATGTTTTCATAACACAGAAATTATAACAGAGTGTCCCTCTGGCTGGAGAAATGAGTTCTAATACACTGTGGAGGTTTAAGAAGGGAGACTTTGTTCTGAGGACAACCATGTGTCCTGGGAAAAAGATAGGAAGAGATAAAGTAAATAAACATTTGGAATGGAAACGGTGAGTTAGTATCTTCCCAAAGTGGAAAGCAGAATTCAAGTGTATTTCTTCACAAACATGTGCAGTAGTTTTCTATCTTATGAGAAAGAACACACTGTGGTTTTTTTGGGTTTTTTTTCCCCGTTAAGTACCTGCTCACATCCAGCTAATGTTTGTATTTGCAGTGTAAGCAGGAACACTGTAACAAGTCCTGGCCAACCAAAGTACTATTGAAATGGTTAATTTGATGCATTGCTAATTCCAATCTTTTTTTCTTCAATTACCTTTTGATTTAGATTTACATTTCACTTTCAAGCTGAAAACTTACAAACATGCAAGCTCTTCTCTTTCATTCTAGCCATATAGACCCATCTTGCAGTTCCCCACTAGTGATAAGGTTTTCAGTATCATAAAATCCAGTCTGAGGAGTTCTGAGTTAGAGCATTGGGGACAGATCCATTCTCTTTTGCACTGTTCACAGGTCAGCTGAGGCTTTCACCAGCACAGGAGGATGTATGGCTAATGTGAGTCAGCAAAGCTGACCCTATATGGCACTTGCCTGGCCTCCCACCAGCATCAGAGACATGCCTGCTGAAAGCAAAAGGTCACAGTTAGAGCATTGCTGAAATACGCCTGTTGCTGGCACAAGGGTTCCTACTGCAAAGCGGTGTAATTCAGCATAATCCTCAGGATCAGCTGCCAGCAGTCCATGGGTATGAAGGCACTTTGTCACTCTCTTTGAGATATGCTGAATGAATCCCTAGCCAGGCAATGCAATTAAGGCATGTTTCCAAGTCATGTCAGTGAGTAATGGTGCCATGCTGGTCAGTAACTCTATGATCCTACTGTGCTCTCCAATGAGATTTGTTTTAGCGTGCTTTAGAGAGGACTGAACTTCTGCACCTTTCAAAGGACCTGTAGCTGCTTTTCTCAGCTCCTTAAGCAAACCAAAAGATTGAAAGACAAAGCACTCCAGTCTGAGCTGACTTTTTGTTCTCCTGAAAAAAAATATGTTTTTCCTGACTAAACAAAACATTTGTAGGGGAAGTTAGAGGAGGTTAATAGACTTAGCCCTGTTTCTTAATAATAAGGAAGACAGAAATTGAGAAGGCATCTTTCAAGCATGACATTTGCTTCTTGACAATACAGACATGCAATGCCAGACTTATTAAGTCTGTACTATTACTATTCCAAAGCTGCTTCAGAGATTTTTATTCTTTATACATAGACCCTGCGTTGTTTGTTTTTATTTTCCTCTGTTGTGCATTAATTTTAAATAATTCTTTTTAATGTGAGTTTGATCAAAACCACCTGTGAACCTTTTTTTCTCTTGCCTTAAGGCTAGGCCCTTCACAATGCACTCACTTTCCTGTGACTGCCTCTGCATGCTGTATGCCAGAACCTCCCTACAGCCCAACTCCCTGCAGCAGCATCATCTTTCTCTGCTTCACTACACACACCCAAGGCTCTCCACATCCTCCCTCTGCTCTTTGCTCTTTACACCTTTGAGCACCATGAATTTGCTTTCCATTCTCTGTCAGTCCTCACACTCACCCCCACTGCTGTCCCTCTCCATTTACCTGGGCTGACCATGCTGGGCTGGCCAGCATGCTTGCTACCTATCTCCACAGTGCTACGGAGCCTCTCTCCAAACTCCACCCTCAAACTAGGATAATATGTCCTGCTTCTGCTGCTTTTTATTTTCCTTATCACACACTGACATTCTTAACTCAGAAACTTGGGACCTGGTTGAAGACAAGGCATTGTTTTTGTGATAAATAAGTAAACAAACAAGCAAATAAATAAATAAATTGATATTTAAGGCTCTTCATGGCTTTAATCAGAAAACAAACAAACAAACCAAATAAAACCTTCACAAAACCAAAACAGGTGGTAAAGGTAGAAATAGTCTTGTCTTAATAGAAATTTCATGATGCAACATGGGAGTAAGTGGAACAGATGAAGCAAAATATTCTCTTTTGCAGACAAAATTTTGTTAATCAGTACTGCCATAATTCAAGAATATCCTTTATCAGTGAGTCTCACATGCCCATAATGCTACCTAAACTGGCTTAATTTTTCTGCTTCCCTTTTCACTTCTCAGGTCTGTAGCTCCCTTGCCCCTGTGCTCAAGAAATGAAACTATAAACTCTTTGTTGAACCTCCTCCTTGTTTTGCTTAATCTTTGTAAATTCTGTTGGGCAAACCAGACTTTCTATTCCTCTGAGAGCTGTTGCTCTCCAGTCTACTCCAAAGCACTACTGGTCCCCACAAAAATGCAAGAGAGGTTTAGGTTGGATATTAGAAAAAAAAAATCTTTACTAAAAGAGTGGTCAGACATTGAAATAGGTTGCCCAGGGACGTGAGTTGCTCTCTGTGGAGATGTTCAAGAAACACATGGACATGGCACTTTAGGACATGGTTTAATAGATATGGTGGTCTTAGGCTGACAATTGGACTAAATGAACTTAGAGGTCTTTTCCAACCAAAATAATTTGATGATTCTGTAATTCTATGCACAGCATAATAAAACCACTCCCTAAAACTGGCTTGAGCAAGCACTGAACTCAGAGCTAAGTTCTGTGCTGTTGCAGCACAGCCTGTGCAGACAGAAAAAAACACCTTAGAATTAACTTGACTGACATAACTAGTTCTCCTGCTATTATAATTGCTACTGCATGCTCTCCCACATAAGATTCACAGTATGTACGGCCTCATTAAAGGAGCAGATACAGGACAGAAAAAAACAACCAAAACAGTCTCTCATCCTCTTTCCAATCTCACTTACAATCTAACAATGTGGAGCACTTCAGCTGCAAG
The DNA here is from genome assembly GCA_013396835.1 of Psilopogon haemacephalus. Taxonomy (NCBI): domain Eukaryota; kingdom Metazoa; phylum Chordata; class Aves; order Piciformes; family Megalaimidae; genus Psilopogon; species Psilopogon haemacephalus. The sequence continues at coordinate 121,800 of VWZI01001572.1, read as the reverse complement.
GAGCCCCAAGCTAAGCAGAGACTGCAAGAGTCCATATGAAATGCTGCAGACACCCAGACCTTTTTTTTACCAGTGCTAACTGTTCCCACAGCAACCTACAGCCTTTTTTTTGCAGTTTCAGCATGTCTCATGCTGTGAGTCTGTACCCAGAACCATGTCTGTAAGCAGGTGAATGATTATTTGGAAAGATGAGGTAATACAGTTTCACTTGAAATGTGAAACTTCCTGGTCTCCATGACCACCTTGATCAGTCTGACTCCCCTCTGCATGGCAGGCACACACCTTTTTTTTAAAGACAACATAGAGAAACATATCTCAAGAATCAAAACTATAGGTCCAAAAAGGTCTGACACACAGAGTTGTGAGCAGATTGTATCTTTTTTTTTCCTTCAGTCACAAGCCTTATCATGTGCATAACTTTGCCACTAGGAAGAGAAACCATCAGCAGACTGTACTAACAGAGCTTTGTACTTAAACCAGAAGGAAACCAAAACCGGAGCAAAGCACTCCCATATTTTGAAGTCTTTGAAATCCCAAACTATGTCTAATTTTTGTAGCAAATGGCCTTAGATGCTTTAGCTGTCTGCATTAGGATGAGGGCGTCCTCAAGCCAGGGGTGATCTCATGACAGATATCACATCACATGTTCCTTCCCTGTTCTTCTCAGAGCTAAGATATATGAACAGACAATAGCTATTTTGAAGATTTCTTTTTTAAAAAATCAGAGATACATAAGTTAAAAAGTTAAGACGTGGCACTATTTCATATAAAACTAATGTACAGTTCCTTATTTGTGGGAAAGTCACTTTAATAACATCTTATTGAATTAGATTAATTCAAAGCTGTCCTCTTTAGAAATGGAGCACTCTTTAAAAACAAATAAAATTGCTTAGTCTGTTTCAACATGGGGTGAGCAAAACAAATAAGATACTGACTTGATCTAAATCCCCTCACTTCAGAGGGAGTTTTTCTGATTTTTGGCTTAGGTTATTCTGTAAAAAGTGGCATAAGTCATGGTAATGGATACAGAAGCTGTGCTACTGGAACACCTGGCAATTCAAATTTGATGGTATTAGATGTGAAAGCTTCTACAATATGCTGAACCAGAGTGCAAAATATGTTATGTATGTTAGTCTTATGCCAGCCACTGGAGAACAATACCTCAGCCAAAAGAAGGCATTAAAATACTGTTTATTATATGTCATGTACACACTTCAGACTATGCAAGTATCTAAGACAGGACATACCTCCTACCTACATTTTTTTGAACCAGTATGAACCAGGAGTGAGTTTGTCTAGCACTTTGCAACCCATGGCTGTTAGATATGGTATGAGACATCCTAAATCATCTCATCAAACCACAGCATAAGCACATAATAAAACAAATTATTTCATATAAAGTTTTAGTCTTACCAAGCACAGTCATGCAGCTGAAGTCTCCTCTGAAAATACATACATAGTCAGGGGAATCCCTCGTGTGCTCAGAATTAAGTAATTAGCTGGGAAGTTGAACAAAAGGAGCATTAATCCATTATTTCCACATTTCAGCTTGGCCACAAACCTGGCAATGTTTAGCCAGTACCCCAGAAGTCATTCCAGGCTGTAAGGATTTATCTTTCCACTCTCAGCTGGCAATACTAAACAAGATGAAGTTTTCTGCATGGTGAGGTCCAAACACTGGTGCTAATAACATGATGCAGCAGAGCTAATAACATCACTGCAGCAGAGTTTCCCAAGTGGGTTATGAACCAAGAGGTCCAGAGGTTCTCAGCAGTACCACAGGCACATTTCATACCTGAAAATATGAGAAGGGCCCATCCCAGAAGAGTGGGTTCCTGTCATTAAAATATGAAGCAGTGTTCATTCCCTTACGTGGCTCTTTAATAGAAGCCAAATGTCAGGAAGAATGTTTGCGTACACCTCCACAAAAGTCAAGGATGCCTTTGCAAATCATTTGTGCTAAAGATCATCTATTTGAAAAATGCTGTCCTATTTATAACAACATCATCTGCAAGGAGACAGTTTGAGTTCCTGGAAATATTATGGCATGCTTAAATGACACCTGAAGCAACATAGAACCATGTTGGGCTGAGGCTGAATATTTTTGAAACTGTATTTTTGGGTGTATTCAGCCCTGTTAATTAAAAGGGCTAAGAAATTTTATTGTGTTCCAAAACTCATTTGAGATCACTACTAAAAGAAATATATGGCTGTAATTTAAACACAGCAGGTTTCTCCAAAAAAATCAGATATTTAATTTTGCTCAAACAGAAAAGGTATCCTGAAGAAAATCAATTTTCATAATAGTGTGGAAAATATAATCTATCTCCAGAAAGGCTGTAAGATGTTGGTAGCAAATATTTGACAAATAAAATGTAAGCCAATAGTCAGTTTAGTGCTGTACTTTTATCCTGAAATCTATATGAACCCAGCTCAGGGGAGAAGTGAAGCTATAGCAAGGCAATGAAAAGCTGAAGATATTTTCATACACATTACTACATCCATGTTAACAGTACAGAGAGCTTTCCTGCAATGAAGACAACTAACTGCCACAGAAAAAAAAAAAAAACAACAAACCAACAGTGCAGAGAAATCCTGGATAGCTCAGGTGTGTTGGTTCTAGTTAAGCTTCCCAGAGCCCAAAAGCCCAAAGAATAGCCTTGATTCGATTTGGAAGTCAAAAGAAACAAAAGTTTAAAAAAAAAAAAAAAAAAAAAAAGGTAAGGGGAGTTACAAAAAATATAGGGAAGGGAAACAAAATACAAAATATGTATACAACCAATTTGGATGGAAATGGATGGAGAAAGATTCCAGAGGTGGTTGTTCCCCCCATATGTTTTGGCTGGCCACGTGGCGAAGCAGAGTCAGCAGGAAACCAAGATGCTGGTGGCTGGCGAGGCAGAGATGAGAGAAGAGAGAGAATCAGAAAGTTCCTCTGTTTTTATAGGGATTGCAGACAGGAAGTGGGAGTGACTGGGGTCAGGTTCAGACCACCCCCAGAAGTCAGGAGAACTTGGGGTCAGGTTCAGACCACCCCCAGGAGGGCTTAACCCTTTGCACCAGGTTTCACTGGGATAGAATTGATTTTCTGTTCAGGAAAGCTGCATTTTTTAGAAGACTGCGGCACCTGGTTCAGTGAGAACAAAGCTGCTAAGACACTTTGGTTTTGTCATTGCCAGCCATGGTATGCATTAACCATCAAGGTTGAGTTACCTAAGTGCTAAAGCTAGGTGAAGCAAAAGACAGGGCAGCTGACCAGAGCTGGCCAACACAAGTATGTCATACCATAAACCTCATGCTCATTATAAATTGGAAGTTTTCTGGGGTTGTTCCCTTCTCAGTGGTTGCCATCCCTGGTAGGTCTCATCTGTCATCCTGCTCTCAAGACTTACTCTCCTATTGGCTGTGAACATCACACTCTTGCTGGAGCTGTGGTGCTCACATCTGGTATTTACTGCTAGGAATGCACAGCTTGCAACCACTGCATAGGGTGAGTATAACTTCGTGTACTTTATATTAGCATTAATATGACAGGGTTGTTGGTATTATTACTACTATTATATTTTATTAAATGTTTCCATTTCAATCCATGGGCCTTCCAGATTCCCATTCTTGAGGATGGAGGTGTCACTGGGTGGCAGAACTGACTAAATGGAGACACGTGGTTATCTGTTAGGACCTGTTTCTCTGCACAAGGAGGAGGTTTGGCAGTGGTCTTTTGTTGGGAAGGTCAGGTAGAGCTGTGTCACTCACAATCAGTCACAGCATCCCCAGCAGGGTGCTGAAAGCAAAGTACCCTCGGCTTGTCTGTTAGCAGACGAATGAGCTTCAGTAGCACCTTGGGAGGAAACTGTAACAAATCACAGCCCCTTGTAAACTGTAAATAGGTTGTGTTTTGGGTTTTTCCCCTTGCCCACACTTAAGATTTCACTTCAATGTATCATTAAAATGTGAGAGGTGACCATAAACAAGCATTTCACTTACCTTTTACTGTGTTCAGCATTGGAACAACATGTTATGTTAATGTGGAGTATGGACTACGTTTGTTTATTCACTGAAATACAGTCAAATAGCATTCATGCTTTTTTCTCAGCCTTTAAATAACCACATCTTTTCCCATCTGTTAGGTTTTCTGGAACTCCAATAGTAAAATGTCTTTTGGTGTTCACTTTTGAGTTCACGCTCTATATACAGACCACATGCTCCTTACACATTATGCACTGTCTATATGATGCTCATATCAATGTCAGTCAGTTCTCTTGTATGTCCTTTTCATAAGGTATGTTAAAAATGTGTCAGGAACTTTTTTTCTAGTCCTTGGTATTCTTAGATGTGTATAAGACATAAATCAATGTCACTTTCAGTAGCCAAGGCTATTCTGCTTAACAGCTTAGTATACACAATCCAAAGAAGTTTGGATATTGCATGAGTAGTCTGATACAAACAATTGCCTTCAATAAATAAATTAAGTAGAAATATAAAAATAACAGTGTTGTGTAAAATGATTTAGTTTACATAGGAATTGAAGTGCAACTTGGCATCCTTTGGGAGCCAAATACTGTATTAATATGGGATGGGAAATGAGCCACTTACTCAAACTAGCATCTCTATAATCCCAACATCCTGTCTATCCAATGTCAGTACTGGAAAAAGCAATCTTCTGGTTGTTAGAAATGATGCACTTCATAGATCATTCAGGCTTTTCCAGCTCTTCTCCTATGTTATTTGCAATCTGAAAAGACCTCAACACTCATGAGAAGCCCCACTGTCCACCAAGAATATTCCAGCCAATACTAGCTCTCCTAAATGTGCAGGATTTGTCACAGACTCCCAAGGCAGCCCTTGTTTGATGCTTGATGAAGAAGAATCCTACAGTCTCTGGGCACTGAGATGCTGAGCATCACAAGAGCAGACATGGACAAGGGGTTAAGACCTTTCCTCCTCTGGGGATCTGAAGGTCTCTGGTTTGCCAGCCACCTCTAGTCATTCTTAACTGACACATACAAGGAAAATAACATAACACATCCTATACACTTGGCAGTTGTCTGCAAGATATTTAATTTATTCCTTTTTTCTAGAAGGCTGCTGAAAAGATCATCATCAAGAAGATTTTTACATGTTCCCCACACTTGGGTCCACTGGTGTGCTGGTTTGAGGCTAATTGGAATATTTAATCAGAAAAAATAGATTATAGGCTCTGAAAAGAAAACAGCAGTGATGTCTACTTCACACACAGGTTTACTGAGATGTATGAAAGCAAGGACATAAACATAGGTATGACAATGTGGCTGAGATCTGTCTGTCAGAGTCTGTCTCTCCTTGGCTTCCAGCTGGATTTGTGTAACCAAACTAATCAATTCTGCTTCTAACTCTCCTTGCCAATCTTTCCAGTTCACCTTGCAAGTAAGGTAGATTCTGGGATAAGGTGGGAGTTGGAGAGAAGGTGGAAGGGTGGTTGGGAACCCCTCTTGGGAACTCTGATTTCTGGGAGGGGTATTGTGTTTCTGTATTACTTTTATTTGTATATTTCTGTATATAGCTGTAAATATTTGTAATATATTGTAAATACCTGCTTCTATATTGTTCTAAGCTGTGAATATAAAGCTTCATCCCTTAACTTCCAGATGGCTGCGTCTGATCTGGGTGAATTCAAAAGTAGGGGGTGATGGGGGTAGGTAACTCCCAAACCATCACAGCTGGTTTTGATAAATCTCATCTCAGCCTTGGGATCCCAGTATAGAGCTACTGACTCTATAATGACTGCATTTCTCCTTTCCCCCCTTAATAAGGCATCAATTACATATAGCTTTGTTAAAAGGGTAAGCTCCTTGGCTTAATTAGGACATTAACTTGTCCTTTAACTGCATCTACTCAGGCCCAGGGGAATACAAGCCACCATGCTCTGACACTGCTTGGGCACAGGGAATCTATGAATACCTGAACTTAGGGGCAGGAGAAAGGAACCAATACAGGACCCTAGTACACTATGGAGAGATCAAAAAAGGATTGATAGGTACTTGCCAGAGAGAACAAACAGGCCATTCCTATCTTCAGTTTACTACAGAAAATTGTTTCTAAGAACTTCAGACAACAAAAGCAGACTCAGATATTTCACCAATGACTCCAGTGGTTATATCTGCCTTTACTTTCTCAAAATTTCTGCCATATGAGGTGTGTAATGAATTGCTGAGGGTGTCAGTACACAGCCTGCACAATGTAAATTTGCATACCCATGCCTGGACTACAGAGAAATATGATGGACTGAATCCCACAGGCAGGGTGAGAACAGGATGTATCAGGCAACATCAAACTTCTTCATGACAAAGCTCACAAGATCTAGCACCAAAACCAAAAAGAGAAAAAACAAATTAAACAAACCAACCAAACAAACAAGCCAATGAGCTATCAAGCTGTCCTCTGTGCCTGTTAGCATGGCTCTTTGTTGTGACCTCTGAGCTTCTCTTCAGATGCCTGTGGCTGAAAGCAGCAGAACATAAAGAGCTTCCCACATCATGGTCATTGTTCTGTTGCTTACAGCCTGGGCATGACTCTTGTTTTTGTTTCTTGCCCTGAAGAGCCTCATAGGCTCCCTGGAGAAACTGTAGAGTATTTAGGGATGATGTTAACCTCTTGACTTTGGATGTGATAAAGAAGGCATGCTCAGTGTTGTCACACTGGTGGTCTCAGGGCTTCTATTATTTTCCTCAGGTTTTGTTTTGGCCTCTCTTGAACACTAGGTCCCTAGAAGGAGAGGCTGGAGGAGCTGGTGTTTTTCAGTCAGGAGAAAATAAGCTGAGGGGAGACCTTATCACTCTCTACAACTAACTGAAAGAAAGTTAGGTTGAGGAGGGTGACAGCCTCTTCTTCCTGGTGGCAAGCAACAGGACTAGAGGAAATGGAGGTAAGCTGTACCAGGGGAGGTTTAGGCCAAATAGTAGGAAATACCTTTTCACTGAAAGGGTTATCAAACATTGGAATGGTCTGCCCAGGGTGATGGTGGGGTCACCATCTTTGCAAGCATTTAAATAGCATGTGGACCTGGTGCTTAGGGACATAGTTTACTGTTGACCTTGCAGTGCTGGGTCAGAGGTTGGACTGGATCATCTTGAAGGTCTCTTCCAATTGAATATACTCTGTGATTTTCCTACAGAGCCAGTGATGCATGCTGCCATTGGAAGGTGCTGCTGCAACTCTCTACTTGCCAGTCAGAAGGGAATGACCTGGGGGCTGGTGTGAAGAGCTCCGTGCTCAGAGCTTATAGAAAAGAACCAGTGGAAAACATTCTGCTTTTGCTAAAGATGAATTAAGCATTTCATTGCTATCATCCATCAGTTAGTAGTGCAACTCCAGGCAGTCATTTCATAAGCACCTTTACCATGTCTTATTATGTCACTTAACTTTCAAGCAGATTGCAAAATATTTTTGCTGAGTTTGGCATTTAGGTATCTGTATTATTTTGAAGTCAATTACAAAAAACATGCCTGTAAATAAAAACATGATTTAAAGTGCTGTTGCCTCAAAACTTCATGAGTCTGAATGTCATCTTGTAGTGGCCTGTCCACTTGCTGGCAACTACAAGGGGCTCTAGATCAATGAAAGTTTAATGCATGTAGTTCATTCTTCTCTCTCAAGATCTAATCACTATTAGAAAGAGGCAATAACAATAGGCTTCACAGGAAAATCATTCAGTGCTTTCTCTTTCTTCTTATTAGACAAAAAAAAAAAAAAATCCATTTATCTACTTTGTTTTGTCCTGTAGACAAGTTTTTATTTCCCATGGTTCAAGGAGGAACCTCTACTGCCTTTAGTTTAACTAGTCCATTAAATGGATCCATAGCAAAGACCTCCTGTAAATTAAGATTAACCAAGGCATATGCATTTCCCATTTTCCAGCTTGTCCTCAATTTTTCCAAATTATGCACCCAGATATACTGACAAGAACAGTAAGAAGCTTCTCTTTCTAAAAGATTAATTTGTCTTAATCTCAAAGATTTAGGCACAGTTTAAGCTAGGCATTTAAGCAGACGCTAATATTTCAGCATATCTTAGTATTTTTTGTGGAATAGGGAATGAGTTTATCTTGTGCTTTATTTCCCGCAAAGCAACCAAAGACCATTGTTGAGCTCACCATCTGAGAAGCTTTCCTGCTTTCTCTTTTCAGGATGCATTACCTCTGTGTATTTGCAAATAGTAAAATAGGCGGGATCTTAGGAAGAAGTTCTTCAGTACAAGGGTGGTAAGACTCCGGAATGGGTTGTCCAGGGAGGTTGTGCATGCCTCCTCCCTGGGGGGTGTTCAAGGCCAGGGTGGATGAGGCCTTGAGCAGCTGAATGTATCTGAGAGACACTCCTGCCCATGGCAGGGAGGCTAGAGTAGATGATCTCTAAGGTCTCTTCCAACCTAAGCCATTCTGTGATTCTAGTAAACATATTGCACTGTGCATTTTTGAACTAAACCATTCTTCCTTAGGCAAGGCTGGTTAGTCCAGAGCACAGTAACACTAGAAGGCATAAGAGATAAGAAAACACATTCACTTAGCACAAAATAAATATGCTGAGACAGGAATTACCGAAGGCTTCAAAGCATATTAAAATATGTACCAGTAATAACAATCTGAGTAACAGAGAAGAAGGGCCACAAGGATGATCAGAGGGCTGCAGCACCTCTCCTGTGAGGACAGACTGAAGGAGTTGGAGCTGTTCAGTTTGGAGAAGAGGAGGCTCCGAGGTGACCTTATTGTGGCCTTCCAGTATCTGAAGGGGGCCTACAGGAAAGCTGGGGAGGGACATTTTAGGCTATCAGGTAGTGACAGGATGTAGTGGGTTTGCACTATAGGGGGACAGGAGCAAAGCTGGAGGTGGGGAGATTCAGATTGGATGTTAGGAGGAAGTTCTTCAGCATGAGAGTGGTGAGGCCCTGGAACAGGTTGCCCAGGGGAGTGGTTGGGGCCACATCCCTGCTGTGTTTAAGGTCAGGCTGGATGAGGCTTTGGCCAGCCTGATCTAGGGTAGGGTGTCCCTTCTCACAGCAGGGGGCGTTGGAACTAGATGATCCTTGTGGTCCCTTCCAACCCTGATTCTATGATTCTAATTGCTTTAATTTACCATAAATAATCCCCTGAATTGTACTAATAACACATTGAGAACATTTATATTATTAGACTTTCAAAAGTAAAGCTTCTATCTAAACTGAGAAAAAGGAGAAGCAAAAAAGCCCCATTACCTGGGAAAATAATTTTAGTTGTACTGAAATTAATTTAAATATGAGGTATTAGACAGATTTGATTAGGGGGGAAAAAAATCACAGAACTGTCAGAAAAAAAGAGTTGTTGCTCCCAGTTCATTGAAGAGACCCTCTTCAAGTGGTGTAGACCAGAGCTATCGTAGTTTTTTTCTATCTTAGACGTCTGTAACTCTCCCCATATCTGAGGATCTGCTGTGGTCATCAGCTGCTGGACTAGGCTAGACAGACAGTTTTCCTTCTTGACACTTTTTATTCTTTGTAAATAATGAAACACTGAGTGGAGCAGGGCTAGGTCCTACCTCCTTGGGTACCAGCCACCAGCCTGCACAGTCACTCCTCAGCACTTTTTGTTTTAATTCTTTTCACACAGTGGAACAGTACTAAGAGAAGCCTGAAGGAAGCTCATGGTGGAAAACTTCATAAATTGAATGCTGGGTGGTATTCTAAGAAACAGGAGAAAGTCTCTGGCAATTAAAGATTGGTGAAAACAAAAGCTTTATTTTTCCACTTCCACTTTCAAACTGGTTTGCATAGCCTTCTTCATAACTTAATTAGGATGGGCTGAGTGGGCAGAAGGGATGGGGAACATGTGCTTTGTGTTCCTGAACTGGTTTCCAAGTTACTCAGAGCCCAGAAGCAAAGGAAGGAGAGAGAGAGTGGGCTTTCACACCGCAAAGGCATCATTCACAGAGATCAATTCAACTTCACAAATTCTTTCCCACACCATCTACTGCTCACTATTCTTAGTCCTCTACTCATAAGCCTACCTTTGACCTCTACCTCTATCCACAATAATTAGTCTCAACTTGGGAAGAGAGAAGGAAAATGAGAGAAGACACATAACAGCTCCCAGAACTCCACCTCTTCCTAGACTTATTTTTCAAAAAGCCATTAGTCAGATCCTCACTCTGAGGATAGTAAAGACCATTCATGGTAATTTCCCATGAAGCCAGTCCTGCCACTCCAAACTAAGACCCTTTTGCAAATATGCATTGTGTGGGGAAGCACATAGAAATCTTCACCATTTCAGAGAGAATTTCCTTTCTGAGCACTCAGAAAAGTAACATTCTGTTCCAAAGGCACTACATGCCAAGTTCTGAGACTAAGTTATTTTGAGTTTATCCAAGCAAGCAAGAAAACGCACATATACCAAAAATATGTAACTACAGAAACTTATCTTCTGGGTCTAAATTGCTCAGGAGATGTCTAAAAAGTGGTTTGTGTTTTTTTTTTTTTTGGTGAATGATAAAAACGTCACTTAAAAGTTTGACATTTTTCATGCTTTATTTGACTCAAACTACTGGACAGATTATAAAGATAAGTGTATTGGGTTTGTGTGATGTTGCTAGTGAAGGAAGGGCTACAGGGACGTCTCCTGTGAGAAACTGCTAAAGGCTTGCCTGGCTCCAAGATAGACCCACTGCTGCCCAAGCCCAAGTCCATCAGCAATGGTGTTAACACCTCTAGCAGAATCATAAAATGGTAGGCGTTGGAAGGAACCTCTGGAGATCACTGAGTCCAGCCCCCCTGCCAGAGCATATTTAAGGAGAAAAAAACCTCTACACATCAGCAGCTGCAGCCAAAGAGAGGAGTGAGAGTATATGAAGCAATTCTGAGATCATGAAGGTCAGTGAAGAAGGAGGCAGAGAAGCTGCCACAGGCACTGGAGCATGGTGAGGCAGGTGGTACCTTTGCAAACTTGGCAAAGTAGATATCCACCTGCAGCTTGAGGGCCCCACCTCAGAAAAGATGGCTGCACCCAAAGAAGGCTGTGATGTCATGGGAAGCCCATACTAGATCAGTCTGTTCCTGAAGGACTGCGCCCTATGAAAAGGGCTCACACTGGAGCAGCTCACAAGAAGGACTCATATTGGAAAAAAATGTGAAAGATTGTCTCCTCTTGATGAGACCTTGTGCTGGAGCAGGGGAAGAGCGTGAGGTGTCCCACCCTTGAGGAGGAAGAAGTGGCAGAGACAATGAGTAAATTTACCACAACCCCCATTCCCTGTCCCTTTGCACCACTGTGAAGAAAATAAGAGAAACTGGGAGTGAAGTTGAGACTATGAAGAAGAGGGGGGGGGGTGTGGGGGGTGTGTGTGAAGGGAATGTTACAGGATTTTTTTTTTTTTCTCATTATCCTTCTCTGATTTGATTGGTAGTAAAATATATTAGTTTGTTGTTCTTTTTTTTTTTTCCCAAGACAAATGTGTTTTGCCTGTGATGATAATTTGTGATTCCTCCCTGTACTAGTTTTGACCCATGAGCCTTTTATTATATTTTCTCCTCCCCATCCCACCAGGCGGAGGAGTGGTGGCATATTGCTGAACTGGATTTATACTATGAAATTTTTAATTTAAAACTTTAAAATCAGCCTTGTGTCCACCATTTTTTCTTTACTGAAGAGAATGAAAGTAAATTAAGTTAAGAAACAATTGCCTTAGTATGGATTTTGCCTTGTCAGTTCCCTTAGAAATAATTCAGGAACACTCTTGTCATGTCAGATGAAAAACTCTCAAGAATGCTCCACAGAAGTATATTTTTATTATAGTAGACACTGTAATTTGTACCTTCCAAGGGTTACCTTGGTAAATTTTTTTTATGCTTACATTCAACACATTGCATAGTTCAGATCCTGTTGTACTAGAGACAGCTAAACCTTTCAAGAACATTTCACTGACACTCTCTGCCTTGACTTCGACTTTGCTTTGTCTGACTCATTCAATGTACAGGTAGAGACACAAAGTGTTGATTGAGTGACCTTACAGAATAAAGGCCCACATTGTGTCTTGTAATCTGAGGCTTTTTGTTTTTTTTTTTAGTCTTCTTTACACTTTGGAAAAAGACGACCACAAAAAACAGCTTAGCAGAAGAATGAGCATATTAAAAGACTTTAGTATATGAGCATTATCAACTGAACGTATCCAGCGTGAGTAGATACCTCTCTCAGCAAAATGTAATTTCAGTGTTCAGTAAAAGAAGGTGCAGTTTCCTTACCTGTACTTCACATCAACTTTTTTGGTTCCTCGAACAAAGTGCAGAAGGTCATGTTGTTCTAACAGCCACTATTTACTTTAACAAATTGTCAAAGCTACGTGAAGAAAAATTCTGACCTTGTTTATCTGCTCAGCCTTCCCTCTCTGAGTTATGCAAAACTCTCTATGGTAAAAAAAAGAGGGATGCTACCGGGAATATGCACTCCAGCCAGGTAAGCAGGAGATGTGGGGAGCTGAAGGCTACAAGGAGACCAGAAGCTGTGGCAAGGTGTCATGAGTTAGGGCTGAGTTGGCCGTTAACAAGTGCCAGATGCTCTCTATTCATCCCTATCACTTCAAGGGAAAAGAAAGCAAATGAGACTTAAGGTTTGAAAAAGTCAAAATACTTTAATTAAAATACTACTACTAATAAAATAAAATATATGCAAACACACACAAAACCAAACCTAGCTCTCCTGACAGCAATCAGTCACCATCATCACTGATGATGATGGCAGAAGTCCCAGACTGGACTCAGCAACAGATGGGAACCAAATTCAAGAGCAAGATTATGAAACTGGATTCAGGAACTCATGGATTGGGATCAAATGCAGCATGAACTGAGTCCTCTTCCATTGCAAAAGAGAGCTTGAACCTTGTGATTGCTCAGCTTTACACTGAATATGATGTAAATGGAAATGGAATATTTAGTTGGTCAGTTTATGGTCAGCTGAACTGTCTGCTCCTCCCTACAGGTGTGGGCTTTTACTCTGCTCTGGCAACACAGTACACAGGGTTTAGCAGTGAGCTTGGTCTGCATATCAATCCTTGGTACTAACTATAAACATCAAACATTATCACTACTAGAGGCAGCCACTGCCTTCAAAGATGCCATTCATTTTAGAAAGTAGTTACAGAGTTAATTCTAACACATACCAAAACTCATAGACAGAGCAGAAATTGCTTACACAGAATTTCTTTTGTCAGGAGTCTTTCCTGAGGACTACCAGAAAGACTCAAGGAGGTGCTCTCAACCTTCTTATTTGGAAAGCTGAATGGGAATGAAAGAGGCTTATGTGAAAAAGGAGATGCAAATTTTGTCACTGATCTTCTGTGCCAGGGAGAGGTACCTGCCCATTTCTTTACAAAACAAAATATCCTTTCATCTCTCACCACCCCACAAAAATGGGAGGTGGATGGCAAAAAGACCTTAGAAAAAAAAAAATGGTTGTGGAAAACAAAACATGATATCCTGAAGGAGAGTAAAGAGTCAAAAACATTAAAATAGGAGATGGGGATAGAAAAGAGCATGACTGGTGCTTTTACAGAGGGAAACGAGCTGCGTGTGCATCCTGAGACCCCCTTCAAAAATCAAGTTTACTTGTCCTGCAGCTGCTTGAATTTGAGGACTTTTGTGCAGACCACATCAAGGGACTACCTCCTTGCAAGCACCAATACCCAAGGAGCAGCTTAACAGAGAAGAAAAAAAACACCAAAAAAACTAAGATAACACTCTTCTGCTCTGTGAGCATAGAATGGAGAAGGCTGACTTCTAAGGTTGAGCTCCTTACACTATGAACAAGCTACTTTGTGAACAGCCCAGCTGTACTCAACACATCCAGAAAACAGCTGTTTCTGCCCTCAGTTTGGGGCTGTGGGATGGCTTCTACTCATCCACAAAATGCTTATCCACTTAGCTCTCCTGCAGTGACCCTGTTTTTTCCCTCCCAACTATAATTGCACATGCCCTCTTACACCCTCTTTTACTCAGCACTTCTCTGGACACCAAGGCAGCCACACAGCCTGCATTTTCTTTTTCCTTTCCTGACTTCAGGGCAACAGTTTACTGCATTACCTATGAAGCCACAGTGCAAAGGCCAGGAATAAGGAAGTTTGAATATTCCAAGAGAGCCATTTCTTTCCCAAGATAAGTATGCATAATCCTAATGCTCAGAGTGTGTTTTCTACTACAGACAACTCATTTCCATGATCTGTGATATGTATAAATACCTTATTTACACTTCCCCTGCTGTCTCTTGCACTCCATATTTAACCTTTTTTTGTTTCTTTAAGTACTTCTGGAGCTTCATGGGCCCCATTCTGCTACCATGTTCAAGCTTCTCTCAGAATTACTGTGCTCAAGTGTCTTCTAAGTCTTTGACCACTGAAGGGCAAATCTGAAGATAAATCTGCAAATACAAGTGCCCTAGAGCATCCCAAATTCCTCCCTTCTCCCCCACCACTGCGGGTTTGAATGGGAAGGAGAAGAAGGCATGAAAAACTGCTCCATCCTGCCCCCCAGCTGCCTGCCCTACTGGGTTGAAGTGAAACAGCAAAAGGCATCTTTCTCCACACGTGTGCTGACTTGCATGGAAGCCTGCACTGGGAATCAGGCTGCTGGTTGGCTGGGTCTTTAGTGCCCAGTATAAATTGGCAAATAGACACTTTGTCTAAAAAAGCATAAATAGGGCAAGGGAAAAGGTGCAAGAGTTCCCACCTTTGACAGCACCCCTGCCTTGAAGAGTTCCCATTTGGACAATCCTGGTTTTGCACCGTCCCTGCTTTTGGATGGTCCCCCACTTCTGCACCATTCTGTGTAGTCTTGCAAGCTTGGCAAGTCCTGAGATCCATCTGAGAGAGAGCTGCCAGTGGCACCCAGACTCAGCTACTCTGGGAGTAGCTAATGCAGCCTTAATTTCCTGGCTGCTATTCTGGCTGAGGGAGACCCTAGAAGTTTGGCTCTCCCTTGCTGCTGCTAAAGTAGTGTGGCTTCCATGAATCTCTGTCTTGTGGAAACTGTATTTTTGAGATACCACTGAGTGTGGCGGCTTTTACCCCCACCTTGGATTTTTGCCGTTTGGATTTGCCATTGGATATTGCTTGTAATGTCAGGAAGCAGCTAAACCACAGAGAATGCAGCAGGGGATGATCACTGAATACCTATCCCATCATTGTGAGTAAAGCCTGCTGTTTCCTTAATTCTCTGCTCAGCCTGATTGATAGTGGTGTAAAGCTGTGTTAGTAGCTTAGCCTTTCCTATTTTCTGGCTTCCTAAATCTCTAAATTTGTCCATAGCATCCTGTGAAGATTTTTCCCAATTGAATTGAGCCTATAAATAAAACTAAAATTAGTTCTGCATATAGTTTGGGGGTGGGATTTTCAGGGAAATAATTATATTTTTATAATTCCTGACTCAGCCACATTAATTCCCTGTCTCCACGACAAAAAGGATTGTACATTCTGCTGCCTGGACACCTGCAGGCTTCATTCCTTTATGCCAGTAGCAATTCAAACTCCATCATTGCTTCATGGACCATTTAAACCGTAAGAGTGTGAAAGTTTTAGATTTAGTTTACTGGCAGCTTGAAATACTATTATCATTTTACAAGAGAGCAACTAAGGCAAAAATAATGAAGACAAATCTAATTGGAACATCCACCTGGAGTTATTTAAGTCTGTAGTGGGTTTGCAGTGGGTTTGTAGTGGGTTTGCAGTGACCTGCCCCCCCACCTTTATAAACCCCAGCTAAAACTCAGAAAAAACACTGGAAGTTAATAAATGAAGCTTTATATGTACAGCAATGCACATATACAAGCAAATATTTACAAGATATAACAGATATGTACAGAAATATACAGTAAAAAAGGTAACACACACACCACACCCCTCCCGGAGACCAAAATCCCCAAGAGAGGGTAACCAAACTCCCCTCTACCCCCTTTCCCCCCTTCCCCAGCCTTATCTCACCACTTGATGATGCTTCAGATAAGCTGAAGATCAGAGAGATTAGTGGTAGGAGAAAAAGTTAGTCGTTTTAGTGATTTTACTCTGAATTTAGCCAGAAAGACCGAGAGACAAAGGAGAAATCAGCCGCAGCCAGAAACAGACCCAGGCAGACTGGCTATCTGGATGTTTTGAGAACATCTCTTAAAACAATTATTTTTCCCTTTCTCAGTGAAACTTGGTGAAGTGACACAATGTGTTTAACTCTCTCTCAGCCAATAGTCTAATTTCTCACTCAGATTCTCCAATTAGCTCAAACCAACACAAAGTCTTACATTTTTATGTTTGTTAGTATCTATCTTTTGTATTTCAGCCCAAGCTTCTGCTCAATTTTGCTGCAGCTATAAAGTCTCAACCCATCTTCACATCACCCTCCTTGCTGCGCACACAGCTGTGCCAGGACAGTTGATGGTGGTGGGTAAGAAAACAGCCAGCAGCACAAACTTCTTAAGCTATTTTTCGGAACCCCAGACTGAGACCTTCTAAAATTAAAGACATTTCTACTGATCACATGCAGGTTTTGTCTGAAGGGTTCTAAAGCTGTATCTACAGAAACAGAAAAAAAAGGGCTTGTAAATGAGATTAAGCACTGAGCAGCTAATTGCTCATTACATCTAACTGCAAGCATGTGTCTTGGAAAAGGTTTTGCTTGTGTTAGTCTCCCAGACAAGGAGATGGCATATGTGCAGTCCATTCCAGCGGGCAGTGTGTACTAGGCAAATGCCATATCAGCCTACCTACTTTCCCCTTCCCATGCCCAGTACCATCTTTCACCACCCCTGGATTGCCTAGGGCATGACCTATATGTTGTCAACTTCATACTATGAAAACAACACCCCAGCAAGGGTTTGTTTGGGTTTTTTTACCTCCCCAAGAAACTTAAAAGAAACAGACAACAAAAGCATGTATGTACTAATGCTTCTATCCTAGATCCATGAAAGGGAAGAGATTGATCTGTAAGGTGGATGTGGCCAGGTCTTGATATTTGGCCACAGAGCAGTCCACTTGTTTTATGTGGTGTTATAAACACATCCCTGGTGTAGTGGGTTTGCAGTGACCTGCCCCCCCCCACCTTTAGAAACCCCAGCTAAAACTCAGAAAAACACACTGGAAGTTAATAAATGAAGCTTTATATTTACAGCAATGCAAATATACAAGCAAATATTTACAAGATATAACAGATATTTACAGAAATATACAGTAAAAAGGGAATACAGACACCACACCCCTCCTGGAGACCAAAATCCCCAAGAGAGGGAAACCAAAACCCCCTACCACCTTTCCCCCTTTCCCCCAGCTTTATCTCACCACTTGATGATGCTGCAGATACGCTGAAGATCGGTCAGAAAGATTAGTGGCAGGAAGGAATGAATGGTTTTAGTGATTTTACTCTGAATTAGTTCAAAGGCAGAGAGACAAAAGAAAGAAGCTGCCGAAGGCAGCACGGACCCAGAGCAGACTGACTCTCTGCAAGCACACTGGCTTATCTGGATGTTTTGGGAACATTTCCCAAAACAACCTTCTTTTCTCTGTCTCAGTGAAACTGGTGAAGTGACACTGTATGTTTAACTCTCTCTCTCAGCCAATAGTCTAATTTCTCACTCAAATTCTCCAATTAGCTCAAACCAACACACCTGGTATAAGAATATGGTTTTACTTTCAAAGGTATGTCAGAAAGCGAATTTGTGACACTAAGGCACCATCCTGCTGAAATTCTCAAAGGCCTTTGAACCAGATTTTTTTTTCCCCTTGAGCAGAACAAATGTTAGCTTTGTCCATGGAAGTGACAAATGTTTTGTCTAAAACTTACAATTTTGAAACAGACACCCAAACAAGAACATTAGGAAGCAGGAAGCATGCTTCATCTAAGTGATGTTTGGATTTCCCTCTAGAGCCATTTCACCGGAAGAATCCTTACATCTTTTTTTCTGTTTAGGCTGAAGGTTTATGAGGCCAGTGTAAACAGCAGAAATGAGCACAAACACCAAGGATTAACTTCAGGAGATTTGAAAGGAACAAGGTTTGCCTTCATAAAATGAAACAATTAGTTGATGTAGTCTAGAGATACTGGAAAACTGTGTTCCTCTATTAAATATTTGCCAGATAAGCTTTTAAGGATTACCTCAAAGAATCAAGGATAGCATTATGTTGGTGTTGAAGTCAATTTTTATGAACTTCAGGGAAAGGACAACTGGTCTGCTACTTCATTAAATATACAGACATTGTATTTGCACCACAATATGGCAAGATTCTTATGCAGTAAAATATTCTCAAAGGGCAATAATGCCTGTTTCTTGTGAGCTGTGCTTTGATTCTAATTCCCTCCTCCGCTCACTGTACATGTCCTCTGCTTCCTCTGAGTGTCTTGTAATATTAATGGGAAAATTTCCATGATGCTAATACTAAAACTAGTAGTTATAATTACTTGTGAAAAACTGAGTGGGCGAAATGGAAGAATGGCATTCTACCAAAAATAACGTGTTCTCTTACCCTGATCAACTCCAAACCAAATAATTTTGTTTCCTAACAAAGAAAATATATGACAGAACACATGGAGATGGTGGCTATCCAATAAAGGTCTAGGAAAAAAAAGTTACACAATCTTAAGGGAATCCAATCTGAGCATGATGATGAGAGCCTTGTGAAGGCAATATATCCTCAGAATGCTTAGAAATTTCTGCTTGCAATTTACACCATGAAATAACAAAGGAGTAAATTTAAAGAAAAATATGGCAGAGATAAAAAAACATACATTAATTTCACCAGAATTTATAAGACATATACTAACACTGTGGGTGCTGGAGTTCATACAAACAGCAATTGCCTCTGCTGCTTCAACTGATGAACTCTCTAATTCAGTGTGTGACGGCAAAGTACTGAACCAGCTAAGACAGTCCAGGTAACTACATACCTGACATTCCAACACTGATCCCCAGCAAAATAATGAAAATCAGGGAACATTCAAACAAAAACTAACACAGCTATGTTTGTTACATCTTTTCACATTAACTTGGTATGTTTTCAGGCTATTAAAAGTTCAACAATTAAGAACATCTCTAGATAATAGACTTCTGCTATACATCTTGCCTCTTTTTTATCTACACAGTTCACCACTATTTAGTTCACTTTAGGAGGAGCTGAAAACAGGACTGGCCTTCCCTGGTGGGAAAGCTGTTTATTATTAAACATAGCATTTCCAACATGACAGATACATCTTTGACTGCTGCTCTAAGCATGCTTCCAGCCAGGACTTTGTTAGAGCGGAATTCTTCAGTTGAGATGCAATCATATTCGCAGGACCTACTCATGTCTTACATAGTACTCTTTCCTTGATACAAAAAGTAAACATTGATGAAAGTAGACATTGATATATGCCTTGCAGTCTGCGACTTGTGTACTTTGGCTGGTGGCCTGCTAGTGTTTGAGAAGTACCTTTACTAGAGAGACAGCTACATCCCACAGTTTAAGGCAATTTAGACCAACCTATAATGCCTGCATCATTTACTATTAACTATTAGCAATGTGTGTGCATGTCTCTCTACTGCTGCTTCTGGAGATTCCCTTTTGCTATTCATGCTGTAGCCGTACAAGCCCTTTGCTTTAACTATCCATTTGAACAGCAGTACCTTGGAAACACTTCAGTGGCAACCTAAACAAACCTGACTGTTTTCATGTTCTAATACTGACTGAAAAGCAATTTGTGTGGTTTGCACACCACAAATGTACCTACATAATTAGGTCACATTTTAAGGTGTTCTTACTTTTATTTTTTGCGTGCAGGTATGGAAACCAAGAAGTTGATGGTGTAACGAGATGCCCAGGAACAGCAGGCGTGGCGGTAAATTTAAGGTTACATAGATGTGGAAGTGAAAGCTCTGCTCAGTGCAACTTCTAGACAGGCATTGAACGTTTGCCTGATACTCAAGGACCACAGGTGACTTCCCAAACGCACGCCACAACTCACGCTGGCCGCGGCTGCCCTCCGCCCCCTGCGGAGACCCACAGGCTGCCGACAGCCCAGCTTCCCGCTCCCTCGCTACAGGACCCGACATCGTCTTCTTCCGCGGACACCCCTCTCCACCGACCAGCTTAAGACTCGATCTTACCCAGCCCGCTGCACAGAAAGGGACGAGACAGGACACTGCCTCAGACACTCCTGTGTGCCAGAGTGTGCCGTCTCTTTCCCGAGAGCGACAGAACTACCTTGCCCCGGGCGGCCATAACCGCCGAACTGCAGCTCCCAGCATGCATTGCGCAAGATTCGCCGCGCCTCCGTCTTGCGTGGCGCCGGCTTCTTTTCCACTCGACAAACCCAGGGAGTTGTTAAGTAGAAGCTGCGTGACAGCAGGACTCTCTACAAGGAGGTTTTTGAGTCTACAGTAAGGCTGGCTGTTGAAATGCTTCCTTGAGAAACCCTTAGCCCTCCTGACCGGTGAGGCACACATTGGCAAGGGGTGCTTGACAGCAGGCCCAGGTCTCCTCTCCCAGGCCTCTGTCTCCCAGAGGAGCTGTTAAACCACTTTTCTTTCTTGGAAGCCATATAGTGTCCTGGGAATCTCTTCAAAATATGCACTGGGTCAGCTCCTCTCCTTGTTCAAAATACTGAACAAGCCCTCCTGCTGGCAAGTTCCCTGCCTTCACCCCTCTCCCCATTCCTCAGCATTTGGGACGTTGAACCCAAACATGCTGATCTTGACAGAGTTCCTGCTGCCTTTCATTCCTTCTTGTAAGCATATTTACAGGATATAAGTGAGGAACTATATTTCAAGCGGCTACAGTTTAAGACTAGTGTCTTAATTGTAAATTGTAGGAGTTTCCAAGAGAGTTCGATAATACATCCCAGCAAGGGCTGAACAGAAGAGATAAATTTATCTTATTTCATTGGTTTATGATTTTTCCATACAGTTGGGTGTTCAGAGTATTCACGCTCTCTTGGTTGCTTGCTTTTCCCACTGTCTTTCCCTCTGGCCTTGCCTGCTCTGTGCGGAACATGATTTGGGTTACACTGCAGTAGCAAGGTAAGAAATGTAGACTTGCAGGCTGCAGTGTCTGGTGAGGGGTGTGTGTGCCTCAGCTTTGTCCAGGGTGGGGATATCTGGGCTATTGTCTAGCTATTATCTGATTGTATATATGTATTTCTATAGGTTTAGTACCTTTTATATTTAACCGACCTTTGTACATAATAATTTAATTTTACTTCTGAATTCTGAGTAGTGTGGTAATTTACCTTTGGGTGGTAAATCCCAGACTCTAAGTCACACACACACAAGCTTTGATAAATCTGTTAGATCTGGCACTGCACCTTTTATTTATGTAGCATATATGGCAGGTGCAACTCGTCACAGGAGTTGCCCAGGCATTATGTACGTGTCCTGATAGGGCATAAATCCTGCCAGGTTAGTTCAAACTGCTCTTCCCCTACTCCTGTAGGAAGGTCCACGGGTTGAAGGATGAGATCAGGCAATAAGGGTTTGAAGGAAGAAAGCTCTGAAGGCACATGACCCTCAAGTGTTAAGGTGGACACCAAGGCACGGAACTTTGAACTCATTGACCAAAACAATGGACGCTCATGCCTATTGGCCAGTTTCACCCTTCAAAATAGTGTATTTAAGGGAGGGTGATTTGGAGCCCTTGGTTCTTTTCCTGATGCTTTTCACCGGGGTGGGATGTCTATTCACACCTCCTTCACAGCGGCCATGTGTTTGCAGCATGCATTTGCAGATTTGCACCAGCAGCAAGGCAAACCTTTCCTCCTCTCCTCGGGACACTCTGTACCTATCGTGTCTGTGAGTATAGGCAGGGTTAGAATTTCCCCTGTTATCAGGTTCCCTGTTTGTCAAGTTCTGACTGTTTAAACTGTTTAAGCTCTTTAATTCTGTGTTTATTAGTAACCTTTGTGTAATTGCCTCTTATCGAAGGAACATTCAAAGAACCTCAGGGAATTTCCCTGACATTTCAAATATGAATAAACAACATTCATATTTATAAAAAAATATTAATAATTCATAACTGTTTCTTAATAATCACAACAGTACATGCAGTACATAGCCACCATCTTCCAAGTGTTTGTTTCGTTGTTTTTACTTGTTTTGAATTTATTTTGCATAGCCATTTGGCAGTCTTTGGTATGGAGAATTCCATACCTTTGAAAAATCTTCATCTCCCAGTAGAACTAGGCATTGCCCAGGAAGCCCTATCTCAAGGACGATTTTTCATAAACTTTATAATCTTTCTGCTCTTGGAGCTCTGGCTGTCAGAATCTTAGTTAAGTGCAGCCCACGTCCACATTTTTTTAAAAAGTCCTGCTAGAGCAGGCCCCTTTCTGAGAGATCTGGCAAGGTGAGAGGTCTGCTGGCAAGGACCATCTACAGCAAGTTGGTTCAAGGAGATAAGAGTAGATGCACCTATCTCAGTGTGGCAGCAACGAAAGGGGAGACAGGGCAACAACTGAACCTCAGATACTATGGCAAGAGAGGTATATACATGTGTTAGGAAACCTAAGTGGGCACAAATTTGAATCAGAAGACTTGAGTAGCTTAAGTGGAAGCCACTGGAAGTGGTCTGGGGTTAACAAGGAAAACAAGAAGCAGAGTCTGCAAGTGGAGATTTATGAGGAGGAAAATGGGAATCTAGGAGACCTTGCAGAAATACATAAGGCTATTTGTACAGAAATGGTGGGACTGTCCTTGTGAGCATTCTTAACGTTAGGTTGGAGGCAGGGACACAAGCACAGGTTTTTCTTTGCCTGCTTTTTCTTTCTTCCTATTTTAAAAGAATGGTTGTCCCGTGGAAGCAGCTTAGTTCTGCAACATTTCCCTCTTCTTATTAAAAAAACCCCATTCAGTAATATTTTCTACGATTGCAACCATACATTTTTGGAGCCCAGTTCTTAAACTAAGCAGCAGTGAGCTCTGAACAATTTTGGGAATATTTAATTAATTTTCTCACGCATTCTCTTCCATCATTTGGCCTCTCTCTCAGTCCACTCTGTCTTATCAGCATGTTTAACATTTTCCCCACTACCCTTACTAATAAGGAAAGGTTTTGAATCAAAAGAAATTAACTGGTCCATCCTATCTCAGGGAGCAGCCATCCTCTCAAAATCTCATTTTCTATGTATGCCTTACCATGTTTTTCCTTCAGAAGCATTCTGGTAATACACTAGCACCTCTCTTCTGTCCCAGGGCAATCCTGCCAGTTTCCATGTTTACTGTGAGCTGCAAATACTGGAAAGGGATGTGAACTTCTCTTCTGTAAATTGTAAATTAGTGTCTGCTCACTTGTACAGTTGTCTTTGTTTAGAGTCATCCACCTACTGAAGAGCTTTTACAGAAATCCAACTTCAGAAATGCTAAATAATTACAAATTAGCAAGTCTTTATATGAGGCTTGCTAAGTGCAGGGCTTATGGCTCTATCATGGTTTGTAGTAGATCAGAAATGCTCAACTGACATTGAAACTAAGGGCTTGAGGGAGCATCTAGTAATATTGTGTAGGAAATCAGTATTCCCCTGACTGAACCCCAGTCTCTTCCAAACATCAGTCAGCATAAAGTACATTTGCAAGAAAAATGCAAATTGGATTTTCATCATTTCCACTACTTACATCATGTTTGAGACTCAATGAGTTTGAACTTGAAAGCTAAATCGAACTCTAATTAATTTGAGTTTGAAGTCAAACACCCTATTTACGTCTATTTTTGCAGGCAGGCTCAAACAACACTGGAGAAAACAAACCTTGAGAGAGGTTGTAAAATAGCCATCTTGACACTACAGAGCAGCTGTTTGCTTAGAAGAGAACACAAGAAACACGGTAATGAACGGGAAATGTCCGATGTTCAAGAGAAGCCGTACCGGAGAAAAGGGGTGCTGCTGTTCTCGGAGTGCAGTTGCGCTCTGCAGCACAGGGCTTACACCCAGCTCAGGCCCACAATCGCGGAGCCGACGGGTACCGGCAAAAGCCGAATCACTTGCTAGGGCCCAGCACTCTTTCTCCAGCTCAGACGGCCGCCATCCCGCCCGAAGAGAAGTGTCCCCTCACCACCGCCTCTTCCGCGGCCGGCTCCCAGCAGCCCATGACATGCACCCCGCCTGACCGGTGGCAGCAGGGCGGGCAAAGGCAGCAGGCTCGACTCCGCAGCAGCCGCAGTCGGCTGCATCTCACGCCCTAGAAGACTGAAGCAACAGCCGTACATCCTAACCCGCTCAGACCAGCCTGCCTCCCCACCCGCCTACCTTCGCCTGAAAAGCGAGGGGCCGCCGGGGGCGGGGCGGGGCCGGCGGCGGCACCACCTCCGCGGGAGGGGGCGGGGCTCATCTCTTTTGCGCCATGATGAACAAATGACCTCGCGGGGAATGAAATTTAAGTTCCACCGGGGGGAGAGAGTTCTCTGCTTCGACCCCGACCCTACCAAAGCCAAAGTGCTCTATGATGCCAAGGTGACCTGCCGCGCGTGAACCTGCCTTTTTTCCCCAGCCACACACTCGACCGAACGCCTCCCTCCCCACCCCCCTCCCCCGCCTGAGGGGCAGCGGCGAGGAGAGCCGAGCAGGAGGAAGCGCTATGGGGCGGGGCTGAGCCGGCACGGGGCCAGGCCCGAGGCCGTGGCTGCAGTCAACGCTCCCCGTTGTGCGTTGCGCGCGCCCCCGGGTGGGAGGCGGAGAGGGAAGCAGCTGCGGGCCCAGTTGAGGAAGGGCGGGGTGGGGGCGCAGCGGCTCCGCCAGCGGCACTTGTTGCGGGAAACGGTTGCTGGTCTGGGGAGAGAGGAGGGAGAAAGGGGCGAGGGGCGGTCGCTGTTGCGGGGCTGGGAGGAAAAGCGAGGCGGTGCCCGTCCCACTAGACCTCTGCTTCCCCGTCATTTTGCTACCGTCATTGCCCTCCGGCTGTCCTAGCCCGGCCTCCTTAGCGGGCCCTTAGCTCCTTTCTCCGCCTCTCCCCTCCGGCCCTACCACCCCTGCGGGGGGAGGTGCGCGTAGTAGTTGTGCTGAGGGCGGAGGCGTTCCTGAGCCTGGGTGACAAAGAGGCGCTGGAGTGCAGGCCGTTGAGGCCTTGCTCTCGCGTCAGGTAGAGAGCGGAGCTGCTGAGGCGCTCTGGAAGCGTCGGACTCGGTTCCCACCTTTGGTTCTCGGCTGAACACCTGCAAAGTAATTCTGAAATCTTCTTTTCGTACTTGCTTATGTAGTAGCGTAGCTCGATTTCTTCCCGCATCCTTGTCTCTTGCCTTTATTGCCCTTTTGCCTTTCAGAAGGTTTTAAATGGTACCAACGGTACAAGAGAATATATCGATCTGATAGTAAAGCAGTGATTGACGGACCATGTCGAGGTGCACTATGAGGTGGCCACAGGAGTAGTGATAGTATGGGTAGAGGCTTATGTAAATATAATTATTTTGGGATATCAGTGGGACACGAGATAATTTTTAAATCCTAAATCGTCTGTATTTGCAGTTACGGGGTTTTTGTTTTGTTACAGAGGTGAAAAGGGAGGTATTGCAAATGAGTTGTTAACCAAATTTATACTTTTTTTTTCCCTGCGAATTTTCTAATTGTGTAGATTTTTTTTCAAGCAGCTTTGATCAGGAGCACCAGTTTGTAATATTTGGGCTTTTGTTTGCATTAATTCTTCTGTTCTGACCCACCCCCCCAACTTTAAATGCCAGCTGTAGAGGTAACCCGAGTGCAAAAAATAATAGAGTTTTTTCTTACTTACATTCAAATACTCAAAGCTCCCGCATAACTGCCCTTGGGTCTATCAGTAATTTTTAAATTCTGAACTGTTCTCACTGTTGCAAGGTTAACTACTGGGTGCATCTGGAGTTACATTGTTTGTCAAGGGCTGTTCAAGGGCGGGCACAATGATTTCTTTGTTATTACTAGTCCTGATACTCTTAGCCACCTGTCCTTTTGAGGTGCAGGCCCTTTCAGACCGGCTCATTTTACGTGTGTGAAAGAAAACAAAGACTCATATGTTTACAAAGCCTTTTAATGTTTTCTTGCTAAGAGTCAGTGTTGTTTAATAGAGCAGTGTTTCTAACGTTTATCTGTGTTGAAGTCCTGCTTCATGCTTTGTTGGCTTGAAGGGACAGTGCATAAAAGAAAACGTTAGTAGCCCAGATGTATATCTGTATTGTGATACTGCATTGTTTTGCATCTTCCTTGGTATGTCTTGAAAGCATGACATTTGAGGACAGCACAAACATGTGCTCTTACTTCAGAAGTGCTCAACAAAAAAGCTAGTTTTTCTGACAATTTAGTATAACCCATCTGATCTGCTTATATTAAAATTCAATGGCAAAATTGTATTTTATTTCTATAAATATTTTTTCATTGTGCATTAATTTCCTATATACTGGAAAGCTCACTTCTTCTCAAGCTTTTTAATTCGTGCTATTCAATAATTGTTTCAGATTGTTGATATTGTTGTTGGAAAAGATGAGAAAGGCAGAAAGATTCCAGAATATCTGATACATTTTAACGGTTGGAACAGAAGGTAAGAACCTGCATGCTCTTCTGTTTCTTCTATTTCATTCTGCAAAGAAAAATACTACATAGACTGTCAAAGGACTTTGATGCTTGAATAAATATTTTTGGGTTTGTGAATGCCTTTAGAATACTTAACCGTGGTGACACATTGGTCTGTATCCATAAATTTCAGTGGATCAGTTTGATAGCCATTAATTTAAACCCTATGAGATATCTGGTACATACTTGTGGCTCCAAGGTTTCCATTAGTAAAAGGAGCTTATACTTTATTAAATCTAGAGCGCAGTCTGCTTGTGGTCTATAGAATGTGCTGCAAATGCTATCACATGTTAAGGTCTGAGAGATTGCAGGTAGCAACATGAGAGTTAAAGCCATGTAAATACAAAAAGTTACACACCTTATGGTACAGATGATTGTCCAGAATGGCATTAAAATAGTGCTTTTTAGATTTAGTGTATATTAATTCATTAGTAATCATGAGTGGCATATATTTATAGCCATTAATAATTTTCTTTTGACCTATCCTTAGCTGGGATAGATGGGCAGCCGAAGATCATGTTCTTCGTGATACAGACGAAAACCGCAGATTACAGCGTAAATTGGCACGGAAGGCTGTGGCTCGCATGTAAGAAATACTTTTGGTCTCAAAATGAATGAGATATTCATTTTCAGATTCAAACAAATACATCCAAGTGTCTACAAGTGAGCTTGGCTTCTAAGATCATGCTGTAGATGGTAGATACCTATTCAGTAACATCAGTGCGTTCTAGAGAGCTACTTTTGTCATACTAAAGGTAGATACCTATATATTGTTAATAAACAACACTCTGAATGACTAACACATAATAACTATGTTATTCTTAACTATTGCTGCGAAATGCCTGTGTATTGGATCTACATCTTCCCAAAGAAATGTACTTGAAAAATAACTTAGGAAAACCTGAAGTATTTTCAGCCAAAGGCAATAATCTAGTATTGGTTGGCCATGGCTTGAGGATCTGCTTGAAAGCACAAATATGAGGTAATGTACAGACATTAATGTATCCACTCTAAAATATGCATTGTCCAAATTATTTCAACATTAATTAAAATAACTCAAAACATACGTTTCCTGTGCATGTAATGTAATTAGCTAGGATAAAGAAATTAAGTAATATTACCCAAATTTCAGTGAACTATTTTATGTTCTGTAGGAGAAGAAAGGGAAGAAAGAAGAGGCGTTGCAGGTTGCCTGGTGTTGACTCTGTATTAAAAAGCCTTCCTGCTGAAGAAAATGACGAGAGCAGTGAAAACTGTGAGCTTGTTTTCCTTCTTTCATAACTGGCATACTGCCTTTTAACTTTCTGCCCTATGTTTCCAGTGTGTGCTCTGACTTGCTATTAGAATGATATGAGAGTGTTATAGTACTATTTGAAATACATGGAGGCAGTCATACAAGAGAGTAAGCACTGTGTTTCAGGCTAAGCATATATTAAGATACCTCTTTCCTTGTGCTCCAGAGTCTTCCACTCAGCTATTGCAATCAGTGATTTCAGAGCTTAATGCTGCTTGGTTTAGTGTAGTATTAGGTGCAATAAGCCTTCAGTTTTAATTGTTCAGTGTTAGGAAACAAGATTCTTTCCCTGATATGTTTGTACATATTTTAGGGGACAGTGAGATTTTCTTTTCCCCAGTCTACCTGACACAAAGGTCTGTTTTTTGTCAGATGACTGGCTGATTTCACTCTTAAGACAGCTCTTTAATTTCTTAGCCCTTTTCTTTGTAGCTTGAAAACCAGCAGGAGCACTGGCTAGAACTTTGCTGATGTTCTGACAGCTGTTGCTGTCAGTGTCTGATTAATACATTAGTCCTCTGTTAGAATTAAAATCCAATAAAAATTCAAAAGATCTGTGAGTGTTCTTCAGTGGAGTGGATACAAAATATTCCTGCAATTTTATTGTCTTACATATTTTTAAATCTTATAGTGTGCTGTATATAATACTTGTCTGTGTAATTCAATCAGAATTATTATTCCTTACTAAATATAACAAGGTAGTTGTGGAGGGGTTTTTGGGGTGTTTTTTTGGGTGGTTGGTTTTGGTTCTGTGTTCTAATTAGGCCTGAAATTGTTTGCTATTAGCCTCTGCAATAAACTGTGAGATAAATATGTAAAATCTCTTTTATGCAGCTATAAGTAGTTCTTCTTCTGATGACAGTGATGAAGGAACAGACGAAGAAATAAAAAGTGAAGAAAGCGACATAGAAGAAAGGACAGAAATGGTAAATTCATGAGCTCAATATAATTAAAATATCTGTATTTGAAACTCTGAAAAAAATTGAGCTAGTTTAGCTGGAATTTGAAGCATAATTTTCTTGCTCCTGGTACTTGCTGTGGCTGACTTTTTGGAAAATCATAGATGTAATATTCTTGTGGAATTCATTGATATTAATCTAAATATACACATTTGTTTCTTTTCCTCTGTTTCTACACATAAGACTTATGTGGGGAAAATTTGGCAAACTAAATTATCCAGATTTGTGGATGCTATAAAAATTATGTGGGTCTATGCAGCCTGGACAAATCCCAGTAGCAGCAGTATCTTTCTGACTATTGTATTTTGCTGTGAAATAGTCATGTCCACTCAACTTTGGACTTGTAGAAAACTGACTTCAAGAAAAAAAGATTATTTTCTCTACATTAAGAAAAAGTACAGCCATTCTGAAGGTCTGTAGAATCTAACTGATCTGAAGTAGCAAAACATAACAAAACTGTTCATCTGTGTTACACTTAATACCAAATATTAAAAAGTCTTGATAGAATCACAGAATGGTTTAGGTTGGAAGAGACCTCAAAGATCATCCAGTTCCAACCCCCTGCCATAGGCAGGGACTCCTCCCACTAGAACAGGTTGCTCAAGGCTTCATCCATCCTGGCCTTGAACACCTCCGGGGAGGGAACAGCAACAACCGCCCTGGGCAACCTGTTCCAGTGTCTCACCACCCTCACTGGAAAGAACTTCCTCCTAACATCATGTTTAAACCTCCCCTCCGCCAGCTTAAATCCATTACCCCTCATCCTGTCATTACAAGACCTTGTCAATAGTCCCTCCCCAGCCCTCCTGTAGGCCCCTTTCAGATATTGGAAGGCTATTATAAGGTCTCCTTGAAGCCTTCTCTTGTCCAGGCTGAAAAGCCCCAACTCAGCCTGTCCTCATAGCAGAGGTGCTCCAGCCCTCTGAGCATCCTTGTGGCCCTCTGGACCCTCTCCAACAGTTCTATGTCCCTCATGTGCTGGGGGCTCCAGAACTGCACACAGTACTCCAGGTGGGGTCTGACGAGAGCAGAGTAAAGGGGGAGAATCACCTCCCTTGCCCTGCTGGCCACGCTTCTCTTAATGCAGCCCAGGACACAATTGCTGTCTGGGCTATGCACACACTGCAGGCTCATGTTGAGCTTTTCATCATCCAGACCCCCAGGTCCTTTTCCTCAGGGCTGCTCTCCAGCCACTCACCACCCAGCCTGGATTTGTGCTTGGGATTGTACTGATGGAGGTGCAGGACCTTACACTTGGCATTATTGAATTTCATGATGTTGGCCTGGGCCCACCTCTCCAGCCTGTCCAGGTCCCTCTGGATGGATCCCTGCCCTCTAGCAAGTCAACTCTGCCACACAGCTTGGTGTCATCTGCAAACTTTCTGAGGGTTCATTTGATTCTTCTGTCCATGTCACTGACAAAGATGTTAAACAGCACTAGTGCCAGCACTGACCCCTGAGGGATGCCACTTGTCACTGGTCTCCAGGTGGACATTGTGCTGTTGATCACCACTCTTTCCAGTTTGGTGACCAGAATGTCACATGGGACAGAGTCAAATGCCTTACTCAGGTCCTTTGAGTTTAAATTAAATTCAAAGGTCGCTTTGAAGCCGTTTTATTAAATTGCTTATGGTAAGGTTACAGTCCAATTAAATGCTTGCAATAGTTGTGATAGTTTATTGTTAGTATAATTTATTATGTTATTATA
Source organism: Psilopogon haemacephalus (assembly GCA_013396835.1). Classification (NCBI taxonomy): domain Eukaryota; kingdom Metazoa; phylum Chordata; class Aves; order Piciformes; family Megalaimidae; genus Psilopogon; species Psilopogon haemacephalus. The sequence continues at coordinate 91,322 of VWZI01001572.1, read as the reverse complement.
AGATTTGAGTGTTATATTGTATCTTGACTCCTGAAATTATTTTTCACTAATGTTCATATGCACAACCACTGTGTTTTTTTCTTTCTTGCACTGGTCTATAATAGAAAGAAGACCAAGACGCTCACACAAAAAGGGATATGGAAGAAAGAGCAATAAGCATAGAAATTCCAGAAGTGTTGAAAAAGAAGCTTGAGGAAGATTGTTACTATATTAATAGAAGAAAACGGGTATGAAATAAAAGCAATGGAATGAATGTGCCTAGGGGGTGGGGAGGCCATTGGAAGTAGTTCTTATGTATAACAGCTGTTTTTTTTTAAACTTCATTGCAAAGGTGAGCTTAGACAGTATAAAGAAGAACAAAAACATTGTAAGAATGTACCATTTCAGTACCTAATAGTGGTTTGGAGTGCAGGCTGTTTTTTGAAGTTGGCAATGTAGTAAGTTTGTTAATTTGGATATATTTTTGTTTCTCTAGACATTTTTAAAGGTTTGATCAAAAATTCAATTTAAGAGTTCAGATGAAGCAGTCATTCAATAATGCATGCAATACAGACTTAGTAAACTAGACTGTATGTTACAAGTTCCTGGCTTACCTTTGTGTACTTACTAATTGTTTTTGTAAAATATTAATTTGTTGTTTCTTTTTCAGCTAGTGAAGCTGCCTTGTCAAACAAATATCATAACCATCTTGGAGTCATATGTGAAACATTTTGCTATTAATGCTGCCTTTTCAGCCAATGAAAGGTCTCGGCATCATCAAATGACTGCACATGCTAACATGAATCTTCATTATGTGCCACCAGAGAAGAAGTAAGTATTATTTAGTCTAACACTATTGTCCCAAGAATAACCTTACATTCTGTGTTCTGGGATTCAAGGCTGTCGCTTCTGTGAGTTTGTAGCGTGATGTATGTCTACTCACAGAGCTTAAAATATTTGACAGATAACTATAGCATAGTAATGCTGACAATTTATTTATCAGCTAGAGTACCTGTAATCTGAAAATCATTATGCAATGGTATCAATATCTCCTTTTATCATGTCAGTTCTTGTGAGTAGCCTGCCTAATTTTGGAAGAATGTGTTCCTGTTGTCTGTGTGGAGAACATTTTGAGCACTGAGTAGCTGATACTAGAATTCCCTGCTTAAGTAAAACTGAACAGGTTCAAATTGTATAATATTTTTCATCTTTTATAAAAATACTTGCAAAGAATTAGTGGTGACAAATTTTTTTTTATTGACACTATAAATTCTAGAGTCAATATGTTGGGGAACAATCTGTCTAGTAACACTAATCTTGTTTATTAAAATTGCTTACATCTTAGTTGCTGTATTCTCAGCTGTGTATTTTTCTGCCACGCTACAAATGGAGTGTGGTAACCCTGTGTTTGCAATGTGGCTTTGTTTGACTTCTTTACCCAGGTCTACAGTGGACCTGGGTAAAGAAGTCATTTAATCAAAGAGAAGTCTTATTACCATGTTCTATTTCAATAGTGCATGATTACGCTATTCTTTGCAATATTTTGGTCTGTACGAATGTCTTGGTTTATACTGATGTCATTCATTATTTGACAGATTGGTATTTTCCTTCTTTGTAATGCAATCTCCCAAAGAAGAAGTTTGGGAGACAGTAGAAATAGGAACAGAAAGCATATTATGGTTTTTAAGGATGTATGTTTAAGTGACATCTTCAATAAAGAAGATGCGTCTTTAGAAGGAGAAGGTGTATAACTTCAGTTATCTACTAAGCAGGATAGATTCAGCTGACAGCTTTACTGAATTGCCCTTACTGCTCTAACACAGAAGATAATCACAGAAAATACCTGGTTAGCCTCAAAGATCGTCCAGTCCAACCTTTGACCCAGCACTGAAGGGTCAAACATGCTGCTTAAACACCTCCAGCGATGGTGACTGTGCCCAGTGTTTGATAATACTTTCTGTAAACAAGTAGTTCCTAGCATCCAGCCTGAACCTCCCCTGGTGCAGCTTGAAACCATTTTCTCTAGTACTGTTGCTTGACACCAAGGAGGAACGTCTGTCCCACTCCTCACTTCAGCCTCCTTTCAGGTAGTTGTAGAGAGCAATGAAGTCTTCCTTCAGCCTCCTCCAGACTAAATGACCTCAGCTCACTCAGACACTCCTCATAAGTCATGAGCTCCAGGCCCTTCTTGAGCCTTTTTGCCCTTCTCTGAACATGCTGCAGCACTGAAATGTCTCTCTTGTAGTGAAGGGTGCAGAACTGAATGCACTACTTGAGGTGTGGTCTGACCAGTGCTGAGAACAGGGGGCTGATCAGCTGCCTGTTCCTGCTGGCCACAGTGTTTCTAATACTAAGCCAGGATGCCGATGGCTTTCTTGGCCACCTGAGCACACTGCTGACTCATATTTAGTCAACTGTCAACCAGAACCCTCAGGTCCCTCTCTGAGTCGAATCTTTCCAACCATTCCTCCACAAGACTGTATCTTACCATGAGGCTGTTGTGACTCAAAGGACCTGGCACTTGGCCTTCTTAAACTTCATACAGTTAGCTTTGGCCCACTGGTCTAACCTGTCCAGGTCCTGCTACAAATCCTACCTAGCCTCTGGCACATGGACACAGCCACCCAGCTTGGTGTTGTCTGAGAATTTACTGAGGGTGTATTCAGTCCCCTTATCCAGATTGTTGACAAAGATATCAATAAGTACAGGGCCTAGTATGAACCCTAGGGGACACCACTAGTAACTGGGCAGCAGCCAGAGTTAACTCCATTCACCACAATTCTTTGGGCCCAGCCATCCAGCCATTTTTTTCCCAGTGCAGAGTGCACTTATCCAGGCCATGTGCCATAATTGACTTCTTGGATGAGGTAGAATTTCTGCACGTGATGGTCCCTGACCCAATGTGTATATAGTATTAAATAAAATGTCAACCAAATGAAATAACCAAATAAAAAACCCTGACAGTAATGTCAGGTAGTATGGGATGGTGATATGAATTTCTAATGTGCATCACTGTGGCAGTATCAAATTACTGTTACCATAAACATAGGCAGTTGAGGTGTGAGAGGTGAATACCTTTGTAGAGGTGAGAGATGTTGAAGGTGGGCTGGGTCAGTTCTTGGTTATGCTTTCAACAGGACATCTGTTTACTTCCTAACACCATGAGTCTATACACAAGCAGAAAACTAAAATTCCTACTAGCCTCTAAATAGTGCCTTTGTTATCAGGAACAGGGTTTTGGAAACTGGTCTCCAATGAAACCATATCTGGTTTTGCTGGATGTCTTTTAAGCACAGCCTTAACTGCATCTTAGTGGCTATAGAACAAATTCTACATATGCCTTTTAGAAAGAGATTCAGTCTGTTGAGTACCTTTTCTGGCAGGTACCTCTTTTTTGAGCCTACTAAACTTGGAAAAGCAAAATAACATTGAAAACTGTTTACTGAAAAGTAGATTTCATTAATCCACAAAACAATAATAATGGTGACACCAAGTTAGGTGACACTGTTGATCATCATGAGGGTAGGGAGGCTCTACAGGGGGGCTTTGATAGATTGGACCAGTGGGCCAGTGTCAATGGCGTGAGCTTCAACAAGGCCAAATACCAGGTCCTGCACTTGGGCCACAACAACCCCAAGCAACGCTACAGGCTTGGAGAAATGCAGCTGGAAAACTAACTGAAAGGGACCTGGAATGCAATTGACAAGCAACTGAATGTGAGCAAGCAGTGTGCCCAGGTGGCAAAGAAAGCCAATGGCATCTTGGTGTGTATTAGAAATGGTGTGTCTAGCAGGAGTAGAAATTGTCTCTTGTGCTTTGCTGTGCTGAGGCAGAGTATTGTATTCAGTTTTGGGCAGGTCATTACAAGAGGGATGTGGAAGTGCTGGAGCGAGTGCAGAGGAGGACGACAAAGGTGGTGAAGTGCCTAGAGAATAAATCTTATAAGGAGTGACTGACGGAGCTGGGGCTCTTTAGTTTAAAAAGGAGGAGGCTGAGGGGAAACCTGATTTCTGTATACAGCTACCTGAAAGGACACTGTGGGGAGGTTGGTGTTGATCTTTTCTCACATGTAAATAGTGATAGAACAAGAGGGAATGGCTTCAAGCTGCAACTCGGTAGGTTTAGACTAGATAGTAGAAACTCTTTTTTCACAGTAAGAGTGGTCAGACATTGGAAAGCTGGCCAGAGAGGTGGCTGAATCATTATACCTGGATGTGTTTGGTACTTTATGAAGTTCACTCTTAAACCATATCATCGAGTAAGGTTGTTGGTTGGACTTGGTGATCCTGAGGGTCTTTTCCAACCAGAATGTTTATGCGATTGTACAATTGTTCAACATTATTAAGCAGACATGAAACTTGTATTTTTTTGAAGTTATCAACATGAATCACTGCCTCTGAGGTTGCTTTTAAACACTCAGTATTATGTAGCGATGAAGCCAATATATAATAATTAAGATGTTAATGATTTGTAGTAAAAGGGAATTTCCTACAACTACACTGAAAAATTTTGACATGCAAATTTGAAATTCATAGTCCTTTCTTCTCTCTAGTGTTGAGCTATGTAAAGAGATGGTGGATGGGCTGAGAATAACCTTTGACTTCACACTTCCGTTAATTTTGCTCTATCCTTATGAGCAAGCTCAGTTTAAGAAGGTGACTTCATCAAAATTCTTTCTTCCCATCAAAGAAAACTCAACAAGTACAAACAGGTAATGCAAGAGCATCAGAATTAGGATGATTTCTTACAGACTTTGGCTTAAAAATTGTCTTGATAAAACATCAGACTTTTATGTGGATTTCTAACCTGAACTCAGAATTCAGGTTCTGAATTTTTACCTGGTTAATTTCAAAAGAGGTTTGTACTGCCTGAGAGCGATGTTGCAAATTTGTGAGGAAAAAAATTTGTTCATTAACTTCAAGATTTGAGAATAAATATGCATCCACTTTGATCGTGGAGGGAGGCTGTCTAATTTTAAAAAGTATTTACAAGATCTGTGAAACTAGAAGGCTCTGTTTTGGGGGGAGAGTTCAGATCACTTCTGTAAAGATGCCTTTATTTCCTAGAAATCAAGAGGAGCTTTCCCCAAGTCCTCCTCTGTTGAATCCACCAACACCTCAGTCAACTGACAGCCAGCCTGCAACAGGGGAGCCAGCCACGCCAAAAAGGCGAAAAGCTGAACCTGAAATTATGCAGTCACTGAGACGTTCTACACGCCACAGCTCTAACTGTGACAGGTTATCGGAAAGCAGTGCTTCTCCACAACCTAAGCGACGACATCTTGAGACTCCTGCTTCTATGCCAAAGCTCTTCCTGCACCTGGAAAAAAGTAGGTTTTGCACTTAAATTACTGCTTTAAACAAGATTTTTAAGTCTTGTCCTTTTTTAAATGTCATCTGGACTGTGAACTGGTTGATGGAAGAAGGAATTAATTAGTTTTTGTATAGGTTACCTCTGAAGCTTATACCAAAGGGAGAAATAAACCACAACATTGTCAGTACTTTGGTAGTGTATTTCTCCACAGATTCAAGAAGCTACTTTTCTCTGAGCCTGTTTTATGAAATTCTGGCATTTAAGACTTTAAACACTTAAGTTGCAGGCCTGTGTTATTTTTAATGGCTTGTAGTTCCATAAAATAGGTAATAAAATGTATTTCTAATTTCTTTTTTTTTGTTGTTTTTTTCTTTGACTTTCAAAGAAACTCCTGTCCATAGTGGATCGTCTTCACCTATAACTTTGACTCCTAGCAAAGAGGGGAGTGCAGTTTTTACTGGCTTTGAAGGTAGAAGAAACAATGAATTGAATGAGGTAACAGACTTTTGTGTTACTGTTCTAGATTCAATTATTAAAGGTTTTGTTGCTCTCAGAGTAGAGCTATGTAAGAATTAGGGGGGTTTGTATTAGTTTTTTTATCTTTGATTTTTTAAGTTCTTCACAGACTAAATTATTTATGATGCTATAGAGGTTTCATAACATTTTCATGTCTTATTTTTAGGTTTTGTCCTGGAAATTGATGCCAGACAATTATCCACCAAGTGATCAACCACCACCTCCCTCGTATATCTATGGATCTCAACATTTGCTACGGATGTTTGGTAAACTGATGAAAAATTCTGTGCTCAGAAGTGCTTTATTTGGTTGTTTCATTTTGTTTGTGTGTTTTTTATTGACCACACATACTTGATTTTCTTTGCTTTAACACATTTAGTTCTATTCTGGAGAAGTGTACGTTTTAATTTGTTTAAGCAGCTCATAAACTTGCTCTGTAAGCCTTCTCTTAAAAGTAAACAAGCATTGCTTCCAGTACACTATCAAACATTAGTAAGCCAAGCAGCATTCACCTTTTCAGCTTATTTCCTCTTAATAAAGTACTGAACGATGAGTGAGAAGAGAGAAGAAACTTTTATGATCTTTTTTATGTAGCTGATTAAAGTAGTTAGAAGTTGCTTTTAAAATAACAAATGTAAACATTATTTGTCTTATTTACAGTAAAGCTACCAGAAATACTGGGGAAGATGTGCTTTCCTGACAAAAACCTAAAGGCTCTAGTGAAACACTTCGAAATGTTCCTGAGGTAATGTGATACAATGTACTACAGCAACATTGGCATTACTATGTAGATCTAAGCATCCTGAAATGACAAAGGTTTTTTAAAATAAGATGTTCGTTTGTTAGAACTAAGAAAATATAATAAAACTAATACAAGATGTTAATAATAGCAATTTGAAGAAAGGTGGATTTTTGATTCTATAACTCTGATTGGAGGAAACCTGAACTCCTTAAGGTTTCATTAAACACAGCATAGTGGAACTGAAATATAAGTGTATTTGCTAGTAAGTATGGAATGACAATTCTCATATGGGAAAGCAGACTGCGCTGTTATTTTTGAAAACATAAATTGAGAGGTTTGGTGTTGCATTGGCATTAGAAAAACTTGGGTGTTAAAATGTTGTGAATAGTGGGTAGGTTTGAAGGTTTTATGTTTGCTCAGGTTTGGTTGGTGGTTGATTTTGTTGTTGTTTTGTTTTTCACCTTTTTTTTTTTTTTTTCCTTTTTAAGAAAAGTCTCTCCTAACTGAGTTTTAAACAGATTTCTCTGTTATGAAATATAGTGGTTTTCAGAGGAACTCAAACTCTTTTTGACCATGCTAGCTCCATGGCCTGGATCAGTATGGTCATAGCTGTGCCATGATCTGCCTTGTTCGTCAAGTACTCTAGTTAATGTCTGTGTGTGACATTGTAGTGGTAGTTAGATACCTACTACAGCACTGTATTGTGAAGCATCAGTACAGTGGAACATAAATTTGCCAAGGAAGACTTAGAGGAACATGTTGTAAATATTAAACATCTGGAGTAAGTGTGGAACTCTTAACAATTTTGGTGAAAGACTCTAATGTATCCACATACTGGAAAGTAACATAATGCGGCAGTAGCATATCAAAGGTCCTGATAGTGATTAGGAGGATAAAATCTTTACAATGCATTTACTTCTGCTGTTAATAGAAATTAAAAGGTGTCTGAAGTGAAAAAAATTTCTGCAATACAAAGTCTTCCTCTCAAAGTATTTAATTTTTAAGTTTTGCTGTGGTTCTTTGAATCTAAGCCAGTATCATCTTCTTCTGCAAGGAAGAAACCTTCCTTGCAAGGTTTCTTTTCTATGCTGAAATAATGATTTTTGGTTTTCTTAGACTGATCAGACTGAGACTGTTCCTGAAAAATCTTCCAAGTTAGTTACTGCTGTAGGAAACATTTTACCTTGGCTAGCTTTACCTTAAATGTTATTCTTAGACTAATTAATTTACCAGATAGGCTACTGCATATTCAAATAGGCAACAGAGAAATAAACACAAATTAATAATTTTCTTTTTTTTCAACTTGTATTCGTGGGGACTCCACATGTTTCATTTGGATATTGCTCTGTCCCCATGTCATTGAAAGTAATGAAACAATTACATGTTCTAGAAACTTATTCGGTCTTTATCTTCATCAGAGAAATACTTTTGCATTATGTGTCTCATCTTAGGAAAAAAGTTGCATGACATCTTGTACTAGTCCATCAGTTTGCATGTTCTATCTTCCTTTTTTTTGGAATTAAAAGATTAATGGATTTTTAATTAAAAATATTTGTCAGTTCTGTTCTGGTTTACTGTTTGAGGGATAAGAACTGTCTTGCACAGTCTCCATGCATTAGATGGTAGCAGCTGGTTTACTTCAGGCTGCCTAATTTCTGTTAGGGAGTTGCTCATGAATGACAAGCTGAAATACTGCCCTCTTGATTTTTCTAATAGCAGACAAGGGATTGAAGCTGTCTATTTACAATAATAAAAATACTTCTGAATCTTCTTTGAATTCTAGGTAGAGTAATCTAAGCGTAAAAACCATACGTGTTTTTAAATAAAACTTACATGTGGTACCTTCCAGTATCTGAGGGGGGCCTACAGGAGGGCTGGGGAGGGACTATTCACAAGGTCTTGTAATGACAGGACGAGGGGGAATGGCTTCAAATTGGCGGAGGGGAGATTTGAACGGGATGTTAGGAAGAAATTCTTCACAGTGAGGGTGGTGAGGCACTGGAACAGGTTGTCCAGGGAGGTTGTGTCTGCTCCCTCCCTGGATGTGTTCAAGGCCAGGCTGGATGAGGTCTTGAGCGACCTGATCTAGTGGGAGGTGTCCCTGCCTATGGCGGCGGGTTGGAACTGGATGATCTTTAAGGTCTCTTCCAACCTAAACCATTCCATGATCTAGTTCTGGCATTGACACTGATTTAATTTTGTATATGATTTTTAGAGCTAACATCTGCAATTTCTTTTTAACATTTGTACCATTAATCTTATGAGGGCAGAGAAACATACCTATTTAATATAACGCTTTGCCTAGAAACTTGTTTTATTGAGTTTGGTCAGTACTTGATGGATGCATTAAATTCACTTTGAGATGCTACATGGGTACTGTTTTTCAGTCATGCCTTCAGATTGCTGCTAGACAAGATTGATCTCAGTTTCCCAGACAACATATATTTTTCAGGGATGTATGAAATACATAATATTGAGTTTCATATTAAGTAGAAGCTGTACTCTTTCTGCTTAGTGTAGTTTTCTGCAAGTGTGCATAATGAACATACCTTTCATGGAGAACATGAAAGTAAATTTCTCAGTTATAAAATTTGCAGAAGTAAAATTGTTTTCAAATTAAATACAAACCTCTTAGTCTTCATGTCATATTGTTTAGTTGTGAAATAATCTGTAATACTTGCAGATGAACATAAGTCTGAAATAGACCTTAGTATCTGAATCATCCCTTGCTTTCACTGAATAGCACCACTTAGTTTTTAGTTTAGTCTCCAAGAGCAAGCAGTGAAAGCTCACACAGTAACTAGTGCTTACTAACCAGTAATCTTATTAGCAAAAGACCCTTGATTAAATCTTTCATTTAGATTGTGTTTGAGGTAGAGCTGTTTTTTTTAGTGTAATGCTCTACATACTGTGCTTTATGACCTCTCTGTTTCGTAAGGTACCTGGCATTTCTCCATTCATCACAGTGAAGTGATGAGAAATGATAGGCAAGAAGGTGCCAGGTTTTGGGTTGCTATTTCCATTGATTTTCACAAAGCCTTGGTTTGGAAGGCTATTTTGGGATCAGGTAATTTCTCAGGACTGTTAACCAAGGAGTTGCTTAAAAATTAGAAGAATGTAACATGTCTGTTTTTAGAATAGCAAGACTCATCTTCACTGAGGTAATTTCAGTCAATGTCTTTTGCACTTTAGGGAAAAAAAGACAAACTAAAATGCACTTCAGAAAGCCATAGGTATTTTGAGGCTTTCATGAAATATGGAAGAATGAGTGATTGAATATTTCTGAAGTAATGCTTTCAAAATATCTAAGGCACTTTTCCAGATGAGGCAAATATATAGTATTTCAGATTATGGAAAACTATATTCTTAATGGCAGACTTTGTTTTGTTAAACCTGCTGATATTTCAAACTCAGTGCACCCGCTAAGTTTTGGGTTTCACTTTAAATCTTATTTTTTCTGGATGATTTAGGACCTGATTGTGCCTCTGCTTCATGAGTTAAAAAGTGGTTTAATACTGTTGAGTATTTCAAGAAGAAAGCTAAATCAGAATGTGACCAAATTAGAGGGCTGTGATGACAAAGTGTGTGTGTGTGTGTGTGTGTATATATATATATATATATATGGCAAATTGTTTGAAATAACCTTAAGACATAGATCTCTGGTTTTGATAGCACAAATTTTTTTGGGGTGTAATTTTATTTAATTGCAGTGATGAATTATGACCACTAGTCTGTGCTAATGTGCAGTTAATGAGATACTACTAGTGGTTTACAGAGAATGAAAAAGTGAGCATTGCACATGGTGAGTAAGGAGTAAACATCTCTAGGTGAAGTTGCTTGTGACGGTGTTCCTCCTCATTGTGACTTAATAAAGTTGAAAGATGGCAACTGATTAAAAATCTCTTTTTGAAAGATCCATAAAAATGCACTTCTGCTACTCTAGCTTATATTGATCACACTTTTTCTGATTGCCTTTCATTTTTGGGATTAACCTGTTACTTGACAAAAAATACCTGTGCTGCATAGAAATTTTGACGTATTTGAAAATGTAATGGAATTGGAGCCTAAATGTAAGAAAACCCAAAATTCTAAGTGTCAATAGGGAGCTGTGGATTTTAAAGGCACAAAAAGGTAAAGGAACTCCTCCTGTTAAGTTTTGAAACACTTTGAAAGGGAGGAATTTACTCACACATTATTACCATTGTATTTGGGCTTTGCTGTATTCATTGAATGTGTAGAAAGGTAACTGCTATCATGGATCCTCTCAAACTTTTGGGACCTTTTATGATGAAAGCTTCTTAGTCAGTGAGTACCTGGTATTGTAGAAATTATTTTTTTAGTAGGCCTTTGTTGTCCTGCTGATCTGCAGAATCTGCTCGTGTGTGCATACTTTTTTTTGTGCTTTGCCAGAAATACTTCCTGTACCACATTGTAAGGTACCTGGATATTTGAATGAAGAGCATCTTCAACATCAGCAGCAGTTTTGGATCATGCATCTAAAGTGAGAGGTTGCCTAAAATAATCCAAGTGCCTAGGGTAGTTCTTTTAGAAGGCAGTTTTAGGAATTGGTTCTGGCATCTCTGCTGGCCTTACCAAAAATAAATCTTCAGCTTCAAGATGAACCAAGAACTCTGGCATTGAGCTCTTGTAGGAAGGTTTTCCTGGAAGTTCTGCTAGAAGTTACAATTTCTAAGTGTCACTCATTGAGTCTGATGAGCTGGAATGGTTGTGTTGGTAGTTTGATATCTTCAGACTTGTCTGTGCTTACCCTTTAAAGGCCAAGCTAGAAGTTCTCAGTTACTGTATGCAGACGAATGACAAGCATCAAGTCAACAAAACAAGCATATTGGTTCCTTTGGCATGGTTCTTGACATACTAGATATCAGAATATAAAGAGCTGGGTTTTTTCACCTAATTTGTTCTGTTGACTGCATTGTGTTTATGATGATTTTTGTGTTGGAAAATTTTTGCTGATCATCATTCTAGATGAAGGCAAGCCTATCAGCTGACTGGGATGAGGACAGATCATAGCATACACTTTTGTGTGAAATTAATAGTTTTAGCTTTCAGATTCTGTATTTGAATAGTAGTCTTAGAAAGGAGGTAGCTTTCTAATCTGCAAGTGGTATTTCTTTTGAGGAGTTGATTCAAAGTAAGGATTCATCATAACCTTTAAGAAAATTCTTTTAGATAGATTATTACAGTTGCCAAATAACATCTATCCCAGGCCACTGATTTAATAAAAGAAAGCATCTGCTTATCTTTTAGAACTCAGAGCAGTAGCTCAAGTAACTCTATTCTTACACTTTTTATGGCTGAGGTTGTCTTTCTTTAAATTATTAGGATTTTCCTTTCTTCATTTTCACATATTTTTAGGCCAAGTCTGAATTTATTGATGTGATGGTAGCTGACATTTAGAAGAGTGCTTTTCTTCATGCAGAAACTGTTTAGGGAATAGGTTGTGCTGACACTGCCAAGACAAGAGGACGTTTTCAGTACCAGGTGACACTCTTAAAGCTTATACTAAGTGACTCTGAGAAATGTTCCTGACCTGTGTATGTCAAGTGGTCTTCTAATGTGGATAGCATTAGTACTATGCCTTTTTTTGGGAGATCTGTCTGTGTAACTACTAGCCAGATGGTAGTATATTTGTGAGGCTGTTGGAGTCAGGGGATGAGCTTGCTTACAGGTTGCTGCACCTGAAGATAAGAACATAGGAATTTTTCGAGCTAGGTTGTTCATGTATGTTTTCCCCTTGTCTTTATCCCCTCTAGTCCTGTCTGAAGTGTAGCTCTTCTGGAAAGAGAGGGAAATAAGTCATGCATTATGCCATGTTACTTCTGTGTTCTGAGCAGAGTGTTCTTGTGGTTGCTCATGAAGAGAATAAAGTGTGCAGTGGGATGTTTGTGTGGACTATGCGACTCAAAACTTACTCATAAGCAGTTTCACTGTGCAGATGTACACATGAGCTCCATGAAAATTGTAAAAGTGGAAAAGGCAGTAATGCAAGGAGGTGACTGCATTTATCAGATTTGTGAGTTAAAAGTAATGAAATGATTTTTGGATTGCTAAATAGCAGTGTGCTTTCTAATCTATAGCTGATCATGGGCTCTGCTTGCTAAGTACCACTCCCTTTGTTTTTAAATCTTGGCTCATGACTTGCAGGTAGGTGACTGTGAAGTTAATCTTTGTGCTATTTCAGCTTTTCCAAGAGCAAAAAATGTTAGTGAAATATGCATTAGCCAGTCATGAGATTCCCAATATTTCTGTGACAGCTTTCTGCACTGTGATGTAGCGTGAATAGAAAGCAGCTTCAGAAGAGCCACTGCTCTTTCTATGCAGAGATATATACATGGAGTAATGGGTTTAAAATGGAAGAGGGGAGATTTAAACTAGATGTTAGGAAGATGCTCTTTACAGTGAAGTTGGTGAAACACTAAAACAGGTTACCGAGAGAGGTTGTGGATTCTCCCTCCCTGGAGGTGTTCAAGACTAGGGTGGATGAGGCCTTGAGAGACCTGTTAATGGGAGGTGTACCTGCCTGTGACAGAGGGTTGGAACTAGATTATCTTTGAGGTCCCTTCCAACCTAAAACATTCCATGATTCTGTTCTATAAGGGAGTGTTCTTTTGTCTGTTTCCTCCCGCTTCTCTGCAGAAAGCAATTTTTATTTGCTAGCTTTGGGGTATTTTGCTTTTCACAAGTGTTACATTAAGAACAGAGAGGTGTACATCTGACTGCATGCATTCTGCCTGCATCTCTGCTAAAATTTCTCATCTTACCAGCAGTCACTTCAGCTTGCACCAAACTGGTGTTTATAACTCATTATTTTAAGAGATTAACCCATTTGCCTTAAGTTACTGAAACTGTCAGCTACCTAGTGTCCTCTGAAGGTTCCTTTGGTTTGTTGATGTTCTTTTAAGATACACTGCCTTCTGTGATCTAGCACTTGGTACTGTGTTTTATGAAATGGTAGTTGATGACACTAAGAATTTGATCAGCCCTTGTAGTTTGTACTCAGTTGTTTATCTCTTTAAATCATTAATGTGTGTTGTGAAGAGTTACTAATCAAATTTCATTTGTGCCTCATCTTAATCTTATGCCATCTAAGTGTATTAAAAGTCTGGTAAGTTTTAGACCCTATCACGCTTACTTCATACCAACCTCTCACATATCCCAGAAGGGCATTTGTAGCTAACTACAGTCAGAGGTCACAGCAGTTGATGATTCAAGTATTTTATTTGTTTCCAAATTACTCTAATTCCAATGCTCTTCTGTAGTTGTTTTCCTAGAATAAGGTGTGTGTGGGGGTTGTGTGTAGTGCAAATGAATGACATATTTCAGTAAGATTGTAAATAGTTTTTGTTTTTCTTGGGATTATTTCCTAAGAGTTATCTCTGCCTTGTCAGAGAAAAAAAGTAGGGGGAAAGGGGGAACAGCGCAACAGCCAGACACCGTAGAGCAGTATATGCCCTGGTAAGCCTAGAAAAGTAGGTAGTGAATGGTTTTAATGAGAATCACAGAATCATACAATATTAGATGTCTGAAGGGACTTTCAGAAATCGAGTCCAAACCCCCTGCCAAAAGCAGGATCACGTAGGATAGTTTGCACAGGAATGCATCTGGGCGGGTTTTGAAAGTCTCTAGAGAAGGAGACTACACAACCTCGCTGGGTAGCCTGTTGCAGTGCTCTGTCACCCTCACTGTAAAGAAATTTCTCCTTGTGTTGACATGAAATCTTCTATATTCCAGTTTGTACCCATTGTTCTTTGTGTTATTGCTGCAGACCACTGGAAAGAGATTGACATCCACCCCTCATATTTATACAACATTCATCTCGGATCTCTTCTCAGTCTTCTCTTCTCCAGACTAAACAGCCCCGGGTTTCTCAGTCTCTTTTCATAGGGGAGATGCTCAAGTACCCCAGTCATCCTCATGGCTTTCTGCTGGACTCTCTCCAGCAGGTCCCTGTCTCTCTTGGACTGGGGAGCCCAAAATTTGACACAGTATTCCATGTGTGGTCTCACAAGGGCAGAGTAGAGGGGGAGAAGAACCTCCCTAGACCTGCTGGTCCCACTTGTCTTGTTGCAGCCCAGGATGCCATTGGCTCTCTTGGCCACAAGGGCACGTTGCTGTCCCATGGAGAATTTGCTGTCCACCAGGACTCCAAGGACTTTTTCCATGGAGCTGCTTTTCATCACAGCAGCCCCCAGCCTTTTGCTGTTCCTCCTCAGATGCAGGACCCTGCACTTGTCCTTGAACTTCATGTGGTTAGCCTTTGTCCCGCTCTCCATCCTGTCCAGATCTCACTGGATGGCTGCACATCCTGATGGAGTGTCAGCCACCCCCCCAGTTTTTTATCATTAGTGAACTTGCTGAGGGTACACTCAATCAATTCCCTTATCCAGGTTGTTGATAAATATATTGAACAGGACCCAGAGGCTACAGGCCTCCAACTTGACAGTGTATTGATTAAATATTGGTGGGTTTAATCTGCACTTGTTTTTAGTTAAATAAAATAATAAAACTTATTTTCTTCTGGTTCATTTTTGTGCCAAAGTTTAGCTAATTTGGACTCAATGTTTAGTAAGTCATGCATTGATTGTGATTGTATTTTGTTCTTTCAGGGGACAATACTTCACTGCTGGTTGTACTTAGTTTAATTAAATGCCTTAATTTCTGTAAATAGAAATTATAATGAAACTCTACCATGCTGTGATATTAAACTTTTTTGATTTAGCAAAATAGTTTAATAGAACTTTTAAAAAAATTCTCTCTTAAATGTTTCATGTTCTTTCTTTTTTTTTGGTGTGCTTTCTTCTCAGGTTTTTAGCAGAATACCATGATGATTTCTTCCCAGAATCTGCTTATGTAGCTGCATGTGAAGCCTACTACAGTACTAAAAATCCTCGGGCCATCTACTGAAGCTGTTAATAAAGGTTAAATCCTACTATATGTAGCCCATGTCCATGCTATTTTGCCACATGGCTACCAGATGAAGATGAAAAAATATGTAAAGCAACTTCTAAAGAAACAGGGAAATTACTTCTGTGATGGTCAGATTACTTAGGAATGGAGAACTTACTTTCAGAGATGTGTATGGACAGCATTGTGAGTTGCACAGAGGACTGAATATGACTCTGACCCCACATAAATAAAGAATTCTTGTTCTGATTTCTAATGCATAAGACTGCATAGGACTGTTAAAGAAGAAAGGAGGCAAAAGCAGATGCATTAGCAAGAGGATATTTTTGTGAAGATAGGTCATCGTTCTGTGCTTTGGTTTAGCTCAAACTCTGCAACCTGGGAAATGAGACTTCACTACACAGTTAAGTGAAGCAAATGGACAACTGATACATTATGGATTGTGTTTTCCTCACAAATTGCACTTTACTTTTTTGTGGAACCGTCATAATGGGAAGCATTGCTTAATGTATAGGTGGTTTTGTTGTTTGGCTAGCATGACATCTGCTTCAAGACCTTTGTTGCTTGAATGAAAGATGTGTTGCTTACTTTACGTTTTGCAAAGGTATATATAAATGTATATACTCTTTTCTTAGTAAACCTGCCAGAATTCCAAGGAAGGCGTATGTTCCCAGTGGTCCAACATTTACCTGGCAATAAATGATTTCCAGAGCCAGTCTGAAAGACAGGATTTTCTACAAGTACCTGGAGTAGTCCCAGTGATGGCAGTTCAACTGGCAAACACTTCTTTTCTTAATAAAGTCCACACTGGCTGCTATGTTAATGTGTGATTTTGACTGTCTAGAACTTGTTTGTGCTTGGTTAGTGTTTTTGGGGTTATGAATTGTGCATGTAGTGAGAGGTGGGAGCATTGACAACACAGGGAGAAGCCCTTTCAGTATCACTGGATTTTATTCTACAGACTTGAATATTTTTTTATATGTAATAAAATGCTTTATCTCTGGAAATAGGAATTCAGTGAGAACTGAGTGCTTAGAAATCTCACAGCACATTCAGTAGAAACTAATTGAAATAATTTTCTTATCTTGATTGTCATCAAAACCTCATCTGTGACTTAGAACTTTAGCCTTCCAAATCCTCTGTCTCAAGACAGACACAGAATTTAAAAATACTGAGAGAAAATAGGACTCAAGGCTCACAGACTCTACTGCTTTAATCACTGTAATCTGCCCTAGTTCAGAAAACTTATATTGAAACACTTACCTGTAGCGTGAAACTCAGCACAGTCCTCCCAGATTTGCAGAAGCTAGTAGTTAGGAGGAATCATCTTTCAAATGTAAATGGCATGCTCAGTCTAAGAGGCCAGAAAAAAATCTGAAATCTTTTGGGGCATTTATTGTCACTTATTTTTCAATGTACTTGTGTGTTAAAGCTTTTGAACTGAAAAAAATTGTTTTAGCAATTTGCAACTGCTTTTCACTAAAAAAAACCCCAAAACTATAAAAAGCTTGTTAATGGTTGTTGAGCAAATGTTTGGCATGGATGCGTGCAGCTTTGGTGATCATTATTTCTAAATATTATTACTTAGTGGCATTATTTATTTTTCTAATATGTTTGTTGTGCTGCCTCCCCCAACACCCACTCCCCTCCCAACCCACCCCCAGGCTTTAGTCTTTTTCAAATTATAGAAGTCTTGAATCTAGCAGAATCAGAGTACCTCAAAATCCACTTTGTTTGTAGACATGTTTTATTCTATTCTTAGACCGTTTTTCTGAAGACACAATTTCACAAATTATTAATGACTACCTAATGAGGCTAACCTTGTAATATTGCCTTAAACTTCACCCTTGATCCTTTCTATTGTAGGAATGTTAAGCATATGTATCATATGGCAAATCTGGGTTTGTTCCATTGTTGGTACCTATCAGTATAAGGCAAGTTATGATCAGAGTTTAAACCTTATTGTGAGTCTCCGTTTAACTCCTAAAATGACAGTTTCTGCATTCAGAGGCTGTTAATACTGTTGGTGTTGCCTTGTCAATACAGTGTGATTGGGGTGAAAATTTTGAAGGTCCTGTTAGTGTAGTCTTCATGTGAAGAAATATTTGTAAAAATGTCTCGAAGCTGCTGTTGGATATTACATTGCAAACTATGATTTCACAACAACCAGACAACTTGAATTGACATGTCTTCCCCTTTCTCTTTGAATTCAGAAAGTTTAGACTTGTATGTTCAATTACTGTCATGTATATCTTTGACACCCCCCCTTGCATACTATCACACTACATATACTGCTTTTGGTTTTTTGTTTTTTTTTTTTTTTTTAAGATGAAGCAGTGCTAGAGATTTGCAAAAGCTTGAACCAGATAGCCTAACAGGGTAGTTCTTACTAGTCTTAAAATACATGGAGACTTACCATTGTGGCCCCTAAAATTTACTTGGAATGGAATATTCAAGGGCTGATGTGGCCATAGAGAAAACTTAATAGTTTAGGTACCCTGCTGGTGTGAATATGTAACTGTTCAAATGTCCTTGACCGACTAGATTTTTGGTGGGATTCACATCCAACGTGACAAAAGGTTTCTGCACTTAGCTCATTGTCATTTGTTGGTTGCTGTTTATAGAGCTACTTGTATCAATGTTTTCTAACCTGATTCCGTCACAATGGCTTAGGTTAGCTGAAGAAATGTGAAAAAAAAATGACTGAAGCAGGCTAGGGAGTGTGCATATCGGCAAGCCTGCCAGCAGACTTCAGAGGCAGCCTCCTGCAGAGGAGGAGCTGAGAAGGCAGCTTAATGGGCAGTGACAGTTTACACTGGCGAAGCTGTGTGCCTATCTCACATGTCCTCAGGTCCAAATTAAGGAAGTTATACCATTGTAATTGTAGTGCAGACTTAAGCCGATAAACTTCTCTGCTGAAAATAAGTCTTTGCAGTTGCTTACAAGAGCAGGTTGCTCCAACAAGAAGTGTGGTTGCAGGTTTTTGAATGGGACGTTCTTGGCAGAAGGCAGAGGAGAACAATTGTCACCTAGGATTAGGAGCAGGTAATGCAGCTGCAGTGGCACATGAAGTGTGCTGCCATGTAAGTACCTGAGATGCTCAAACTGCACAAATACTAATCCTCCTGATTTTGCCAGCACGAAGGTATCAAGTAAGTTGGCACTGCAACATGAAAGTATGGAACTGTATGTCAGGTGCTTTATATAGATTGCAAAAATTACCAAAGAATAATATATTTACAGAATGTAACTTTTAATGTTCTTATTTTTTATTCCTACTTTTAGGCTTTAATTTTTACCTGTTAAAAACCGCCTCAGTGATGTTCTTTTGTGTGCACTATGTAGAGTTCCCGCATTGCTTTTAGTTTTGCTATTTCATTGCTGTTTTTCAAGCTCCTGTTTTAAAGCTCAGGCTTTCATGTTAGTGTCCTCTTATGCTGAGATGACTGAGGCAGATGTTACTAAGTGCCAATTTAAAGCGTATTACATGTCCTGTTCTGAAAGTGGTCTTATGCAGATGTTAGGGCTTACCCTTGGCATTTAGTGTGGGCCAAGAGCATGTGTGTATGGTCAACCCTTGTCTGAAACGTTCAGTGGTGACTTGTCAAACACTAGCACAGGATGACCTTGCTCTGCATTATGCTGGGAGGCATGTCTTCACTCAAAAAGGAAAATAAAAAGCTGATTGGAAATAAAAAGCTATTACTGCTTTTCAGTGCTTCCATCATAAAAAGTCTTATGAAGACATTTGGGAAATACACTGGGGAGATTGTTACCATAGTTAAAATATACAAATAGAGTAAATCCTTCATTTCCTGGAAATTATGATGTTTCCCCTCTGGAGTTTTAGTGTGTCTCCCAAAACTACATCTACCAGGGTGGCAATGTGCTTTTCAAGGTAGCGGGGAAGGAAGCAACTACATATTACCCTTACTTGAGTCTCAAGCCTTTATTGTGATATGTAGCTATACAACAGCACAATGTTGATAGCTTTTGGATGGACAGTCACATCTTAACTTCACTTTTAATTTCCTGAGTTATTAACAGACTGGAAAGCAAATTTACACTTCAGGGTGCACAAACACTTAAGTTCAAGGTTAAAATGTCAAGTAACACAAATGGAAGCATGCTTGCGCCAAATGCATCAAGAAATACCTTTTTGTCCTGTGTACTGCAGAAGCTCCTTTGTGGTAGGGGGTGATGCATTTAATTGTGTTAAGTCAAGTTACTCATTCATTGTTCTGCACCAATCTCTGTGTAACGAGATTCCCCAGAACAACAGTTCTAACTGGTGTGTTATGTTTGCAGTGTATTTCACCACAATCAGTACAAGCTTGATGTGTTTACACGGTTGTTTTTCCACTTATGAAATTGTGAATTTGGAGGGATTTTCAGGTATAGCTGCATCATTTTTCTGTAAGAAATTCATTAATACACTTCTATACTCAGATGTACCAATGCAGTGCTTCTACCTCAATTTTTGGTGCTCTTTTACTTTAACAGCAGCACACCATACCCCTACTGCCATTCCCTACCCCCACACACCTAACTCCCTCCCAGAAAACAGGGGTGTATATTGCCTTGGGAAAATGTTAAAAGAGTGACTGAGTGGCAGATGTAGATGCTTACTAAGATCCAGCTCAATGCATCCTCCCTATTGCATGCTTTATGTATTTTCCCTTTCTAATTCACGTAGCAGATGACTTTTTTTTGCATTAAGGCTAAGGATTACAGTCAGCTGAATAAAATCAGTGAAGTACAAACACGTGCTTCAAAATAAAAAGAAGAAATCTATTTGTTTGGGGGAAAAAAAAAGGCAAAAGAAAAACAAGTGTATGGTGTTCCACCTGTATGTCAGATGAGAGTGGTTGTTCATACCAAATGAAGTGGACAACATTATCAAAAACAATGAACAAACATGTGAGATGCAAACTGATAAATCCTGGCACTAATGCAAGCTCTCACAATACAAGTGTCTGCAAGAGGGATGGAGTAATTTCTCCACTGTTTTGTTGCTAGAAATTCTGACTTTTTTTTCCTCTCTCCTGCCGGTACATTATACTGGATCTAATTCTGGGGAAAGCAACTCAGATATGAAAGAGTTGAATGGTACAATATGTTCATGGGGATACACCATGCCATAAAGCAAAGTGTGTTTGTATAGCAAGAAATGTAGAGATAAACGTTTATTTCCTGGAAAACATAACAGAATCATAGAATGTCAGGGGCTGGAAGGGACCTCAAAAGATCATCCAATCCAGCCCCCCTGCCAGAGCAGGATCTTCTATACCAGATTCACACAGGAACGCATCCAGGCGGGATTTAAATATCTTTAGAGAGGGAGATTCCACAACTCCCCTGGGCAGCCTGTTCGTGTTCTGTCACCCTCAGATGAGAAACAGAGATTTTCATCACAGCAGGAGTGTACTGGTTGCACCACCAATATCTCTGAATGTTGAGTAGATGTTAAATTATTTTTCCCCCATTCTATTATTATCTATTAATTATTACTAATCTGATAATTAAGTTATTAATCGTGTGTCATGGATTGAGTTGAACCTGCTGCTCTTATTCATACCACGCAGTCATGCCAGCTTCACAAAGTGCTAGTTCAACTAAGATATTATGGGGCTTGAAGTTCAGATTGCAACACAGAAGGCTTCCTGTTCTGGTTGTTACTTCTGGGTTCCAGCTTCCTTTGTGTGGTCTCTTTTGCTGCAGGCATGGCGGCAGAAAGAGTGGGAGTTAGGTAGCTGCTGGTTTTGGCTTTCTGTTTTATGCTGGGGTTCTTCTTTTCCCCTGTATATTTCACTGCACATCTTTTGCAAACAGGCTAAGCTAAGGTATTAGACTAATTAGATTATTGGCTAAGGTAATGATGCAGAGTGCTTATAATATGTTACATTAAACTTTTATCTCAGTCATGAGTTTTGCGTGTTACTCTTTTCCTCTCACTTTTGTTTGTGGTGAGCAGGTGGTTTAGCCCTTGTGCTAAACCATTATATAAATAAATATAGCTAGCTAGCTAATGACTGGAAGCTGGGCAATGTGATGCCCATCCACAAGAAGGGCCAGAAGGAGGAACCAGGAACTTACAGACCTGTCAGCCTGACCTCAGTGCCAGGCAATAGTATGGAACAGGTCATCTTGAGAGAAATCACACAGCACTTACAGGATGGCCAAGGGATTAGGCCCAGCCAGCATGGGGTTAGGAAGGGCAGGTCCTGCCTGACCAACCTGATCTCCTTTTACGATCAGGTTACCTGTCTGGTGAATGTGAGGAAGGCTAGTGTGGATGTAGTCTACTTGGACTTCAGTGAAGACTTTGACACCATCTGCCACAACAAGCTCCTGGCAAAGCTGGCAGCTCGTGGCTTGGACAGATCCACTCTGAAATGGGTCAAGAACTGGCTGGAAGGCCAGGCCCAGAGAGTGGTGGTGAATGGTGCCACATCCAGTTGGTGACCAGTCACTAGTGGTGTCCCCCAGGGATTAGTGCTGTTCAATATCTTTACTGATGATCTGGATGAGGGGATTGAGTCTGTTATCAGTAAGTTTGCAGATGACACTGAGCTAGGAGCAGGTGTTGATCCGTTGGAGGGTAGGAGGACCCTGCAGAGGGACCTGGACAGGCTGGATGGGTAGGCAGAGGCCAGTGGGTTGAGATTTAACAAGGCTAAGTGCAGGGTTCTACACTTTGGCCACAACAACCCCAGGCAGCACTATAGGCTGGGGACAGAGTGGCTGGGGAGCAGCCAGGCAGAGGGATCTGGGGGCACTGGTAGATAGTAGGCTGAACATGAGCCAGCAGTGTGCCCAGGTGGCCAGAAGAACCAATGGCATCCTGGCGTGTGTCAGGCATAGTGTGGCCAGCAGGACAAGGGAGGTTATTCTTCCCCTGTGCTTGGCACTGGTCAGGCCATACCTTGAGTACTGTGTCCAGTTCTGGTCCCCTCAATTCAAGAGAGATGTTGAGGTACTGGCACATGTCCAGAGAAATGCAACAAAGCTGGTGAGGGGCCTGGAGCACAGCCCTATGAGGAGAGGCTGAGGGAGCTGGGGTTGTTTAGCCTGGAGAAGAGGAGGCTCAGGGGTGACCTCCTTGCTGTCTATGACTACCTGAAGGGAGGCTGTAGCCAGGTGGGGGTTGGTCTCTTCTCCCAGGCAACCAGCAACAGAACAAGGAGACACAGTCTGAAGTTGTGCCAGGGGAGGTATAGGCTGGATGTTAGGAGGAAGTTCTTTATGGAGAGAATGATTTGCCATTGGAATGGGTTGCCCAGGGAAGTGGTGGAGTAGTGTTGGAGTCACTGTTCCTGGAGATTTTCAAGAAAAGACTGGATGGAGCACTTAGTGCCATGATCTATTTGATTGGATAGGGCTGGGTGATAGGTTGGACTGGATGATCTTGGAGGTCTCTTTCAGTCTGGCTGATCCTATGGTTTTTGAAGACCATGAAACAAAGTTATTTCCCAAGTACTTTTTTACCTCAGTCCTTTTCTACTTTTTAAATTTTTTTTTTTTTTTTAAGCCTGGAAAATTGCACAAACATGCTTTTGAGATCTGCAAAAAGGAGGAGAATGGTGGTGACTCAGACTAAGCACATTCTTTTCTAAGCGTTTAGGTGTTTCCGATTTCATTTTGAGGTACAATCATCAAATGTGTGTTAAATGCAGTTAGGAATTTATTTGGAGGCTCAAAAGTAGAGCCAAAACGAGTCAGGTGAATCAAATGTTGTGAATATCTACTGAAATTATCAGATAATTTAAATATGCCTGAAATTATTTCTTCTGTTCTAAATGTGGCTCCCTGTTTTGCCTTGGTTACTTGATGCCAAGTATTGTAAATGAAGGCCTTTCTCTAAAGTGTGAAATTGATTAAATGTCAACATGAGTAAACAAAGCATCAAATTTTGCCATCAATTTTAATTTAAACATAGACATGCTATAATCTCATGTTATGGGCAGAGAGACTTTTTGCAGAAGTTTCTTAGAAATACAACAAATCTGCTGCCACATGGCTGACCTGGAAAATGTGCCTCTCTCTGTGGAAGGATAAGGGTAACTTGCAGTTCTTCACAAAGTGCCTTCAGTCCATGCAGAAGGTGCTTACTGTGTTCCACTATTGGCCTGGGGATATTGGTAACCATGCCATGAGATTTATCCCTCAGGTGGAATAAACCTTCACAAGCTACCTCTGACACTTGTGTTTCAGTGACAGCAAATGCATCCATAGTTGATATTTAGGAAGAGATTTTATGACTTACAACCTTCTGTTTTGTAGGCTGTGGCGTTAAGAAATCCAAAGTAGTTCTGTTTAGGTTTCACATGCATAACTGAGTAGGAGCTAGATTTTGATAACAGTTTTTAATGAAATTAATGAGGATTTTATTTTCTGTTGCTGTGAGTGACTGCTGCAGTGATATAACTTCTTTGGCATTAGAGATTTGTGCATTTTAAAAGAAAAGTTTTTAGAAACTAACAGAACATTTTGTAAAAAATTGCTTACTGGCAGATGGGTGATATGACACATGTAATGTATATGCAGTACTGGAAACTGCAGGCATTAGAAATCATGAGTCAGACCCTTAAAAGTCTTGAAAGTGATTAAGAAAATGTGGAGATTAAGTCTTGTTCCTGGGGCCCTTAGGGTAACGTGAGTCAAGCTTGTGACAAGGTTTGCTTGAGACTTTAGAAAGGAGAACCGAGGGGTTTGACTAATCCCAAGATTTAGAGGGAAAAATAAAAGAAAAAGGACAAGCACAAAACCTTGCAAGACTGGCAATAAAATGATGATTTGGCAATGGTCTAATAGAGCATGGTTCCATTAATCTGAAAATAATCAGAGACTGAATTTATTTGTGAACATCTGTGAGATCATAACACCAGCCTTGGATGGCAAGGTTTCCCAGCTAGGGCAGTTATATCTGCTAATCTACAAAACAGCCTGCCTTTGCCAAAGACATAAATCTAAATTTGTAGATTCATGTTTTTCACTTGTTTAGAATGCCTGTTAATAAAGTGAGAGAGATATTGTTTGCCATAGTAACAGAATTACCCTCTGCATGATGATGAAGCTGATGAAATCATGCATCAGAAGAAAACAGGAAGCAAGATGAGAACTCTGCTGTTTCAACACTGTATGTGCAAGGGTAACTCGTTGTTTATATTGTTAGACCCACTTGTTGAGTTATTTGTCTCTCTCTGGTTGCAACGAGAGACAAGTTGTCACTATTGCCCTGGATCCAGCTCTGTCAAAGACAAGAAGTGTCTAAAGCAAAATCTAGATTGAGATCAGATCTGTGTAAGTGAATGGGAGCAATCTACAAATCCTTTGTCTTTCCAAATCTAGTATGACAGTCTGTATGACTATATGAGTTGCCTATATTTTTCCAGTGAAGTTACTTAAAAAGCAGACCCAAAGTTTTAACACCTGTGTCAGCTTTGCAATGTGTGGTAGGTTGAAATTACCCCCAAAATAAAATCACCAGACTAGCTCAGAAGGCTTGGAAGCAAAATGAAGCTATGTTTACAAGCAACCTAAAATCTAAAAGCATGAAATATAATTTATATGTACAAAATGTATCTACATATATGTACAACTATTTGCAATTCAGAAATAACGCAAAGACTCCCTCAAGTTGTTCCCCCACCCCTCAGGATGAGGGAACAAGGGAATAGCTCTCCCCCCAGAAAGAAAAGAGCAAGCGAGAGAGAGAGGGCTGCTGCTAGCCATAATGAGAGTCTCAGCCAAGGTCAGTGTAGCAAAAGCACCAACCTAAGCCAAAAAGAGAAAAGGAAGAAAGAATGGTTTGTGCAACACACTTTATCCTAATCCAGCAAGTGAGTGGAATGATGCAGACTTACCATTTTTTTTTCCTTTGCATCCAATCCTCTGTTTTATTTACCTTTTATTATGTTTTTCTATTGAATATCTTTGGACTTTTCCTATTCCATATTTATAACTTAGAATGAGGCTAGAGGGTTAATTTTAAACTACCACACAAGGCCACCTGGGATGTACAGATAGAGCTTCACTTGCACTTACATCTGCTGGGGGATGCGTGAGTCTTGCCAATGGCAGTGCACCAATGTTCCTGCAAGAGTAGGCACTAACAGAAGCTGGGAGGAGGCGCAGACCAGAAACGCAGTGGCAAGACTGTTTAACATACACTGCTTTAAGTGTTAATGAGGAAGGGGTGGGTCTGGGGTTGATAACTACTCAATCTGAGACTGTTTGCTATGCCCTCTATAGGCCTTGCTGCGTAAGGCCACCTTCTACATTGCTTAAGGCAGGAAGAGCAGCAAGAGCCACAGACCTGGAAGGAAGAGTTTTCTTCTTCATTCAGCTGGAGAGTATTATTTTACTTACTTATTGTGGTTTCTCCATGACACCACCCTGCTATGAGATACTGATTGTGGTGGTTTTGCAGTTACCTGCCCCCCCCCTCCCCTTTTGGAAATAAGCACTGGCTAGGACTCAGAACACTGGAAGTTGATAAATGAAGCTTTATATTTACAGCAATGCACAATATACAAGCAGATATTTACAAGGTATAACAGATATTTACAAATATATACAGTGAAAAGGTAATACAGAAACACCACAGCCCTCTCAGAGATCAAAATCCCCAAGAGGGGTAACCAACCACCCCTACCACCTTTCCCCCCTTCCCCAATCTTATCTCACCACCTGTGGATGCTGCAGATAAGCTGAGGTAGATCGGCCAGGGGGATTAGTAGTAGGAAAGAAGTTAGTAGAATTATTAAGAATCAGCCACAAAAGACAGAGACAAAGGAACCATGCAAGGAGCAGCCACAGGCCAGAGCGGCCTGAAACCGTCTGAACTATCTATGTTTGGGTTACAATCTTAAAATGATTTTTTTTTCTTTCTCAGTAAAGCTCTGGGTGAAGTGACACACTGTGTTTTCCTCTCTCAGCGAACAGTCTAATTTCTCACTCAAATTCTCCCATTAGTTCAAACCAGCACACTGAAGTAATTTATCTGAGGAATACTGAATCCAAATTGTGAGATTTCTGAGTGCATGAAGTCCCGCTACAAATCTGAACTTCTGAGTTCTTCTGGTAAAGAACATTTTAAAAGAAACGGAGATACAAACCAACCAACCAAAACCAACAAAAACCAAGCAAACCCTGACAAACACAAAACGGCAGCCAACTAACCAAACAACTGCAAACCCACTACACAACTAAACCCCACAAAACCATACAAACAAAGAGCCCCAACCCAATCCAAAACAACAAAGTAACCAAATCCAAAATTTGTGCTTTCTGTTGCTGCTCAAACATGTGGGGTAGCATTCAGCTTGACAAATACAGATAATGGCAACTAGGATGTCTGTGTCTAAACTTCCATAGCCCTTGGACAGAAGACATAACTCTAAGATGTGAGTGATCTTGCCCTGAAGCAGATGTTTAGCAGGCTGTTGAGCCTGCTTACAGAATCAGAAGCATATGCATACATTTAGCTGAAATTATCTCTTTCTGTGCTATTTGTACAAATTCAAACCCCTTTGGGGGCATTCTAGAGCATTTTACTTAATGTTTTTTCTCTCCTTTATTTAGGAGATTTTTACAAATAAAAATCAGGTTTCGTCCAAGCCCAGCAGAGCTTAGCTGTTATTCTATATAGGTATATTACAAATGCATTCAGAAAGTCATGACACAAGAGGAAAGAGAAAGGCTTGGGAAAAAAATAAACACACAGTAGGTGAAGAGGGAGAGAGCTGGGAAGTAATAGAGTATTGCATACATAGTGTGCAATTGAATGCAGGCAAACAGAAAACACAAAGCAGGGATGGTTGACACTATGTTTTGCGTGCCTCTCCTGGTGCCATGCTGTCAAGTGAAGCCAGTCAGTGAAACCTGTGCTTTCTGAGGCGCAGAGATCCTGTGCAGCACACTCTACAGCAGTTCATGCTAAAGCACTGAGAAAGCTGGTGCTGCTTGGTGAGAAATAAACACCAACTCAAATATTCTTCTCATTGCAGGGCTACACTTTTCTCCAGTCCAGTACTGATTGTGATTTTTAAATGCTCACATCAATCATTGCTTTTCTACTCAGGAGCCCAGGATATAAAGAACAGTAGAGGATGCAACCTTGAGTTTGGTTTTTCTACCCTTCTTGTCTAGCTTGTTGCATCAGTGAGAAAGCCATGATTTTTATTCTTTGTTGATTGAAGCACCATGTGGGAGTTTAGGTAGTAAATGGCATTGTGGGGGTGGGTAGCAGCATGTGGCTTGGAGGGAAGTGCCCATGGGGTGGTGGCTAGAAGAAGTCACTTCTTGTAAGGCGATGTTTGGATCTGGGAGAATAGCTGGTGTATGAGTCGAGAGTCTGGTCCATATGGTGCTATGAAAGGCTTTGAGAACAAATAAGCTGTGGGTCACCATATGAATTTAGGGGGCTGAATGCAAAGCAGGCACTCATATGGCTTTGCTTGGGATTAGTAAAAGGTTCATTTTCAGGCCATGCATGAAACTTGGATGAAGACAGCTGTAGGGCATCATGAAAGAAGTTATTTCTGAATACAAACAAATAAATAAATAAAAAAACCCTGACCTTAAGTTTGAAGCCACACAAATTCTAGTGTGTTTGATGGAGGGGGTCCAGAAGAGGCTCCATCAGAGAGCTAGAGCACCTCTCCTACAAAGACAGGTTTGGGGTTGTTCAGCATGGAGAAGAAAAGGTTCTGGGGAGACCTTGATGTACCTGAAAGGTCCTTACAAGAAAGCTGGGGAGGGACTGTTTACAGAGGCATGTAGCACTAGGACAGTGGACAGTGGTTTTAAAACTACAGCAGGATAGATTTAAATTGGACATTGAGAAGAAGTTCTTTACTTCTTCAGGTGGTGGAACACCTGAACAGGTTGGTCAGGGAGGTGGTGGCGGTCCCACCTCTAGAGAAAAATTTAAGGTCAGGCTTGATGGGGCTTTAAGCAACCTGATCTAGTTAGGGTTGTTCCTGCTTCCTGTGGGAGTGTTGCACTATAGATGACCTCTAGAGGTCCAATCCAACACAGCGCATTATATGATTCTGTGATGTTACCTGTGTAATTTGCATGGACATTTGTGCGGAAAAGCCTAACACTGCATTTTGAAATAGGGTTCAGATTTTTCTCTGTAATGCCTTTCTCTTCCCCCACCCCCCTCCCCATTTGAACAACCTTGAAGCCATTTTAGCCTACGGCTAAGGTTTTGGGTTTGCTTTGTTTGATTATCATGGGGCTTTTTTTGTTTGTTTGTTTTAAGAAGTTTTGGTTCAGTGTTTTTTAGCTGCAGCAGTGCTTACAGCTGAGATCAGACAAATCTGTAGAGTACCTGCAGTGAACTTAATGTACTCAGTTACTACTTGTGAGTAGTCATCATAGCTAACAAATCCCAAACCTCCAAATCTCTTTCCATTTAGGGTGCCTGTGTACTAATAGCTGCAAGGAAATGGTGAGAAACTGGGGACTTCCTGCATTAAAGAGATTTGAAGGAGACTTGCTTGTCAAGCATAGGGCACTTGGTGAGTGCCTTGGCAACAAAATACTGTAGGTGGCATTACAGGGGTGACAATGGGAGTGAGTGTTATAGAGACAAGAATGTACAGAAATGCTGTGGAACTGCTCAGAAATATGGTGAACAAGTGGATTTTGTGGAGACATAGCAGATGCTTTCTAAAACTGGGATAGATGTAGGCTTCTCTGTCATTGTGGAAGAAATGGTAAAAAATCCATAAGGACAAGAAGTTCGTTTCTAAGATAGTATAGATGCAAACAGATTAATATCCAGAATAGGACTGTATTCCTCCACCTGGAATTTAGACTCTGGAGCAGAGGATTAAAATTGAATCACCATATGCTGCTCAAGCTCTGTGTGTAATCTGGTAGTTGTTTCTCTAAATAATTAATTAGATAATGCTCACTGTCAAGTAATCAGTTTGAGGTTCACTTGAGGAGAACTAATATGAAGTCTATCAAACCAGAGAGGATTTTATTAGGAAAACTGTGATTAAAGAATCAAACTCTAAATGAGAACTTCTTAATTATGCTGTGCAAGTGCAGATGGAGAAATATTTAGAGTATGAAAAGATTACAGAAGGCTCCTGTGGACACCTCCCTTTTCTTTGATTGCATCTTGGAGCAAAACAGGAAGAAAATCCTTAGAAAATTTGAATTTGACAAATCTTGTGGAGCTGTAAGTGCCAGACATGAAAGCACAAGGGGCAAGTCAGTAATTTTTTAAAACCCTTTCCCCCTTCTCTAGTTTGACAACACCATTCCATTGAATGTTGGGTTATGTTCAGTATTTTTCCAATCATCTTGTAACATTTATTGTGCTTTGGCTGAAATGTGCTAGAGCAAAGTGAAGTCAGTACGTTTGCCTCTGATAAATAGCTTGAAAATTTCAAGTACAGTTTCCTGTAAGAGCATGGAGATGTGCATGCTATCCAGTCCTGAGTACTTCGGTTAGCAATGGTCATCGGTTAGTAAGAGAGGAGGAATTTCTGAGCTATCATCTTATGGTGACAGTGGTCAAGGCAGGAGATGATAAGAACAGCAAGGATCTGGTTGGTCTGGATGTTGAGTATTTTCTATGCTCTCTGCTTTGTGGTGGAAATAGTGCTATTTTAAAAATTATTAAAAAGTAAAAAATATGTATGTGAGCAACATTAGACTCCTTTTTATGTGACATCAATCAGGTGACGCTTAATGTTTGGCTGGAAACTAATTAAAGATTTTTTCTTCTTTCCCCAGAAGAACAAAAAGTTACCCTTCATTTTTCAATTTTGTATTAAGAAAGCATTTATAAGAAAATATAAACACTGAGCTAGTTCTCATTCCATCTTACCGGAAGGAAGAAGAAGGAGAGATAAGGAGTAGAAATTGCTCTGACAGTAAAAATCGGTATCTTCTAATATGCAGGAGTAAGCACCTATCAGTGAGTCAAAAAGAAACATTTTGTTATACTGCAGACAAGTCCTGTATATTACAGATTTGTTGGGAGGAGCACCACAGAGAAACAACAGACATCAATGTGATTAAGTCCTAACTCAGTTTATTTGCGATTCTACAGGTCCTTTTATAGCCAGCAAGTGGGGGGGGACTCTGCTAATACTGCAAGCTAATTGGTAAAGGGGATTGTATGTGGAAGACAATAATTGGTTATTGTCCAAGTAGTAACAATAACAATCAACGCCTCTTTAGCCAGAAAGTTCTGGGTAACTTTTCCAGAAGCAGGAACTGTCTCGGTCTGTACCCCTGTCTTCCTTCCCTCTGTTCTGGCTCCACTTTCTCCTCACAGGCATTCTGCTGTGCTTCTGTTCAAAGGCATTCCTCACAGTGGGGGTTGCTCATCACTATCAGGCTATTCCTTCTTAGATATTTCTCCACACAGATCCATAAAATAGTTTGGGTTGGAAGGGATCTTAATGATCTCCCTGCCGTGGGCAGGAACACCTACCACTAAACTGGGTTGCCCAAGGTCTCATCCAGCCTGACCTTGAACAACATGTTCAAGTGTCTCACTACCCTCACTGTAAAGAATTTCTTTTTAATATCCAGCCTAAATCTACTCTCTTTAAGTTTAATCTTCCATACCGATACCTATAGAAGGATTCTATGTATAGAAGTATTCTATGCATAGAAGTGTGCAGTATGTGTAACTGCCTTTACAGTAGAGTAAGTACAAAAGTAAATGTGGGGTAAGCAGTCATATATAACTAGATACACCACAGACCACATAGGTTGAAGAGGAGCCTGACAAACTTGGCTCTTTTCTTTGATTCATTTGTATTTTGACTAGATAAAGGGAAAAAAATCCTGCAAAAAATTCTCAGGATCACAGATCACAGGATGTTGGGGGTTGGAAGTGACCTCTATAGATTGAGTCCAAGCATCCTGCCAGAGCAGGATCATGGAATCTAGCGCAGGTTGCACAGGAAGGCATCCAGACTGGTCTTGAAAGTCTCCAGAAAAGGAAACTCCACAACCTCTCTGGACAGCCTGTGCCAGTCCTCCGTGACCCTTACAGTGAGTAAGTTCTTCCTGTGGATTCCACAAAGTGGACCCAATTAAAAAGATTTATTTACCAAGATGCAACTTTAATACATGTAAGGTTCTTTTGTAGGTTAAGAGAAGGCTAGAAGTGCAAATGTATTCACAAAAGCCCATGGACATGAATTTCATCAGGAGGTATGGACAGTCTTATATAACTGCATCTCACATAGTTGCTGTGGGCACATAGTTTAAATTGTTCTTTAACAACAGTCTTTGGGCTGTACCTGAGGGAAAGGCATCCGTTCTGTTTCATTGTACAGAGGATTCAGAATTTTGGCTTCAGTCAGGTTGGAAGTGGCTAAATGTATCTTTATCCACCTACGTCTGTTTGCTTCTGTATCTACAATACAACATCCTCGTTTTGATTTGTCACACCTAGGGACAAGTTGGAAAAAGTTGTAGCAGAGGGCTACAAAACTGTATGAGTTTTTCATTCTTGGCTAAGGGACAAGGAAAAAATACTCTGCCAGATGAGCAGGTAGCCAAGAAACACAACCAAACTAATTTCTATCTAGCAAAGGATATTGCCTGAAGAAGAGGACCAGTACTTAGAAAAGGAAAAAGCTTTTTTTTCACAAGCAGCCTATCGGAGAAAAATAGATGTAACTTGGCTGCAAGGAGAACAAGTCTTCAGCAAAGCCTTGGAGTCTCTGCAGACACTGAACAAATCCACAAAAAGTGATGGAAAAACTCAGGCAGTGATTTGGATGTTATTTTTGAATTTGCTTTTCTGTTAATCTTTGTTTCTTGCACTGACAGATTTTTTTTTTTTTTTATGATAGTTTGGTGAAGTTTTATGTGTTTCTATTTTAATGGATTATTGAAAAATGAAACAATAAACCAATGCACCTGCAAAAAGCACCTGCCTTATCATAAATTTGTAAAACTTTAGCAGGAGAAGCTACTAATAATCTAAGATTATTGTCCTACAAAGACTTCACTGGCTAAATGTGGTGCACATGACTGCAAGATAATGTCTAAGGCAGCCACTATACTCACCATAAGAAGCTGTATAGTTGATTAGGAAGAGCTTATTTTTGTTGTAACTCACCGATAGTCAAAGCAACTTTTATATGACTTATAAGCCTCTGCATATAAATCAGTTATCTACAGAGCAATAGGAACAGCTGATGGAGGGGAAGGTAAGTTTGTGGTTCATGTTTACCATTTCTGTCATATTAATTACTGGCCTATATTTATAAAGGATTGATGTCACCCAAATGGGAATGAGTAATTCAGCATTTTAAAAGAAAATTTTTATCCTTATTCCCCATCCTAAGGTAATTCTTTAGATATACCTTTTTGTTTCATATTTATGGGGTATTTAAATATTTAGTTTCGGTGCACACTTACAAACAGCTGCTGGAGCTGCAGTTAGTCCAGCCACAAACTTAACTCTGCCTAGTCCATTGCTAAATCATGTCCCTAAGTGCCACGTCTACACATCTTTTGAATATCTACAGGCATGGTGACTCAACCACTTCCTTGAGCAGCCTGTTCCAATGCTTTACAACCCTTTTTGTGATGAGATTTTCCACAGTGTTTAATCTAAACCTCCTCTGTGCAACTTGAGACTAATCTTATAACTGTTACAAAGGCAGATATGGCCACACATGCTGTCAGACTGGTGCCTCTCTGTGGTGTTTCTTGGTGAGCCCAAGCGCTACCCTGCTCGCAGCTCTGTCTGTTGTAAGCTCAGTCTCTTGATACCTGGGCTGTTGCGATGCCTTGTCATCTCTTGGAGGTGACGCTTAGCAACCAGGCACCAAGAAAGCAGACACTACAATGCTCGCTGCTGCAAAACCTGAATCACTTAACACATCTAACCCTTGGGTCTCTGATTTACAGTGCAGATAACAGTGTGGAAGATGTTAAAAACCAGCAAGCTAATTAGGTAATACAGTAACAGAAGGGAGGTGAGGATAGCAGACCTCTCTACATTTGCATTTTTCTCTTCTGTTTTTTTCATCGTAACAATGGGACATCTGCAGGGTAGGATGGAAAATTCCCCCATTCCAGAGATGCTTCTTGTTGTGGAAGGCTAATAGGCCTATTAGACGTCCTAGCTTGCCCCACCCTTCTGCTGATGTGGGAAGCAAGGGCAGGAGGAAAACAAAGGCTTGGGCCATTATGTCCCCTCCCAAAGTGATAAACAGGTACCCACAGGTGTTTAGGTACTTGTTAGCATCTTGCCCAAATAAGGGTATGCAAGCCCTGGTTCACCTAATATGGTCAGTTTTGCAAATGCTATTCGGATTGGTGAGTTTCTGTGGCCAAAGGAGCCCTTGCACTCGGGCAAATAATGTAAACTGAGCTAAGTTGGAAGCAATAGTGCTGCTCTGTGCTGCCTCTGCCTCACTTCTTTGCCTCAGTGTGTGCTACTCTGCTCTACATTCTGCTCTATGGACTACTCGGCTTGGACAATGTGGTCTGCTCTGCCTCCTGCTTTGGACCAGTTTATCCCTGATGTTTTGGGCTTGAATGACCTGGAAACTTAAGTGCCTGAAGTTCCCCAGGAGAAGGCATTAAGTGCCTCATGCCATGGTGAGAAGTGCCACCAACATTGTGCTCTCTGCACATCTGCAAGAGATCCTGCCTGCACCTCTGCAAACCTTCATGCCAAGAGGAACCAGGATTAGGTCAGAGATCATCTGCCTCTTTCCCAGCACTCTGCTAAAGTCAGGGAAGATCTGGAATCCTCTCAAGGGCTATCAAGAAGCCAAGCAGCTCCAACACTGCCACAAAGGAGCAAGGGACTATCTCTGAATTCTACCTCATTGCTGTGAGTAAAACAGACTTTCCCTAGGGCTCTGGGCTGCCTATTTATAAGTGGGGCAAAGCCGTTTTGTGGCTAAACTTTTTCCAATATTCTGATTTTCCTAAATTACTAAACTGCCTCTAAGCATCCTTGTGAAGATTTTTCCCAACCAAATTAGAAGCTAAATTTATCTAGTTTGTACATAGTTTGTGGGTGGGGCTTTTAGGAAATAAAATAACTACATATTTTATAATTCCTGCCTTGTTAATTGCCCACAATTCACTGCTTTGTTCAATGCAAATGCTTTTTTGGTTTTCAAAATTCCTGGATTGATCCATATCTTCTGGATGCTGTGTGGACTGTGCTGTGTTGCATGTGGGGTGCACACCCCCACTCACCTCCCTCCTAGGATCAGATGTGGTGGTGTGGTCTAGTTGCCCCTGAAGAAAGCCACAGAGTTGAGTTCTCCAGGAGGACCAGAGAGGTCCAGGAGGTAGACTTCAGAAGTTGTAGTTTTGTTATTCAATCCCATAATTCTGCTCTCTCATTATAAGTGGGCAGCAAAGCCAAATCTCTCTCTTTTTCTCCCTTCCTTTGGCTCTCTTTGAAGGGAGTCCTTATCTGGTAACAATGGGAGAGTAAACCTGCCTGTGGCCTGCAAGGCTGCAGAGAACTTCTTGCTGGGGAACCAAGGCGTGTTTGGCCCTGACAGGAGACAATGGCAAGGAGAAAATGAGAACTTGGGGTTTTGTGGTTTAACTTGGTTGGGGGGGGAAGGTTTTGGGGGAGTCTTCATGTATCCTGTATCCGTATTAGGTGTTAAGGATTTATGTATTCCATATTTTCCTGTACATCTTTAAATACAATTTTCTGTATTCCTCTCCAATTCATCCAGAGCATCTTTATTTCACTTCCTTCGGGAGTAAATTTTTTTTCTGCCTGCTCTTTAGACTAAGACAGCAGGGAAGAAATCCAGGCTGCAGCATTGCTGCAGAGGAGTGGATGGATGTGGCCCAGCAAACCTTCTCATCACCTAGAACAATGCATTTTTGAGGTACATGTTATGAAGGTCATCCTTTGGTGTGTTATGTGAAAATGGCTGCTCTAAGACATCCATTTAATCTCAGCGCTTTAGCAAGTTGTAAACAGACTCAGTTTGGCTGAGTATTCATAGTATGCATACCTCACAGTATGCATAGTATGCATACTGCATAGTATGATCTGCTGCACAATGAACCTTATTTCTACAAACCTTCCATAAAGGTTTTGTTGTCCGTTTTGAAGTGTATTTAATCCTGTAATGTCTATAATTCCATAACTTAATTCTATAATATGTTATAGAAGGGGTTTGACCACTGACTAGCTGCAGGCAGTACAGTATGCGTAGTATGCATACTGCATAGTATGATCTGCTGCACAATGAACCTTATTTCTACAAACCTTCCATAAAGGTTTTGTTGTCCATTTTGAAGTGTATTTAATCATGTAATATCTATAATTCCATAACTTAATTCTATAATATGTTATAGAAGAGGTTTGACCACTGACTAGCTGCAGGCAGTACAGTTTTTCAGTATAACAGCTGATCTGTTGTTGAAATTATAGTTTCACCTCTAGTGATAAAAGACTTCTGAATCTGTCATCCTGAATGATTTCATATACTTCTTATGCCTGTAGCTGTTAATAGACTTAAAAAAATTACGGGTTTGATAAAAGGACTCAAATAATATCTCTTTATTGCAGGTTCACTTTTTGTTTGTTTTTCTCCAGTGGTCGTAGTAAGTCTGTGTGCTTTAAATCTAATGAAAGCCTTTTAACTTGGCAGGACAACATAATTTCATAACATATATGAAGAGAATTAATGCACATGCTTAGTATGAAAAAAGTCTTACTAATTTCAAAGGCAATGACAGGCCTTTCTCATATGTTTAACCTAAGTTTTTAACCACTGACTTAGGGGTTAACAGTATTGCATAATTGGTGGTGGGGCGATAGATGCCCACCAAAACCACTCTATCACTCCTCTTCTTACACAGACAGGGGAGAGGGAAAATACAAAGCAAGGTTCATATGTCAAGACAGAAGCAGCTAAATAGGGCAAAAGTGAAAGCAAGATCAAAGAGAAATATTATTCTCTACTTCCCATCAGCAGATGATGTCCAGCTGCTCCCTTGGAAGCAGGCCTCCAATATACGTAGCGGTTGCCCCAGAGGACAAACGCCATCAGCAAATAAACCCCACACTTCCTTCTTTTCCTTATCTTTTATATCTGAGCTGATATCATGTGGTGTGGAATACTCCTTTGGTAGCTTTGGGTCAGCTGGTCTGGCTGTGTCCCCTCCCAGGATCTTGTCCACCCCTTAAGCCTACTACTGGAGGGTGGGTAATGTTGGAGAAGCACAGCCCTTGGTGGTGTGCAAGCACTGCTCAGCAGCAGACAAAACCCTGGTGTGTTTTCAACACCCTTTCAACTACTGCTACAAAACACTGCACTATGGAAGATGCTGTGGAGAGAACTGACTCCATCTCAGCCAAACCCAATGCAATGATTAAGTAAACCATTGTCATGGAAGGCCAAAATAGGCCTTGTATGTGTCCTGGCTTGTCCAGGCATGAGTTCCCTCATCCCCTCCCCTTTCTGGAGTGGGGAGAAGCATGGGAAACAGGACAAAAGGCCTGGAGACACTGAGTCTGAGGACCTGACTTGCCCAGCATTTTTTTGTTCTGGCTTACATCTTGTAGTAAACAAGATACATACACTTGGCTCATGCATAGGCCTGTGTTTTCCCAAATATGGGTAAAGCAAACCTCTGGCTTCTCCTAATACGGATAGTTTTGGCAAAGTGCCATTCTGATTAGTGAATCTCTGTTGCCCAATGAGCAATCATGACTTGGGATAAATATGTCCGGATGTTGTAAACAACTTGCCATGCCTCATCTCACTTTGCCTTGCTGTGCTGCCATGCTTCACCTTGCTTTGCCTAGCCAAGCCTTGCTTTGCCTTGGGGACCAGGAAACCTTGCCACTTCAAACCAACTTTGCTGCTAAACAACAAGCTTTGATGCTTCAAGCTTGTCTGCCTGGAAACTTCGCTGTGCCTCAGTTTACCAGGGAGAGGCATAAAGTGCCTTCACACTGTACATGAGAGTCATTGCCAAAAGCTGCCCGAGACAGTCAGCCTAGCATGAACAACCCTGGTGGCAAGTAACGACAGCCTGGACTGTGCAGAAGAAGGGGTAAGACTGGGAGAGCCATGTGCCCCTGAGCGAGCTGTATTGCCACTGTTACTGCAGTTACAACCATTAAAGCAATAAACTGCTCCTAGCTGGAGAGCTCACTTAGTGAGACCTCACTGCAGCCTGCGTGGTGAAAGAGAGCAGGTTACTGCCATGCACCAGCACACTATGCTTGCCTACAGACCTGTGAAACTCCATGAGGAGTCTGGAGCCCTGGAAAGGACACCATCTGCCCAAGAAGAGACCAAGATCAGATCAGAGATTGTGTAAGCCTCAGCACCACGCCAGAGTCCTGGGAAAATTCCAAAAGCTTCCAATAAGTACCATACCACTGACAGCATCCCCTCCACGTGTTTTGAGTGTTTTGGGACTGTAATGCATCCCTGGAAATCTGGAGATACTAGTTTCTATAGAAAGCCTCTTTGTAATTAAAGCTCTTTGCTTTGGTTCTGTTTACTCTGTAACTAATTGTGCCTTCTGCCTTAGCAGAAAGGAGCCCCTCGAGCACCACTAGAGGGCAAGTGCCATATTGCACCACAAGAATCTCTAAAAAGCTTACTGCTTGTGTGTTTTCTGGTTTTGCTAAATTGTTTGGTACTGCCAGATGCATTGTACATATCCTGTAATGTATTTGCACAACTGAGCATGGAGACCCTGTAAAAAAGTTAAAATATTTCTGCATAATAAAGAAATAGTATTATAATTAATATTTAATATTTCAGCATTAATAACCCATCCATAATAACCATGGCAGGTTCCAGTTGTTTTACTGGAATTTGCAATGTATTTCACATTTTCTAAAATGTTATCTCAGTATTTTGGTTGCTGCTTTTAAAATAGCAACTGGCAATAGTGAGCAATGAACTCATAGCAAACCTGAGTTAATCTATTTTCTTCAGAGATGCACTGTATTGTTTTCAAATGATGCATTCATGCCCAAACTGTCATCTTAAGATAACAACTGGGTTATGTTGTTATAGGGCTATCTGTTTCTTTTATGAAGTCACTGTTTTTCAGTCTAGGTGCACTGTTATTTTAATTGATCTCAGTATTAAAGCTGTCTATGTTTTCAGAGTGACAGCCATAAGCACCCTGACACAGAAGTGTGTGATTCTCTT
This sequence comes from Psilopogon haemacephalus, assembly GCA_013396835.1. NCBI lineage: Eukaryota > Metazoa > Chordata > Aves > Piciformes > Megalaimidae > Psilopogon > Psilopogon haemacephalus. The sequence continues at coordinate 52,670 of VWZI01001572.1, read as the reverse complement.
GTTTCAGAAGAATTATCTCCTTTTTGGAATATCTGACCAGAACCTCTTTTGAAGTGTGTAGTCACCAGAATGGAAATGTTAATAGTTTGCATGAAAAAAATTAAGATCAGTATGTGGTCTCCAGCTTTGTTGTTGAGTTCCAGCAACATGAAGGCTTTACAGCATACTTTTAGCTTTCCTTTTTTTGGATTAAGTACAGTCCCAGATGTCCTGTCAAAATAACTAGATGGTTATAATTATCATACTTGTTAATTACCACCGTTTTCTACTCCATAAATTGTTGGTCTTCCACTTTCTCTTGTTAAACCTCATTCACTGAAGCAAAACCTACCATTTCTTGCCTCATGCCTGCTGAGAACTAAGAGCAAGATTGGAGTCAGCTGGGCTGAGGTTCACTCCACTGCAGAAACTTAATCAAGCAATGCCTTTGCCCTTTTTATGGGTGATGCTTGAAAGCGAGAGCAAGCTTTCAAAAGGTTTCATACTGTATCTCTCTAGAAGATCAGGTTCACAAAAGCATTTTTCATCAGTCTAGAAATTTCAGCCAATCTCTTTATTTTAATCTGCTAGGTGATCTCCAGCCTTGCCAAAACATCTTGAGCACAGGGTAGTTTGATATTTCTCATTCTAAACACTAAAGACAAGGTCTCCAAGTATCAGATGAGTGAAAGAAGTGATTTTATCTTTGGAAATGAGAAGGTATTTATTTTTAAGTAGAAGTCTTTTCAAGCTGTATTTTCAGTATCACTTGCTACATTTATGGCTTATAATGCTTGCTTGGTATTAGAAATATATTGAGCAACCCAGATGAATAATGTAGAGCTATTTAGAATGCTGTCACAGAAATGTTCCTAAAACAATGACATGAATGCAATTCTGTGTGCAGAATTTTTTTTGGGGGGAGTGGTCTGATGTAAGTGAAGTTCAAAGCTTGCAAATGATAAGTGATTCAACTTTCCAGTAATTTAAATGTAGTAGGAATCACTGTCTGTGCTTCTTTCAGTGACACTCCTGCTGGGACTCTGCAGTAGCCTGCAAATATCAGAAATACTGCCATAGCATAGTGAATTGTGTGACCAGGAAAACCAGCAGACTAGCACTGCTGAATTTGATCTTTAAGTGTTTGCTTTCTGAAGTGCTGCTGTATGTAGAGGGTCACCATAAAGGGTGATCATTGATGAAGTAACAATTTTCCTTTTTTTTTCTTTTATTCTAAAGAATGCTGTGGGAAAAATTTTGCCATAAAGGCAATTGGAGAGTTCTACTTTCCAGTAGCAATAAACATAGAACAAACAGATAAACACCAAAAGTCATACTTCTAAGTGTTCTATCAACACAAGATATTTGAAGAAAAAAAAGAAAAAAAAAAACTTGAAAATGGGAATTGATTGTTCTGGTCAGTAAAAATTCTCAGAACAAACGAAAACCACAACTCAGAAAACAAGAGCATCTATTCCATGCCCATTGTTTTTTCTTTAAGTAGACTTTGGGAATGCCCGTCCACACATGGCAGAAGTGCTTGGTACTCCACAAAAGTGAGTTGGTTGGGGCTTTTCTGTGAGGTGCTGCAGAGAGGTGCCTAGGCAATCTCTGGGCTTATACATTTCTATGCTTGGAATACTATCTTGGCATCCTCAGCTTTATGTATAGGGAAATAAAACACTGGCTTCCTATAGCCATAGAAGATGCAAGAAAGATAATTTCATTTGTTAGTGAAATTAAGTTAATGTATGTGCTCTGACATGTCTCAAGGCAAGTGAACCTTTTTGGTTAGACATAACTTCCTCTGTCTTTTGCATCTTCTTGTGTTTTCACCTTATATTTGTCAATTTCTTGTATCTCATAACACAAGACTGGAAAATGAAACCTTAAAAAGCTACTTCACCATTAAATTAAAATATAAGCTTTGCTTTTTAGGGGCAGAGGGTGCAATTTTTGGCTTTTACTTTGTAGTGTCCACATGATTCTTTTCCACATTTCCAAAGTGCATGCTCTACAACGGAATTCTTAACTAACCAAGTAGTTAAAGTTTTATTTTGACAGGATTCTGTTTTTAAATTTTTTTTTAATGACTTGGAGAGTTTACATCAATGTTTGTGTCTGTTTTTATCCTAAGCAAAACAAAATCAAACAAGAACAAAAAAATCCCAATAAAACCAAACACAAAATCTCCAAACAACAACTCAGGGAAACCTCAGGCTGCACGTATGCGTGGGGCTATTTTGAACCAATTGGTCAGTTAGAGAATGCTGAATACCTATTGGTCAGTTTCACGTGCCCCCTAGGGTATTCAGGCAGGGGCCAGTGGCTGTTAAGAGTTCTTCTTCGTCGTCCTTCTTCGCTCTCCCATCCTGCTGTGAAGAGCTCCAGCCACGTGCACGCAGCAAAGGCAGCAGAAGGCACAGCAGCTTTACAGAGAAGTGGCAAGGCTAAATCCCTTCTCTCTCTCCTTCTCTCTCCCTATCCGGGATAAGTCAGTCCTTTTCCTTCTTTCCCTCTTTCTCGGGAAGAAGCGTTGTTTTCCCCTCGCGCCCCCGCGGGTTTGTAGGCGCGGCTGGGGTCTGTTTATTGTAAGCACTCTGTTCCCTAAATTCTGACTGTTAAACTGTTTATCTGGCATTTTAAGCAACTCGTGCATTTGTTTTCCTGCCAACCGCGTACCCAAAGAACCCGAGGGGCTCCAGGACCCCCCTCCGAGGATATCAACATTAATTAAATCCATGTCTCGCGACAGTATAAAAGCAGAAAATATCTAGCCACTTCTTAATTGTGGCAGTTGTAGAAGCTTAGTTTTGCCTTTGGGTTTGGAAGTAGTTGAGGAAGCTCAACCCTAAACTATCAAAATACAGCACGGCTGTAAGAGAGACAGGATTCTGTAAGCACCTTTTGGAAAGAAGGAAAGAAAAGGGAAAAAAAAAAAAAGGAAAACAAATGCAAGCTCATTTCTGGAGGACAAGCTGGTTATGGTGACTGGCAACCCCGAGCAAGAACAATGGAAAAATTACAACTGGAAATAAAATGGCTCAATTACAACTGGAAATACTAAATGTGAAAGGCTGCCAGCAGTTATCTTGGATGTGAAACTGATTATTTGATTACTTGCATCATGTTGGTCTTCCTGCAGATTCTATCCTTCTCACAGAATAAGTGAAGGTGATTTCTTACAATTGACAATTAGTTTTGGGCATAGGGTCATTTACTAGAAATGTGTTTGCTTTCCCATTTTCCTGGATTTAGTTTTAACTTACCTGTCTGTTAATCAAAACTATCAGACAAGAAACTTCCCTGTTCCTACTTTTTGTTTCCACTTGAAAACCTTGGGGATGAAACAGGTTAGCATTACAGCTTCCATCTATCAATATATGTTGTGCTGGTTTGAACTAATTGGAGGATCTGAGTGAGAAATTAGACTACAGGCTGAGAGAGGAAAACAGATGATGCTACTCCACTCACAGCTTTACTGAGAAAGAAAAAAAAAAAAGTTTTAAGAGTTGTAACCCAAATATAGATAAGTGAGATGGTTTCAGACCTCTCTGGGCTGTGAATGCTTCTTGCATGGCTTCTTTGTTCCTGCCTTTTGTAGCTGATTCTTAATAATTCTCCTAACTTCTTTTCCTACTGATAACCCTCCAGGCAATCTACTTTTGCCTATCTGCTGTATCAACAGATGGTGAGATAAGATTGAGGAAAAGGGGAAAGGTGGTAGGGGTGCTTAGAAACACCTCTTAGGGATTTTGATCTCTGGGAGGGGTGTGGTGTTTCTGTATTACCTTTTCACTGTATATAACTGTAAATATCTGTTATACATTGTAAATATCTGCTTGTATACTGAGCATTGCTGTAAATATAAAGCTTCATTTATCAACTTCCAGTGTTCTGAGTCCTAGCCTGGGTTATATCAAAGAGTGGGGGGGGGGGCAGGTAACTGCTAAACCACCACATATGTATTGCCTTCACAAGTCTTATATGAGGAGGCTGAAGGGACAAGAGAAGGTAAAAAAGTTACCACAAGTGCCAACAATATTTCTACTACTCTTAACATAGTCAGGGACCTGTTAGAATAGGAAAGACACCGATCCCATTCACAAGGAAGGTGGGTATGTGACAGGATGTACTCATCACAGTGGGACAATCAAGTGAGAACATACTGTATGATAGGGAAGCTACTGAATATTTGGAGCCAGAAAAGTAGTAAAATAGTAATACTTCATCTCACAGAAATAAATAATTGAATTAATAAAAGTGAAATATTTTATTCCAGCCTTTACAGATTGTCACTAATAACACATTCTCTCATTTTCTCATTGCTGTTCTCTTATTCTCTCTTATTACTATTATTTAATAATTCTTATTTTCTAGAAACAATGAAAGTGTCTTTTGTGTTTTGATTTTAATGGAAAACAGTAAAATACTACTTAATGGAATAAAATAATTTACTTTAGGACATGTCAGGTTTTTTGCTAATTAATTTTCAACATTTTCAAAACCAACAAGAGAGTATTCATGCATTTGTTTGAGAGTATCTAAATGAGAGACCTTAACTAGCCCATTCATCAGAAGTGCTGAATACCCTTTATATAAGCATCAGTACTTTGTGAGGGTTATCAGCACAAACACCTGAAAATAGAGATTCTCAGAATATCAGCTTTTCTTCCATAACATATTGCTCTACACTTCTGCAGGAACTCTGAAACCATTCTCAAAAAAAGCAGAGAGGTTAAGCTGTGTTGTTAGTGTAGCTGCAGATGAGAGCAGTTGTTCCTTCCTTGGCTGCATTTTGTGATTTTTGACCTTCTTTAGTTAAAAATATAAAATGTGATTTGGTTTGACACTATAATGCATTACTACAGTAGCTCCACCATAGCAGGGCTGGAACCTGTGGAGGGTAAAGCTTCAATTTAGATAAATGAAGTTCTTATGTGCAACAATGCCTACGACAATAATGTTGTCTGAGAACTATAGCTAACACTTATGGTACAATTTTTATGAAATATATGAATCATCAGTCTTTTGGGGAACCCATTGTAACTTCCTTTTCCTGTTTCTGTGTTAATATAGTGATTTAATTTCTACTTCTCACTCATCTGCTGGAGAGAAAAATAGTATCAAACATGAGCATTTAATAATCCCGGCTTTCAGAAGGCAATATATGTGCTTTGAAGGCATACAAATAGGAGCATGCAGAGTTATGGAGAAAAGAACACTGTGCTCCTCAAAGATGCAGGCACATTTGGAGGGATGCCATGGAGCACAACTGCCATGGAGGTTGGCACCTTGCTGTGACCTTATCCATGTGCCAAGGCTTACTGTGGATAATTCTGGACCAACGACTTCCCCAGCAGTAGATGCTATTGAGATTAGTCACACATCTTTCATGCTCCATCCTTTGGAAAGATCCTTGGAAGGTCTTCTGGCTATCAGGGGTGACAAATTTTTGGATGGAATGTGAGCCTGGTGTATTACAACAATAGATGCTTTTCAATTGCTACAGTTCATCTAGCAATTGATTTTTATCTAGAAACAGGATTAGGACTGCCAAGACAGTTTCTTGGCCTGGTTACCATTTACACAGTAAGTTCTCCCTGGAAAGTCATACAGACATATCTGAGTATATTTTCAGTTATTGTAGGATGCCATGTGGGTTGACTATATTGTTTGATCAGGTTTTGTGTGTGTGTTTCTTTTGTTTATGCTTGAAAACAGACCATATGGTCACTTCCAGATTAAAATCTGATTGAAAAACTATGAATACTTGTTTCCCAGGAAAACTGCAAAAACAGTAATTAGCCTCTCTTACTTTTTCTTCTTCAGAATGATATTTTCTAATGCTTTGTCCAGATGGAATGAGGATAACTTTCCATTTTTTCAAATTTCCCATTCCCCATACACTAAGGTAATGGTTAGCAAAGTAGAGCAAGAGTTGGCATAATCCAGAAACGTTTGGCATTACAAAATTATAAGAGTGGAAAACTCAACTATATTTTCCCTTAAGGAAAAGGAAAAAAAAAAAAAAANGAAAAAAAAAAAAAAGAGCACCCTCTCCCTCCCCCAAATTTGAAAGTAAATGAAGCATTTTGAAACAAAGAGTAATTGTGAGCAGAAAATAATTGATAGTGGTTACTGTGGTATAAGATTTTCTTACGCTGAATTGATTCAGCCTTCAGAAAATTCTGAACATAATTTGGTCATTTAGATTTTGAACTACAAAGCCTGTGGAGTCAGTGCAGTCCTTCTATGGCTCCCTTTTATGGCAAATTAAGGACTCAGTGGAGATCTGAATTAGACTGTCTGCATGTGGAAAACATCCTCTTATATTCAAATCCTGTTTCATCTTTCTCATATCTCATTCTCTCCTAAAACCCATTGCCTGTTTAAGAAGCATAATGACAAAAACTGCAGATAAGCCTGTGTTTCATGCTGTTTCATTTTTGGTGCGCGGAAAAGACAGGAGTGACTAAAAGGTGAAAGTATCAGGTTGAATGTAACCAGGTTCCCCTGATCTCTGGTTGGACTTAAGCAGAGAAAGTGCAGTTCCTTTTCATTTGGCACCTATTATTGCATAACTTCAAGGATATTCTTAAAGCATGCATCTGACAAGTCTCATGCCACTGCTTCTTTAGAGCAGATTTCATTTTACTTTGGCGAAGAGATTCAGTGTGCCTAACACTGGTGCTCAAATCCTTCATGCTGTCAAGAGTGAAAAATAATCCCTTCGCTGTACCTTCTGCCACATACACAGATGTACAAACACATCCTGGGGCAAAATCCTGAACACTTTGAAATCCAGCAGGGCCATTAAGGTGGGGGTGGAGTGGCACACACATATATGTAGTATATATCTCCAATGTGAGGAGGTAGGATTTATTGTAAGAAGAAAGAAGAGAGACAAAGTAAAAACACAGCTGGCAATTTGATGAAATTATAATGAAGAATAACATGAAGTAGCTATCACCAAATTTATCATGGGGAAGTGTGCTGCTTGTAACTTTGATACATTTCTTGATTTCCACAAATAGAATTTTTGTTTAATTTTCTTATAGATAACACCTCTGCTTTACATGCTTAAAGCTTCCGAGTGAGGTGAGATTCATGGGAGATGTCCAAGGGTGATGATCGTCACACTGATCATGGCTTGAAATAAGTAGGCCTGCTGATGCTAAAGCTGATTCCTCTCCCAAACACTGCCCCATGGCAAAAGGTGGCACTAACCCAGTTATTACCTCTTCAAAATGTAGTATGTGCATGAAGTTAATCTGCACTGGTTTTGTTTGGGATGGAGTTAATTCTCTTCACAGGAGCTTGAATGGGGCTATGTTTTGAGTTTGTGTTGAGAATAGTGTTGATACCACAGGAATGTTTTTGTTACTGCTGAGCAGTGCTTGCACAGCCTTTTCTGCTTCTCACCCCAGCCCACCAATAAGGAGCTTGGGAGTGCACAAGAAGTTGAGAGGGTAAAAAACTGCAAGCACAAATCCAGGCTGGGTGGTGAGTGGCTGGGGAGCAGCTCTGAGGAAAAGGCCCTGGGGGTCTGGATGGATGAGAAGCTCAACATGAACCAACAGTGTGCACACGCGGCTCGGACAGCCAACCATGTCCTGGGCTGCATTAAGAGAAGCATTACCAGCAGGGCAAGGGAGGTGATTCTCCCCCTTTACTCTGCTCTTGTCAGATCCTACCTGGAGTACTGTGTGCAGTTCTGGAGCCCCCAGCATAGGAAGGACATGGAACTGTTGGAGAGAGTCCAGAGGAGGGCCACGAAGATGATCAGAGGTCTGGAGCACCTCTGCTATGAGGACAGGCTGAGAGAGTTGGGGCTTTTCAGCCTGGAGAAGAGAAGGCTTCGAGGAGACCTTATAGCAACCTTCCAATATCTGAATGGGGCCTACAGGAAGGCTGCGGAGGGACTATTCACAAGGTCTTGTAATGACAGGACGAGGGGTAATGGGTTCAAATTGGTGGAGGGGAGATTTGAATAGGATGTTAGGAGGAAGTTCTTCAGAGTGAGGGTGGTGAGGCACTGGAACAGGTTGTCCAGGGAAGTTGTGTCTGCTCCCTCCCTGGATATGTTCAAGGCCAGGCTAGATGAGGTCTTGAGTGATCTGATCTAATGGGAGGTGTCCCTGCCTATGGCAGGGGATTGGAACAGGAGGATCTTTGAGGTCTCTTCCAACCTAAACCATTCTGATTCTATGATTCTATAACTGGAACAGCTACCCTCAACTGGCCAAAGAGGTTTGCTCTATCATATGATGTCACGCTTAACAACAAAAGCTTGGCAAAGGAGGAAAGGAGAATATACAGGGTGACAGTGTTATCTTCTCAGGTCATAGAATCATAGAATCATAGAATGGTCTAGGTTGGAAGAGACCTCAAAGATCATCCAGTTCCAACCCCCCGCCATAGGCAGGGACACCTCCCACTAGATCAGGACGCTCAAGACCTCATCCAGCCTGGCCTTGAACACATCCAGGGAGGGAGCAGACACAACCTCCCTGGGCAACCTGTTCCAGTGCCTCACCACCCTCACTGTGAAGAATTTCTTCCTAACATCCCGTTCAAATCTCCCCTCTGCCAGTTTGAACCCATTCCCCCTCGTCCTGTCATTACAAGACCTTGTGAACAGTCCCTCCCCAGCCCTCCTGTAGGCCCCCCTCAGATACTGGTAGGCTGCTATAAGGTCTCCCCGAAGCCTTCTCTTCTCCAGGCTGAAAAGCCCCAACTCTCTCAGCCTGTCCTCATAGCAGAGGTGCTCCAGCCCTCTGATCATCTTCGTGGCCCTCCTCTGAACTCTCTCCAACAGTTCCATGTCCTTCTTGTGCTGGGGGCTCCAGAATTGCACACAGTATTCTAGGTGGGGTCTGACAAGAGCAGAGTAAAGGGGGAGAATCACCTCCCTTGCCCTGCTGGTAATGCCTCTCTTAATGCAGCCCAGCACACAGTTGCTGTCTGAGCCGCGTGTGCACACTGCAGGCTCATGTTGAGCTTCTCATCCACCCAGACCCCCAGGTCCTTTTCCTCAGAGCTGCATTTCCTCATCACTATGTGTGATGGAGTCCTGCTTCCCTGGAGATGGCTGAACATGTGCCCAGTGATGGAAAGCAGTGAATTAATTCATTATTGTGCTTTGCTTGTGTGTACAGCTTTTACTCTACATATTAAACTGTATTATCTCATCCTATGAGTGTTATTACATTTTGTTTCTCATCCACATCCTACTGATGGAGTGACTACAGGGAGTGACTGTAGAGCTGAGCTGCCTGTTGGGGTTAAACCATAACAGAATAAATTTCACAGACTTTTTGCAAGAGTAGATGACATGATTACCTCAAGGTTACAAAATGAGTCAGTATGGGTGTTGCAGTCTGTTGAGGGTCTCCATTATCTGCTGAGCGATCACAGGCAAGATTCTTGGCCTGAAAGGTTGTCAGAACTGTGCGACAGAATAAGACAGAAAAAAAAACATGGTCAGCTTAAAGATACTATCAAATTCCATCAGCTGAAGTGTTTCACACAAAAATACCCTTCTAGCCTGACTCTTGCCAACTACTTACTAAAAACAAACTATTCAATGTTATTTATCAAAACACAGTTATGAAGTGTTGCCTTCAGATCAGTGTCTCCACAGTAATAAGCAAGATATTTACTAAATCAGCTCCTTCTAACAAACAAGGGCCAGCTAATGAATTTGAAACCTCTTTTGCAGCACAATAGATTATCCAAAGCAGCAAATGCATCTAGAGAATAACAGAACATAGCTGTTCCTACTAGCATTTCATTTGCATGGATGCAGTTGGCAATTATTTAGAATTTGTTGGTGTTTCAGAAATCTATTTGTAGTATGGCATACTGAATATTGTAAGTTTTTTTAAAGTGTGTGACATAATTTGCAGTGTGCTTTAGGGAGGAATTAATTCTTCACAGCAAAGCTAATGCCTTCTTCATAAATATCTCTGCAGACTGAGGGTACAAAGGAGACTGTGAAACAAGCATCACAAGACTGTGAAACTATCACAGTGGGGGCATCTGGTCTGTGTTCCTATTTTCTCTATTTTATCCTGTATGTCTTCAAATCTAATGGGCAACTCCATGGTTTTCATTTTTGCTGTACCTAGCAGAAGCAGGTCCTGGTCCAGAACCACCTATTTGGTAGAGTACAGCACAGGGAGGAGGTGCTCCTTGCTCCACATTTAATCTATCAATCCTAGGGCTACTTTTGCCTCGCAGATTTGCTCTAGAATCAGTAAAACTTCAGGCATCTCCTCTGCTTATGTGGATCATGATGCTGAGTGATCTCAGAAGATACTGGCAGTCAATCTGGGACTGGGCACCCTCATCCAGCCAAGATGGTGTCAAGAAGTGAGGAGGAGAGGACATGGTTAGGAGACGGCTATGCCACCTGACTGGTTAAATACAACATACAGTGTTGCATTCATTTGCACTAACTTGAGTGGCACCACAGACACAAAGAATCAGCTGGTAGGCACATGCTCAGTGATCATACTCCAAATCAAACCTATTCCCTGGGCTAAAAAGATGACTGCAGTAAAGCCAACCACTAACCTGTAGTGGGGTCAGGTAAGCTTGGGGATGAGCCTCAGTGTGGAAGCAAGCAATGTACTGCTGTAAAACCCATGGATTTTCACATTGTGATAATGGATGGCAGTTCCTCACCACTCTCACTAAGCATCCCACTCCAGGCATGGCCAAAATCCTTATGGAGGGACCTTCTAACTGACTAGGCTTCACTCACATAATATCATTGCAAGAGTGGGGCAGAGAACTCAGGCAAAGGATTCCCTGTGAAAACTGAGCAGGGTGTCGCTTGGGCCAGCATCATAGGTTGTGCAGGAACAAGCTTTCTCTGATCAAGGATTTCCCAGAAGCTCCTGTCTAACTTGCAGTTGACTTGGATAAATACTGAAGTTAAGGCTTCAGCGTCCATTTGTACCTGAAGGATTGTAAAACTTTTGTATGTATATTATGTAAACTGAAACTCAAGAAAATACCTACAGGTGTAAACCTCCTCTTTATCTTTCTCCATAGAACATCCGCTGCATTAGTTCGTTCAGAGTGAATAGTAGCTGCCTTCACCAAGTTACTGATGTGCAAATGTCTGTCTACTCTTGGCACAGTTGCTTCTATCTTGACTGAAATTCCAGATACTTTTACTCCCTTAATATCACACTGTGGATGTCAACACTTCAGCTATAAAGTTACTGTATGAGGCAGGATTGCTGTTGTTGTTTATTATTATTGTTGTTGTTATTATTTGTCTTTTATGGGCAGTGAGTCTATAAAACAACATTCACTCTGAGCTCCCTTGCAGTGCTTGGAAGATGAGGAAGTTTTGTTGAAGTGTGCTTTGTCTTCAGCATGAATTGGTGAGTCAGATAAATGGATCAGATTTAGGGATTCTTGGGCAACAAACTCAGGTACACAAATTTACTCTGCACAATCTGAAGTCAGATGAAAGAGGTGAAAGCCATTGTCTGTACAGTGACCACTGTTTACTTCACTATTTTCCACTGTCCCATTTCTATGTACACCCCTATTACTTTCTCTCCACTTCCCATCTCTTTCTGCCAATCAGTCCTTTCTCCCTCCGGTACATTGAATGTGTAATTCACAGACCAGAGAAAGTGATATCTGAATTCTTGCACTATGCCAAAGGCATTGGTACTCTGACCAGTGAATGACTCCAATACAAATTAATGTAATGAGCCTCATTAACAACCCATTCCCATCAGAAGAGAACTTGAACATTTATAAAACCAAGGATGTGCTTTTGTTCCACTGAAGACAACTTTACCAAGGTAAACTTCCAAATATACTTTTTTAAGCCTAGTTGTGACTCTAACTCAGTTGCTTGAAGCAGTTGGTCCAAAACTCTACATCAGCCTCAAGGAAGTGGGGGCAGGGACTACATGCTGTCATCAGGAAAATTACTTTTTGATTATTATTGATGTTTTTTTAGCACTTCATTGCCAGAGAGTGATTGCCCACAATCATTCCTTGCCTTTCTGTTGAATCTCATTCCAGTCAAGGATCTCAATGTGTTTTTCATACGGCACCAGACTCAGTGAGAAGCTGAGTGTCTTGGTAGCTGATTGATTAGCTGTCTTCTTAACAACATCTACCCTTTTCATAAAATATAGGCTTTCATATTAAGGCTCAAGTTTTATTTGGCAACAGATTTCAGATTAATTCACTTTGTGCAGCTGACAGTAACTGTTCTGCTATTAACTTTGGAAAACATGGTATTTGAATCCTTATTTTTAGTGCACAGTGCTCAGGTTTGCAGCCCTCTATTTTCTCTGGCTTTGACAGAGCTGAGCCAAAAAACAAAGTCTGCCCTGTGTCTGCAAGTTTATGGCATAGGATGCAAAGTAGTAATGAGGCCTTTAGCAGAGTGATGGTTTAAATTGGCTTTGTCAGCTGTTATTGTTTCTAAATGGCTTCCATTTTTAAGCAACTGTAGGTAGGGCTTATTGATTGCACTGCTTCTACGATGTAATGAGATCTTGCAGTCCAATTAAAGCATGTTCCCCGTCAGTGTCACTTTGGATTTTTATGCAAAGCATTGCACTCAACAATATGAGAACAAACTGCATTATTGGGTTTTTTCTCAAACTGTCAAAACATTTAGCGGTCTTACTCAGGCTGGTGCTGCGATCTCTCTTGTTTGCATAAACAAAGTCTTGTGTGTGCAGAGGGAACAGAAGTGCAGTCTCTACCAGAGGTCACCTTCTTCTGCCCTGAGGCAAGGGTCAGTGGAATGGGAGAAGTAGCATGTTTGGTGTGTCTACTTTTAAAATTTAATTATTTCTGCAATTTATCTCAGGAGACTGAGAGGTGACCTCATCAATGTTTATAGATATGTAAAGGGCAAGTGCCAGGAGGATGGAGCCAGGCTCTTCTTCATGATACCTGATGACAGCACAAGGGGCAATGGGTGGAAGTTGAGGCATAGGAAGTTTCATGTGAACATGAGGAAGAATTTTTTCATGGTGAGGGTGACAGAACCCTGGAAGAGGCTGCTCATGGGGGCTGTGGGGTCTCCCTCTACAGAGATATTAAAACCTGCCTGGATGTGTTCCTGTGTGATCTGGTATAGGTGATACTGCTCTGGCAGGGGAGTTGGACTGAGTGATCTTTTGAGGTCCCTTCCAGCCCCTGACATGCTGTAATCCTGCAAAATATATTTTACGTATTTTTAGCATTAATGTTGTGATTTGGCGGGGGGGGGACGACAGATTTCCTTAAAAAACTATAGAGACCAAGATCCATCCCAGGGGATGAACTGGTTGTCCCCAGATATCATGATTTTGTTATTCAATCCCATAATCCTGCAGACACTTTATGAGAGAGCAGCAGTGTTAGTTCTCTCTCTTTTCTCCCTTCCTTTTCAGATTTCCAGAGGGATCCGTATCGAGGTAACTATGTAGGAGTACCGTTCTGGCCACAGCCTTCAAGGCTGCTGCTGTAGCGAATTTCCAGCTGAACAATTCAGGCCTTGCTTTGGCCTGAATGGGAGACAATGGGTGTGTGTGTCTCTGTGTGTGTGTCTCTGTGTGTGTGTCTCTGTGTGTGTGTCTCTGTGTGTGTGTGCGCGTGTGTGCAGAAAATGAGCACTGGGGTTTTGGTTGTTTTGGTTTAGTTTGGGGGGAATTCTCATGTATCCTGTATCTGTATCAGGTGTTAAGTATTCATGTATGCTGTATCTTTTCCTGCACATCTTCTAAATACAACTTTTCTGTATTTTCCTCTCCAGTTCAGCAAGACTGTTATTATTTTACTGCCCTTTTTCCTCAAAAAGAGTAAAGTAGAATAATCTCAGTCTGTCGTGCTCTTAAACAAAAAACTATGACAGAGATTGGTGGCCCCTAGGGGGATGACTAAAAGATTGGAAAAAGAATGGGTGGCAGAGAAAAGGGAAGCCTGTTTGGGCTGCTAATCTGTGGCAAATTATTGCTATCCGTTTTGAGAAGATTCCAGTGAAAGTGCGTATTGGTTTTAGTTAAGCTTCCCTGTGCCCAAAGCCCAAAAATAGCCTTGATTCAATTTGGAAGTTAAAAGAAAACTTTAACAATAAGTAAAAGGTATTGTAGGTAAGTGGAGTTACAAAAATATAGAGTAAGGACACAAAATACAAAGTATGTACACAACCAGTTCAGATGGAAATGGATGGAGAAAGATTCTGCAGGTGATTGCTCCTCCTATGTGTTTTGGCTGGCCACGTGGTGAAGCAGGAGCAGCAGGAAACTGGGATACTGGTGGCTGGTGATGAGAGGGGTGAGAGAGGAACAGAAGAGAGAGAAACAGGAAGTTCCTCTGTTTTTATAAGGATTCCAGACAGGAAGTGGGATTGGGCTAACCACTCCACCTCGGTTCAGACCACACCCAGGAGTCAGAGGACCTGGGGTCAGGTTCGGACCACTCCCCAGGAGGGGTTAACCCGTTCCAAAGTGCAATGCATAGACGCACATATACCTAAGAATAAGGCTACTGAGGAACACCAACAAAACCATCAGGCAGATTTAGCTGCCAAAGTCTCCAAAGTGGAGACTCCAACTTAGACCTGGACTGGAAACACCAAGGTGAACTCTTCCTAGCTCAGTGGGCCCATGATTCATCTGGACATCAATATAGAGATGCAACCTACCAACGGGCACGTGACAGGTCAATTGATATATCTATGGACACTATCACACAGGTCATTAATGACTGTGACATTTGTACTGCTATTAAGCAGGCAAAGTAATTGAAACCTCTGTGGTATGGAGAAAAATGGTCAAAGTACAAATATGGTGAAGCGTTGCAGGATAACTGCATTGCTCTGCCTCGGACTTGGACTGGTAAGCAATTTGTGCTTACAATGGTAGAGGCAAATATGGGATGGCTGGAAACCTACCCTGTTCTGCATGTGACTGCCCATAATACCATTATGGGCTTGGAGGAAAAGATTCTTTGGAGACACAGTACTCCAGAAAGGACTGAATCAGATAATGGAACTCACTTCAAGAATAACTCTGCGAGCAACTGGGCCAAAGAGCACAGCATCAAGTGGATATTCCACATCCCCTACCACGCACCAGCTTCAGGAAAGGTTGAATGCTACAATGGTTTGCTGAAGACCATCCTGAAAGCTAGGGGGGGCTGGAACATTTAAGAACTGGGTCAGATATTTGGCCCAAGTTACCAGGTTGGTAAATTGTAGAGAGTCAGTAAATTGAGTGGGTTCAGCTCAGTCAGGTCTGTTACCAATAGTAGATGGTGATAGAGTTCCTGTTGTTAATGAAAAGAATCTACTGGGGAAAACTGTATGGATGTCTTCTCTTTCGAGTAAGGGTAAACCTATCCAAGGGGTGGTTTGTGCTGAGGGCCCAGGGCATACCTACTGGGTAATGCAGAAGAATGGTAAGATTCACTGTGTTCCACAGAAGAATATAACTTCAGCTGAAAGGGTTTAAGTTCAGAGATGTGTAACTGATGGTGCCCATTTAAAAAATCTGAAGAGCTCACCATATGTGAGCATAAACCCTGCAAAACCTGAAGAGTCTAATTTCATCTAATATGATGAGAAGAAAAGATAATTTCCTGATTCTAAATGAAAGACTGTTCTGAAGAACGCCAGGATGAAGAATAGTCTACTGCATGTAATCTAAGGGGATTTTTTCCCGTTTGATGATAAGCTCAATACAGGAAATGGAATAAAATAAAGAGGTGGAATGCTGTGGAGAGATTTCTTAAGTGAGAAAGGGCACAATCCAGCCTGAGAAAGAATGCCTTTTGAAGATAAGCACCACTGAATGCCATTGAAGATAGGAGCGCTAACGGAACGCCCGAGGGGAGAAAGTGAAGTCGGAAACAGAGGGAAGGAAAATAGAGATGGAGATGAGACAAGTTCCTGCTTCTGGAGTTCTGCCTGAAGTTTCTCAATAGAGATGCGGTCATTTGTTATTATTATACTGTCAATTAGCACCTTCCATATATGAACCCCTGTGCCAATCACCTCATAGCATTCAAAGACGCCCTCCTCTTGCTGGCTATAAAAGAGCTGTAAAATCGCTAATAAACGGAGCAATTGCATGGATCAAATTGGTTGGTCATTTGTTCCCATGGTGCTCCTCCCAACAGAATGTGGTAGTCTGAGGGATCCTAGGTCCCCTTTAAAGAAGCCTTAGGGATGCAGGCCCATCCCAGGGGGATTGACATGGTCGTCCCAGGATACTGTCATATTGTTATTCTATTCCATCTTCCAGTATCATAGCTTATAGGGCAGTGCCTGGCTGATAGTCTTTCCCTTCTCCTCTCTGCCTTCTCTCCCTTCACTCCTTTGCTCCAGCAGCAGCACGTGTCCCTTCTTATCTCCTGGTTTGTGGTGGAGATGGCTACTGGCTGGCAGGGAATTCTGAGCTGCATCATGCAGCCTGCTAAGCCTTGCAGGCTCTAGGGGGGGTGGGGTGGGGGGGAAGTTTTGGCCTACCTTCAGGTCAACTGAGGGTGGAAGGAGTTGAAGGATTCTAGAAGGCCTGTTTGGGCCCGATGGTTCTTGGTCCAATGGACGTGGCCTAGCTTCTGAATGTACTCTACCTGATTGCCTTTTGCATGTATTCTCTTGTAAATAGAATCTCTCTTTAAACTTACAGTCGGTGTGCAGTATCCTCATTCTTACTCTTGGAAAGGGGTAAGAGTAATTTCTATCCTCCGATCCCGGGTGGCTTGTGGCCTCAAGTTGAGACAATTCCCTACCTTGCTACATGAAAGACAGGTGTGTATAGGAGAGGAGAAACAGTCTGGAAAATTGCAGGTTAAACTGGTTATATCCTCTATCTATTAATGGTTACCACTGGCAGAGGCAATGTGTTTTGAGGCCTCTTCTACACTTTAGTACTAATTGGTGTGCTATTCACACATGCAGATGTTATGAATAGAGAAAAAGCTGTTTAATAATATTGCTTACATAAAGGTTTGTTGTTGTTTTTTTTTTTAAATCTGTTCTTACGTGGAAAGATTAAAAATCAATGTCGATAAAAAAACATAAGAATCATAAAACTCTTTGAAAGAAAAAACCCTATTAAATTCTCTTTTATTTTGGACTAAAGAGAAAGCAGAGCTTTTTGATAGATTAATTAGAAGCCTAAATGTGTTTATTAGTTCTTTTTTTATAGCTTCTCATTTTCTGTTGATCAAACCAACTTGATCTGCTCATCTCATCTTTGAGTTCATTACATCACAAACTAATGAAGTGTCTGAAAGAACCTGTGATGCCCAATAAATCCAGCTTTCTAAAAACTTTGTTTAGGACTTCAACTCCAGATACTTCTCTTTGGCTTGGAGGAGAAAGGAGAGCTGTTTTCCACGTGTCAGATTTTGCCCACCTTCTTACAGCTTGACTCACCTATCCGCTGAGAAAAGATTACTCCAAAAGAACAAAAGCAACCAAATCTGTCCTCTGTAAGGACAGTTTTATGAAAACAATCATTTTGCCATTCAGGAATAAAGCTCCACTTCTCTCCCATGAATTCAGCTTTGTGTATGTGACAGCATTATTGTCCCAGGACCAAAATACAATATTGTGTGAAAAGTGAGTGCTTGCTAAGCACTGAAACAACCACCTAGTCTCGAGGAAAATGTCACATTTATGACTAGGGTACAAAGAGGTACATAAAATTCAGTGTGTTAATGGGCATGGCAGTGTAATCTCACCTGTCACTGTCTTGTTATCTAGGAAGCTCAGTTGGCTTTCTCAATTTTTCAGAGATATAAAAGAAGCCAATCTAATGAGACAGTGACTTGGAAAGAGACCACTGGTTTACAAAACAGGCCTGATCAGCTTTTCTAGCAATCCTTCAAACCCAGTTGGACACTCTAGGGAGATAAGAGTTTAGCTTAGCCTAGGAGAGCCCTGGTCAGTATAAAATGGGGTCAGGGGATGGCAGCAAGTTGGGCACTGAGCTGGTGGGAGGGCACTCATGGTGTCTTGCTGTAGGCCCTGCATTTGTAAATTCCATTTATTCTTCTTCCACCAACTTTACAGGGGAGTCAGAGGCATATTATGGTGTCCATCTGTTTTCTTTCTTTCTCTATTTGGCTTGGAGAATATGGTTTTGGTTTTTGTTTTGTTTTTGTTTTTTCCTCAAAACCTCCTCTCCACCATCACAGTCAACACTACAGATTCATATTGTGCCCCCTTGGAGGGTAGATACACCTGTCAGGGAAGAGAAAAGTGATGTTCTTGGTGTTTGTGAGAGAGGCAGTCACATAGTCACAGAAATTCAGTGTAGTGCTGGCTGTCCCCAGAGCTGCCCACATCCATAGGCCACCATTTGCACTGTCAGCTTCTGTTCACTGACACACAATTGCTGGCAGCACCAACATTGAGTTAAAATGTGACACGAGCAAGTTACCAGACAAGTTCAGTGAAAGAAGTAAAAACTAAGCTTCACTACAGCTGCATGTAAAATTTGTGAGGAGCTGAAATGCAGCTATGCTAATAATAAAAGCAAAAATGCTAATTATTTACTCCTTGATTCGTGGCTTTTCTATGTTGGATTCCTCTTACTAGAGATAAAGAGGAACCCAGAAGGTGTTTACTTTCAACCCCAAATGATACATCCATAAAAGTAAAAGTGCTATATAGATTTTTTTAAAAGATGAGGTATGTTTCTGATTAAAAAGTAAAATCCAGTTCCATCTGTGGAATGCTGATTTGCTCTTTGCCGTTGTGTGGCTTTGGATATTTTAAGTCTCTCCCTACCTAATTTCTCTTTTTACTTTCCCAAGATTGCAATCTTTTGTGGTTACTGACTACCTCTTGTTGTTGTGCTGTGCCCAGCTTAGGAGAATCTCAATTCCAGCACTCTGACTCAAACACCAAGACAGAAAATTCAGAGAGCAGTGACCAATTTTCTCCCTTCTGACACTGACTGGGTTAAAGGGGTTAAGACTGTGAGCCTGTGGGAGCTACAAGTGAGTCCTCTGAACCAGCACTAGGATTTGCTCATGCACTGGTGGCAATTCTTTTTGGGTGAAAACACATGCCGATAGTCAATTGAGACCTCATGGAAAGGTGACGTCCAAAGAAGCTTGCCAGTACCTGCAGGAGGCACTGTGTGTCCAAGAATATCCAAACCTAAGGCCTGCACCCTGCTGCCTTCCTCTTCTGACATGGCCTGCATTTAACATGAAATTAAAGGCTGCACTTTCTGCTGGTGCCTCAGTGAACAACACAGACTGATGCTGAGCACTATCATGTGCTACCTCAAAAATACTTTTCTTTTCCATCTACTGTAAAAAGAACAAAAAGCTTAAAAAGCCAGACACGATACAAGTTCAAAGTTCCTTATGTCAATCCAAATGTGATTTTGATGGCTATCTGTGATTGAAAAGTTCATTAACTTCATGGTGACCTTCTAGGTCCTAAACACCCTCTGAAAACCCTTGTGGTGCATGCAAATAATGTCTTTATAAATATTTCTTATTTTATTTATGTTCTAGCAAAAAGTACAAACCCAATTTGATTAAATGCAAAACCATTTCATTTTCTCCCTTATCTGTAAGAAAAGATTTCTTTCTAGGTTTTTGTTCTACCTTGTTACTCAGTATGAAAATTAACTAAGTTGTTCTCATGTATATGATACATGACAGCCAAACTTCATTCACAAACTTTGTTTTTCTACACAAGATAATGGAAACATATATGAGAAAGAAGATAATGGATATTGTAGGTCATGTAATATCTGCTTTGTTCTTCTGAAGACTGAATGCACAGGCACAAACATTAATTTTCTTAAAATTAAAAGGAAATCTCCAAGTCATGTAGATCTATTTTCTACCTGTGACTTCTGTCTCCCTTCCTTAATGTTTGGATGTTTCTTAGTTGAACATACATGTTTATCACCTTGTATGACTATTTTCTCCTACCACTCTCTGATCCATCCCCTTCATCTCTCATTTGAGATTGCCTTTGAGGTTAGAACACTCTTGATGACACAACCAGTGCACTTATGATGGCATTGCCTGTGATTAAGGGAAGATCTCAGGCCAGTATCTCATTGGGTTTCTTCTACCAGCATTAGTCCTTCATTTGTGCTCTGGCTTTGGTGAAAAGAAAACCTCACTTTGGTTTCTCTCTGCTTTTACAGAATATAATAGCAGGAAAAGCAGATGCGTGGCAGGTGCCCCTGAATACCCCATGGATCTATTCATGGTTATCATATGAGGGTCTGTAAATGGAGCTGACTGACTACCACTGCATAGTGAGCAATGTGCAATACTATATTCTCCCCCCACAGACTGGGAAAGGGTAGGACTGGACTACAAAATGTATAGGAATATAGTTGTCCTAGTAATTCTCCTCCCTGGGCTGCATAGGTGGGTTTGCAATCAGCAGAGGCTCTGCAGTAGAAGTGTGATTTAGCTACAAAGATTCTGCTATTATGCATTATTCAAGGTTTTTTTATTTTCACAAGCTTTAGGAAGGGAAGAGTGTGCCAAAGCATGCTCAGGGCAGACAGAGCTTTTTAAAATGCCTTTGGGTTGGATGTTCTTGTTTTTTTCAATGGGTTTATTGGAATTTTCTGGGGTATTTTTGTAAAGACTCTGACCAACAGGCAAGCTGGCTTGTCTGTCTTTTTCCTTTATCTTTCTTTTTTTAACTATCCTTTCTTTTTAAATGATCAACTGGGTTTAAGAAAATGAAGTTTGATGAGTATCCATGCAACATGTAAATTGCCAACACACATAGACTGCCTGTGTGACTCCTTTGTACACCATGCTCCTGCTTTTTCAAACCCAGCTGCAGGAGGAATTGCCAAAGAGTGAGCACTGATCAGCAGAGATGCAGGTCTACAAAACTCACTGTGATATAGACCAATCCAGTGCCATAAAAGTTTGCATATCTCTGTAACTCTGTTTCTATGAGTGGTCCCATGAGTTTCCATGCAATTGCTCTTGGAAGTCAAATTAAAAATATGAATGCATCTCCCCCGAGCTGTGTTTAAGTTTCCTTAATTGTCATGGCCAAATTACAAAAAATATTGCAACACAGTCATCTAATTAAGTTAGTGGATATTTTCAGATGTCTAAGACGAAATCAAGTACATTTTTTTCCTTTCACTCCTGAACTGTCTGAGAGAGATCACCTGATAGTGAGAGGAACAAAGCCAAGTCTGATGCTGCTGCAGTTGGTAGGGAAATGTGACCATGCCTGAAGTGGGCAGAACTGTCCCAGGAGGGGACCTATACAGGAGATGTATTTTCTGTAAATGTCAGTGTAAACTGGATTTCTGGGATAAAGGCATCATTATACTTCTGAACTGACATTTACTTTTAGAAAACAAGTCTCAAAGGAGAAAGTACACTTTGATGTTTTCCTCCTCCCTATTGCAGTCTTACCTGAATTAAATTACTCAAAGCCACAGAGCCCCTAGGAGTTAAGTGGTGACTGTCCCATCAACACTCAAGGAAGCTTGAGTGTCATCTTGCATTTATTAACTTTGAAATACACACAGGCAGAAGATATATTGTACAGACCCTGAGATTCACCAGCCATCTTCTAAAGACTTTGAATACTAATGCAGTGTTCATTTTATGCAGTGAACTTCTCCTAAATCTCCACTGACTGTTTGGATGCATGGAAAGTGGAGCAGCAGTAGCAAGTCTGGAAGAGTATCTTAACTGGGAAAGGGGACCCTGCCTACCAAGGGCTTGGAGGAGCAATCTGGCCTTCCACTGACCACCTATATATTTGCTTGTGCCTTGGAGGGACAAAAGACATTTGTATTCATGCAGACAAAGCTAGGATTTTCAGACTAGAAATTAAACATGCAATAAAACGCAAACGGAGCCTTCATTAAGAGATACAAAAAGAGTAGTTGATATTTTCAGTAATAACTGCAAAGGACCTTGCAGACTGCATGATCTGCTCCAGGGGGAGGATTTTCTCTCATTGCTGGCAGGTTTACCAACACACCCTCTGCTGCAACAGTGAGCAGAACTAACAGATCTTGGAGGGCGGGTGTGGAGCTCAGTGGCATGTTAGGTGTCTCAAAAATAGGCCTGAATGTTTTATTCTCTTTCTGCTCCTGTTTGATACTATTTATATTAAGGCAAATCTGGGTGTATAATATTGCCGTAAATAATTAAAGAGCCACAGTCTCTTAAAGTGTTTTCTGTAATGCACTCACAACCATTTGGAATTTCAATATGAGAATTGTTGAAACGTCTGCACTGTCCTTATTTTAGATGTGGGAGGAAGAGAGAACACCAAGCACAGTCCACTTAGAAGGGGAAACAGAAATGCCATCAGATTAAAATGATGCTGCCCAAGATCTTCTGCCAGAAATACCTTAGGAACTTTCCTAAATTACCTTGGGAAAGAAGGACTAGACAGAGGGAAGAGGTAGCTTCATATAATGAATTCAATTCTGTGTTCCAGGGCTTGGAATAAGGAATTCTTCCAAGGTAATTTGTAGGACTCTGGGAGTTGCTGTGCCATGTATAACTCTATCATCCCTGAGACTCTGTAACACCTCTGGTGCAGGGCAGAAGGGCACTAGTCCAGACCCCATGTTCATGCTGCAGTTGTAACTCAGAGTCTCAGCTGTGTGTTGTGGACTCGCAGTATCAAATGGTGGCCAAACCGTAAAAGGAAGTCCCATTTCTGGGCTTACATTTTTTTCATGCACCAAGAGACATCTAGGAAGAGGTGGACAGGCACAAGTGGGCAACACCTATACGGACTCTGTAATTTCTGCCATACTCTGAGTGCAGCAGGAAGCCCCTCACCTCTGGGTATTCACATTTGAAGGCATTACAGTGAGCTGTTTTGCATTGAGAATGTTGTCAGCGATTTTCAGCACAGCCTGGTCACAAAACACGTGAAAGAGCTGGCCACCTGGCAGAAGCAGCAAGCAAGCTGCTGCTGAGCTCACATCCACAAGCTCTGGTTCTGCAGACACCCCAAGGCTGTGGCTAAGAGATGTATATTCTTCTCCTGGGATCTCTTGTCTTCTTCCTACCTACAGTGCCCCCCTTGCACTATGCTTTCTACCTAGAATGTCATGTAGCCCTACTAGACCCAGAGACATGGATTACTTTTGATGGTCCAGCTTTGAGCTGTTGTTGTAGCACCACAGACGCCGTGTGCGTGATGGGATCCTGCACATTTCCCCTTTTGATCCAGAGCACAAAAAGAGCATGGTCACTGAAGCCATGGAGAGAGTCTGTGAGTCTTCAGCACCATGAAGTAATGAGCCCACTGCAAGTTTTATAAAGAGCAACCTTTAGCAAATTTTTTTTTTTTTTTTTTGGTGAAAAATGTTTCCTGCATTTTTTACCAAATCTTAACTTATTTTCTTGAAGAGAATCTCCAGCCTCTTTAAATTCAGTTTGTGCTAGAGGAGAGGTGTGAAATATATTAAGGAGATGAAAGAAGACAAACCAGTGTAGGGATAGACTGTTCAAGGGACATAAATTCTAACTATAAATTATTTAAAATGCTAAATTTGAATTTACAATATCCCATAAAATCATTTTGTGTATTCCATAATTGGAATCAAGACTTCCAGAAAAATGCAGCCTTCTTTCCTGTGCTCAGCATCTCTCATTCTTTCCTCTTCTTGCTGGCTAAGTACCTGACAGTTTTCTCTTACTCTCTGATTGTGTTACATTTAAAGTTCCCTTTAGGCAGACTTCAAACATTTTCAATGTGTATTCACAATATTGTCCTCTAAGCAGAGACCCTCTCCTTTTTTCTACAGCCCTTGTGTGGTTAACCCCAAAACAATGCAGATGAAGATACACAAGGAAAGGTATGAGCTTTATCCACTGTGTCATGTAAAACTCTCCTGCTAGCATCCTGCCTTTATTCAATACCAAGTGGAAGACTGGTGCTTTTTTTCCCTTCATTTTTCACTTGAGAGGGAAGTGTTGTCTTCCTCATGCCTGTAGTAAATTGGCCTAGCTCAGAAAAATAGGCTATTTTTCCTTATCGAATATGATTATTAAGCTTGGGATCCAAGGCTCTGCTTACTGCCTGAGAGAGGTTTTTCAGTCTGCTGCTGAAAGTGCTAAATCCTACACTTCTGCTAACCGGTTGGAGGAAACACCATCCCCCAACTGTGTGGGTTTTAAACCTGTTTTTAAGTATTTTTAAGTGCTCTAACACTCTCCCTTATATGTGATGGGCAATCTCTAAGCCTGAATGTTGGACAAAATATCAATAAAACTCACTGCTTCTTTTGAAAAGAAAACCTCATGTGGCTTCCTGTGCATCCATTACGTTTGTAAATAACTCAGGGCACATGACTTCTTAACAGTATCTTGTTTCCAGCTCACGAAATGATGAAAGGTGATTGGGCTCCAAGTGCTCACAACCGCTCTACCCCCTTCTTTACTCTCTGCGTTTTTCCTTCCCCTGAGTTTCTCTGACAGAGTAAGCCCAGCTGGCTCCAGCCTTTTCCAGCAGGTGCAGAGCAGCTTCATGTTCTCCTTGCTCCCACAAAGGGAAGGGTCAGTGTTTTATTCTCACCTACATGATGGAGAAGGACTTTGGTGGTGGGAAAAGGCAAACCCTTTGCGTACCCTGGGTCATCAGCGGAGCCATAGATGAAGTGGAAGAGGAGCAGTTTTGCCCGTGAGTAATAATGCTTTACTTGGTAGCCACTTCAGTATTGGCAGTAGAGCCACAGTGCAGGCAAGCCACGGCACTGAGAACTGCCTCCACGGGGTGGGGCAGTCCCTTCTAGTTGTGGAGACAAAATTAGATCTGTGTGTCCCCCCACAGCATGCAGGGCTGTGTACACAGCAGCTGGTCCCCACCCCACTCAGAGCATTTCATCAGTGGAGGATGGCCACAACGTGGGCACTCCTTGTGCATGTGCAGTGTTGCAGGGGGCTGTGAAATTTTCTGGAGCAATTGAAAGAGGAAGAGAGATAGAGGTAGATGCAATCCTGAAGGAGTAGATAGAGAGGACAACACCAAACGGACTTGTATGCTAGTCCACTTTTAGTGGCTGCAGGAAAGTCTGTGTCATTTTTTCTCTTAAAAGGTCAAAAGTCCCCTGCAATGCGAGAGAGTAGATAAGGCTTATTGCTATCCAGATACTGTGTCTTTTGATGCTGAAGACCTGAATATTCAGCTGCCAAAACTGCAGCAGGGAGAATGGATTTGTGGGGTGAGAAAAGGGTTGGCATGAAGAAGAAGATGCTGACAGCATTTTAGGCTAACATAGTGATGAAATAAAATTTGCTTCAATCTTCAGTAAGACAAGCAGTCTTGGCTGGATTTCAATACTAATTGGGGGTGTCTTTTTTGATCATTGTACACACACCAGACTCCAGCAAAATCTTTAGAACTGCTTAACGATGCACAAAGATATTCAGATGTCCTTTGCAATCAATAATAAAGGGCTTTTAAAGTGTAAAAGATGTTTTTCTAATACAGCAACTGTCAGGTGAAAACAACACTTGCTGACCTCTAATTTCCTTCTGTCTGACCAGGTTTCCCTCATCCCCAGAGCTGGGCAGGCTCCACCTGCTCTTTATTCTTTTGATCTTTGTAGATTAAAAAGGATTTTATGGGGAGGAAGTTCTGGGTCACAGGAGGGAAGGGGAAGGGGGGAGGACTGCTCTGCATGTTTTTAGCACGCTGTGTGTTAGCTGATGTGCTGCTGTACAGTCAACCATAGCCTTTGTCTTTCAGCTGTGACTGCATGAACTCATAACAATATTACTGCGGGGGTTTTGGTTTTGTTTATTTTCTTTTCACTGGGAATCAAGGGAATGGAGAGAACTGAATCTGTTTTTGCTCATCCAAGGTATTCCTCTGAGTCAAGATCATGTACTGAAGGTTTGGCAAATGCACTTGAATGTGTGCCCTTGCCTATTTGTTTGCAAGGCATCCTAGCTTTCCTGGTTTAAGGGACATGGAGTGTAACTTTGCCCTGCAGGAGTAACAGAGATCAGCCCAACAGCTGTAAACTATACTAGCACTTTGTTGGGGAGTTACTGCAATCAGGTACCCCAGACATTGCAAAGGCACTGGTCACAACCTCCTTTGCTATGATTCAGGCCCGCAGGGTAGAGAGATGATTCAAGATACATCCTTACTTAGATCTGGGATAAATTACCCCATTAATTGGCCCTTCTGACAGGGCTTCTGGGAACAAGAGGCTTGAGAGATTTCCCACAGTACCCACTAGCACCAGGGCCCAGACTGTCCTGGGCACATGGGAGAGCTGCCACAGCAGTTGCTGCTCCCCTAGGCTGAATTATTTGCTTGTGGCCATTTCACATAGAGAAAAGAAGCTGTATTTGAGAAAAAAAAAAAAAATCATTTTGCCTCCATACAGACTGTTCTTTCATTTACCTTAGGAAGCGATGGAAAATGGAATGAGATAGCACAAAATCCATCAGCTTCTCACAAGAATAATTACACTTCTGCCATTATAAAGAGCAAAATAAAAGCCTGTAAAGGGCACCAGATAAAGAAAGACAACAAATAGGGAAAGTGTGGATACAGATTTTTATAAGAATGAATGGTGTTCATTTCTTATCATAAGTCTGCCCTCATTATTGTTATCCATTTAGTCTCAGCTAAAATAAATCTTAAAGGACGTATTTAAACTGGCACATATGGCATACTTCCACCCTCCCTCTGTAACACAACATGCAAGGTCCATACAAATGGTTTCCCGTGGTTAAAATACTGAGTCCTAATGAGATTTGTAATAAGCCACAGGTACAATTACAATTTTCATCTGCAGTCAAGTGGATCCCTATCAGATGAGGTCAGCTCCACTGTGTTTTGAAGTCCAGTGAAGAACAAGTGTGGGAGGAAAGGGTACAGAGAATTCAAGAGGTTTTACCAACTCTATTCACAACTCTTTAAATGTATCTATCTATATCTATATCATCTCTATCTATCTCACACACTGTCATGCCATCACATAGAGTTGCTTTTGACTCCTGCTCTGCAGTGCCTGCACCATTCAGGATAAAGCACCCTAAGATGTTGGAGTGTCTTTAATGTCCAGCATCATTCAGTTTGGAGTTTTTTGTTTTGTCTTAAGCTGAAAAATTAGTAATTTTAGATTAATTGATCTATCACTCATTGTTGTCAATGCTGGTACGATGAACTCTGGCAGTGGTAAGGCTTGCCTTTTCTCTTTCTTTTCTAGGGTGAGTATTATTCCTTACATATGTGAATAGAAACACATGAGCTGATTTAACTTCACATTAAGAAGTGTATGTGATTTGTTAGCTGCCTGTGAAATCATCAGTTCATTGAGACTCCTGCTGCACTTGCAGTGAAGCTTCCAGCAGAGGTTTTTGATGGATTTCAGGGTGGCAGAGAAGCAGTGCAATGAGCAGTGAAGCCAGTCTTATGCTTTGATTCCCTGAAGATTTGTATCTTGTGGTTGAGCCATCATGCAGACACTGGTTCAGCTTGAGTGACTGTCATTTCTGTGCCTCACTTCTTTTTTCCATGGATCATGTTCAAACCAATCACCTTCTGTTTTCGTGTTACTCTGTCAAACCTCCTTGAAATTGGCCAGCAGCTTCACAAGCTGTTAAGAATGACAGGTTGATGTACAGGTAGCAATGCTACACAAGCCTTATTAGGAAACCATAGTAGATATGTAAACTGTATAACTTTCAGTTTCAGCTTTTATGTTTGCACTTGCTCTTTGGAGAGTGGAGGTGTGATGTGTCCAGACCAAGCACTAAGAAGTGCTGTGTACCTACAGTGTCTGTTAGATGTCATCCCCAAAAAATAAATGAAAATTCATTGTTACTCTTTACCTTTCAATGTCTGCCCAAGGGTTTAGATCTGGCTATGAATTTCTCCAGAAGTCAGACAAGGGCTTTAATAGTTATTGTAAGTTAATATGGGGGAGAAAAAACCAAACCATGCTGCCTTGATTAAACACCTCCATGACTCCAACTACATTTTAAATTATATACAGACTTGCACTTGCCAGTGAGAATCTTCCAGAGCTCATTTGACCTTTTCCTATCTCAATTTGGAGCAGATGCTGTAACATGCTTAAAGCAAAAAGGGCTTTACCTTGGGATGTTCTGTCATAATATGATGGGACTTGTGATCATGGCTGCGGGATGAGCACTGTTTTATTTTGGGAGGTAAAATATGCATTCCTGAACTCCTCCAGTAATGATCCCTCACCTAACAGCAGCAATTGGCTGTTGCACAGCTGTCTTGAAGTAGTGCTACCTGTGTAATTGCGCAAAGCTCTTGAATTAGGGCACAGGTGCCCAGGTCTGATGAGCACTCAGGAGGTTGGGAAAACAGGGTGAGAGAGAAGGGGGCTTATGGTGAGGTGTCTTGTGCCCCCCAGAGGGTCTGTGGGGCTGTTTCTTCTGTGGTAGGAAGGAGTTCTGGGGTTCAGGCAAGGGCTTGCAGAGAAAAGAAAGAACTTATGTCTCAGCTGTGCCTGGGAAGGAGGGGAGAAGGCTGAGAAGAAGCATGGAATGTTTGATGTTTTGATGTGCAGTACGTCGTTCTGCAAATTCTGCTCTTCTAAAGCTGAAGGTCACCTTAGATTCAGGCTTGCTTTAGATTTGGGTCAATACAGGAATTGCCTCATCTTTCCTTAGAGCTTTGGTGGTTACATTAACCAGCTGTGGTTTTGTCTGAGAGGCTGCATTTTTCTACAAGACCCAGCTTGTGCCACAGAGGTATTGAGCCTGGTTTTAAAGCTGCAGGAATGATAGCTACTCAGAAACTTGTAGCACTTGGGTTCTGCTACCACAGTTAGTGTGCTGATGCCTGCTTGAGTCCCATGCAGTATTGTCACATCAACAAAGAAGTGAGTGCTTGTGAGTTTGTGCAAGGCAAGGAGGCAGGCTGCTGGACCTGCCAGCCTATGCTATGGCTGGGCAGTTTGGCATGGTGTTTAGGTCAAGGTGAAACAAAGAAGATGGAGCAGGTTTTAGGTTGCAAAATATTGTCTAAAATAATTTCAATAGCTGCAATAGCTGTGTACAAGCCCTGGTGTTCAAGAATTATTATTTTTTATTAGGTTTAATATTACTAGCTTTTCAGAAAAGAAATGTCTGAGATGTCTCCTGGTAGCTTCTATCACAAACGTGTTTGAACAAGAGATTATTTTACTCTTTCAGCAGGAGAAAAAAAATCTAATTAATTTTACCTGTCAGCAAGCCAACTGTTAATTCAGAATCCACTGAGAAGCTTTTGATTAAGTAAAAATTGTCCTTTATTAAGCAAATTAGAGCCATTCGAACAGCACATGCGACATTTGTAAAGCTGCTATTAGAAGTAGCTTACTGAATGATTTTACAATAAGAAGCTGATTTGCTAGGAGATAGAGACCACTTTAGTTTCATAGGATTGGGCATAGCCAGAGGTGTAGCATCACAATGTACAGTGAAGTTAAACAGTTGCACTGCTCAGGATGTTCCTAATTATTTGTTTCCTTTATGAAGAACCTGCTTCTTGTACATTAACACTCAGAAATGTTAAAATATGAGTTAAGAGTAAATAGGCTGAACTGCATTTGGTCACTGTGCCAGTACTGTCAATAAGAGTTGACCTTAACTCTATTAAGCAGAAATTATTTTCAAAGTGATATAAACGATGTGGTGTAGTAGAGACAGCAAGCTATTAGATTGCAAATTATTATGTATGAGGGATCTGCAGTAATTGTCAATGATTCTTAATATATAGCAAATGAGAAGTCAGTAAGCTAGAGTGGTGCAAAGGCAGAAAGCACACGTTGATGATTATGTAAGAGCTGGCATGTAATAGCATGTTGCCTCTAAGCTTGTAGTCCAAGCACTAAATCACTCTAATCCCTTTTTAATTCTATATGAGGACATCTGCAAAAGAATTTAATGAAGTTTACCTGTACTACCTTAAAAATGTATTAGGATTAACTCTGAATACCAGGCTGTGGCATGTGAGCAGGATTCTGGAAGCAGCCAAGGGACAGCTGAAATCTGTTCTTCCAGCTGCCTTATGGATGTACTGCAGTGCAGGGAATTCAGGAAATTGCAGATGTGACTGAGCGGGGAGTGCCCTCCCGAAGAAGAAATGTCACAAAGAAATGCTTCTGCTGTTGAACCTGTTGGTGTGAGGGAGCTGCCGACTGCCAACACTTGTGCAAGCTGCCAGCTTGTAACGCTTGTCAAGGTTCAAATTCCCAACACCAAACTCAGACTCCAAATATCTCCATTTCAAATCTCATTGCAGTGGAAGGTGCCATCATGTCCAGTTCTGGATCTAAATCCATCAGTGCAGCCTTAACTCATGTATTCATTTTCTGTGAGTACTGCAAAGGGCCTGGAAAACTTGTCTGAATCTCCCACTGACTCCTTGGCACGCTTCCCACTTTCCCTGTTTCATTTGGCATTTCTGTGCTTGCTCATAATGAGCATTCACAGAACAACAATAAAGGGGAAATCTGGTGAAGAATAAAGGTAAATTTATTAAGGCTAGCAAGTGCAGAGAGAGATGATGTGTGCTGTGTCTAAAATTTTGCCAATAACACTGTGACAGAAAGAACAATTTAGGCTGTGCATTCAGCTTATGCATCTGCATTTCCTCTCTATTCCTTTGTAATCAGACCAACAGCCACTGCAGAGACCATCAGTGACAACGATTACATTATGACCTTTTAAAGCTTACTTTCAGAGTAAAGATTTTTATCCCATATTACCAATAATTGCTGACTGAGTTTCATACAATCCTCCCAGTGCGTTGGAACTGCAGGGTTTGTGATTTCCATGATTTAGTAGATCAAGTGTCTTGGCCATGTGGGAGACAAGCTATTGTAACAAGATCTCTGCCATTTGGTGAAATTCAGGTTTCCTAGTGAGATGCTCTGTGTTTGCTCCTGCTGCCTGAATCTTGCAAATGACATTGCCTTGCTGCAGAGTATAGCCATGCAAAGGGTGTGTTCGGAGCCAATCTTCAAGAGTTATTCAAAGCTTTGTGCTGATGACACTCCAGTTTAGTTTTACCTCCACCAATCCATCAGAAAACATTAATCCTGTGTTCCAGTGCCCTGTGGCATGCCTGTCTCTGGCAGCTTTATACTACATGTGGCCAACCATACGTTTCATGTGATGGAGAGAGAGGACACCTGTAAAAGCCATGACACACAGTGACCTGTTTCTCTATGCAAAGACACTTTTGCGCATACCTGGACCATTTACGTGCCCGACTTTGGTTGTGTAGTGTACTACCTGACTTGTGGCACATGTATATGTCAGACAAAACCTGTTGGACACAAAATAAGATCAGAATTGGGTCATCAGCTCTGTGTAAACCAAGCAATTTCAGCATACCTCTTCAGAAGGGGCATTGTCTAGGGAAACTGAATTGAGATGCAGATGTGTGTCTTATGTTTTCTGCTCTTTATAATAGGGAACACTTGCATTTGTGCAATCCTAATAAACAATTTACTTATAAACAACAAAAGATCTCACAACGATAGCTGGACCTGGGCAAGTCCTGCCAGCCTATGAAGCACACATTAAGGCAGGACTTAATGTGGAACAGTGGAACAGTGCCTGGGACATTTTATGGCTACTGAACAAGAAAAATTGATGCTGGCTCCTTCAGCAATATATTTTCTTCCAAGGCTTGCAGCTTAAAGAAGCTGTCTACAGACATGTGCACATACACGTGTGCATGTGCATAGCTGCCTGCACATGCCTGCTGCATATGGCAGGGGCAGGATGCCTTGGGCTTTACCAACAGTGTAAGAATGCCCTCTATGACAAGGGGTAGCCAAAAGCCACTTGGAAAAGATGCTGTGATCATGCTAATACCTTGAGGAACCTGGTTTTGTTACTTTAGACTTTGCATCTCTTCAACACAGGCCAAGAGGAGCTGGCTATGACTGGATAATCAGTGCAGGGTAACTTGGAGTGGTCAGTGCAACAGAAGTTTCTCTGAAGCTTCATCTTGCTGTTTATCTTTTGAATAAAAATGCCCATACTTACCTGATGGTCAATGGCAGTTTGTTTATCCTATGAAGAAATTAGCATATCAAACCTGTCAGAATTAGCACTTCTATGAGTCTTGTGGGAATGTGCTTTTTCACCTGCTTAGTTCTTGGTCTTGGTTAGTGGGACAGCTGACACTTTGCCAAAAATGCCAGTGGTTTGTGGTGTGAGAACTTATTGGCTGGGTTCTGGATGAGACTCCTGAGCTAAACCAGGGGGTCATGAATAGTAACAGCTCTTCTTCACTGTAGTTCCTGCTCTCAGCATTAGGAGAATGGCTCTATATGAACAACCAGAAAGGGAAAGCCTTTACAGCCTGTTTATTCTTGGTTTGCCAAAACAATCAGTCCCCCCAAATGATATTAATACACCTACAGTGTGATTTCTTCATTAAACAGAGAGACAAATATCTGTCCACACCTCCACTTGATAGAAATCTGTATAAACAAGCTGGGAACTCTCATCTCTTGAATGCTTCTTGAAGCAAGAAGCTTCTGTCACTTTCTGAAACAAGGAAATTTGGCTCTGGACATTAGATATAACAATTTTAATGCTTTAATTGTACAGTCCTGGCATCCACCCTTTCCATGTATTGTCTAAAAGAGCATTAACTAGATGCATGGGAGTTATGAAACTAGTCAGCTAACATTCAAAGCAAACATTTTAGCAGCACACCCCCAGAGTTTTCAGAGGCTGCGATGTTACACAATCCTATTTCCATGGCAAACTTACAGATACACACTTGTCAAAATTCATGGTTTATTTAGCAAAACTGTCGAGGCACATATGTGCCATACACATTCTTCCATTCTTTCCAGATATGCTTTTTAAAACAGCAGTTTCCTGCTGCAATTAAGTCTCTTGCTTGGACTTCAATAGATGCATTTGGCATTGAAATGGAGCTTGGCTTGGATCCCTATCACTAAGAAGATCACTGGTCAAAGCCCCCACCCCTCATGTCCTTCTACCATTCCATCTCCTATTACAGCCTTTTAAACATCCTCTTCTTTATTTCATGTTGCTTTTACCATCTCATTATTTGTCCAGTTTTCAGAAGACAATCTTTCCCTGAAGGAAATTGTACATAGCAGTTGCACACACATTAATATCTAGTATTTGGGGATTTATCTACCTGTGAGTCTCAAAGATCTGTGTCTGTTAACTGTCATAACATCTTCTTTGTACAACCCCGCACGTGAGCCATCTGAGGACACAGCAGATACCTGTTTTCCCCAGGATGCACATGTGGTAGGCAGGCAGTGTGAGAGAGAGGTGCTGTCTCTTTGCTAGGCCTGGAGTGATGGAAAAGAGCAACAAGCAATGGAAATTCATATGTTCAAGCCTTGGACTCCAGATTATTATGATCTGGGAATCTGATCAAAGCATAGAAAATGTCATGGGGCACTGATAGAAAAAAAAAAAAAAAAAAAAAAAAAAAAAAAGACAGAAAAAGAGACAATTTGTTCAGCGTGGAGAAAAATCCTTCTCCTGCATCATTGTACTCTTGGGGTTTTCCACTCATCTCCACCAATATCCCTCATTCTTTGGCCTGATCACAGCATTGATTTATCTCACTCCAGCCTCATCACTCATACCTTTGCTCCAAGCTGATTGTCACACTGGTGTACTCCTCACTACTGTGCTGTCATCCTTACTCCTTGAAATCTCCCATTCTTCTATCTCAGCTTATGACCTAGTACTATTTTAGTACCTCTACATTTTTTTCTTCCATGCTCTTCACATTCTTCAGTGTGTTTCTAATTATGTTTCTAATCATCTCTGACCTCCAGGCTCAAATGTGTCTTGCTTCTTTTCCATGTGGTGTCCTAAGACAAGCTGGTTTTGCCAAAGCATGGCAAGTATAGACAAGGCTTCCTGCTTCCCATCCCAGCCCCTGCATTAGTGGCACAGGGCAACATGGTACTTGGATGGCTTTGAAGTCAGCCAGTGTGAATGGAAACTAGCCTGTAAGAGAAGAAAACATGTTTACGTAAAGGATAACGTAAAGCTGACTGTAACAGGTAAGCCCAAGTGAAAACCTAGCAAAAAAGCAAGGTGTACAACTAAGCAGCCCCAGCCTCCAATTGTGTGAAATCTCATTAACAATGAGTGGTGAGCTGTTTCTCCCTCTGCTGATCATTCCTCCGCCCCTGACATTAACACAATGCATGCTATCAAGCCATGATTTAACTATGAGCCAGCTCAAAGCACAGCCACAGCAGAGCCAAAATTAATTTTGATACCTGAAGAACAGAAGCAAAATCCCTTTCTCATTCTTGCCCGTGTGGTGGGGAAGCAGTTGTGCACTGTGGCAAAGCCATTCATTTTGGAAGAGGGAGAGAAGAGTAACGTGAGGAGGGAGTTGTAGTTTGATCTGCAGAAGGGATCACAGAGCAGAGCTGGAAGAGGGCAGCTGGGACCTTGCGTGAGGATGCATTTGTAATTTTAAATTTTCATCCATTAAGTCATCCCATCACAGCCACCTTTTTCCCCACTCTAGTTCGTTCAGTTGTCTCTCACAAGTGGCAAGCTTTCTGTCTTCACAAGAGATCTCTTTCTGTGCAACAGGAACTACTCAGTCCTTTGCCTTGCCAGTTTTGACATGAGACATCTGGGATGGCAGAGAGGAAGGAGAGGAGGTGGCAGGGAAACCCTGGTCAACCAGACTTTTAAATTTTTTTTAAGAGAAAATATTAGCTAGCTATAGTAAGAGCATACAGAAAACTGGTAGGAGAGAAATCCCAGAGGATAATTTGAAGCCCTAGTCAATCAGTCCCTATCACTGCATATAAATGTCTCATATATTGAAGCCATGAGTGACTTTGGGTACCACCACACTGCCAGCTCAGACTCTTGAGGTTGGACCTAGGTAGTGAGCCCATTTGCTGGGCTGATGTACAGGAACATGAAGAGACTTACCTGAATTAGGCAGGCTGCAGCTTTTTGCTGCACCACCGATAATAATCAAGGTAGGCTATATTTTAAAGTAGTCTATTTTAGGAGCAGCAGTTCTTCATGTAGTGTCTTTGAACCTTCCGTATGCCATTAGTAGCAGTATACACAATGACCTTCAAGCAGCCATAGTTTTGCATCCTTTACAATTCTTAAAGGTATTTTTCTATTTTGCTTGGTTCATTTTAGTTTGGGAGAGAAAGGAGAGAAGAAGAGGAATCAAATGTTAGTAAGATTATTTGGAAGTGAAATAGGTATGCGGCCGTGAAGGTCACCTCTGATAGAAAGGCTTCCTGAAAGGGCAAATTTTTACAGCATTTCAGTAATTTGCCTGTTGTGTGAGGTTGCTAAATAACCAAATCTTTCAGTTGGAATTGCTCTGTCCCCACTCTTTTCTGTAAAACCGTACAAGGTAAATGTAGCTGTTGCAGCAGTGGGTAGATGAAGTCTCTTATTGGACACAGCTGAAGCTTTATCTACATACTAGTAATAAATACTGAAGGATAAGCAGAAGCTCAGTTGGATAGAAAGCAGAAGTATTTGCCAAGTGAAGTTCCTTGGTTTGTCCCAGAATAAATCAAAGGGTCTTCTGAGATAGCTGTCAGGGCTTCAGAACTAGACATATCCTTTTAGTGAAATCAACATAGATTTTTAAATAGATTTCCCCTTGCCTTAGAAGATATAACAGCAGCATTGAGGACACAGTCAGTAACAATAATCCCATTCTTCCATCACCGCTCTCTAGGGGAACAAGCATATTTATTATTCCATTTCCAACAGTGCCAGCACCCTCATTCCTCATACCTCATAATTTTCCTTTGTTTCTAGCATTATATGTCACCTAGAGAAGTATATATCTTAAGCAATGTTTCATCTCTTTGGTTAGCTTTTCTGCTTTGCCTACCTAGTTTTAAATGACCAGAAACTTAAAGCTACATTAATACCTAACAAGGCATAGACAGAGATTGCTTGAATTATTAATGCAAACCACTGTCTAATTCATTCTTGATTTAATTTATTCCTCCTCTTGCTAAATGTAAGAAAAATGCATGTATTCTATAACCAGTCTTATTAAGTAGCTCAAGCTATTCCCTCTGATTATGATGGCTTGAGTATCAGATTCTTTTTCCTTGGAAATTAGTAGTAGGTTAAATGCACTTGGCCTGAGCCTTTCATTACTCTGCCCTACACATAGGACAAATAGCTCCATGTAGAGACAATGGCTTTATTCCCTGTTGTTTCATGCACATGTGTGAATCCAGTCCCTGGAAGCATTCTCCAAATTTGTGAGCAGTCTGTTCATCCATTCTTTCCAATACAGCACTTTCCTACCAATGCCAAAATCTGAAAAATGGAATTGTCTCCTCTGTCTCTTTTCTTAGTCTTTTGAACACACAGCCACCAACGCAATTGTTTAACTAATAAGGGCCTCTCTCCAGATAATGCATTGTTCCTTCTCACTTACGTTTGTTTCCTTTATTCCTGTCACATGGAGAATAACTGGAAATGCGTCCGCTGAAATATGTACGAGGGCAAGTTTTAATAGTCTTTTTTTATGTCACATTTTCTGTGAGTGACCACCCTCCTGTACAGCAAGGATTGGCAAACTTACTAGAGCATTACACCAGATTTTCAGTTTCTTTACCAAATGAGCCCTTTTACCTTAGAGGTTATCAAAACACCACCAATCACTTTGTTAACCATAAAAGACTTCCCTCCTTGAAATGCTTGCCATTTATATACCCATGGCCAGGACAGAGGACACAGTATGATGAATTCCAAAGGTGAAAACATATTTGCTACGTAATCAAATACATATAAAATACTAACTGAATGCATAGTGAATGGGGATTGTTTAGTCTGCACAAGAGAAGGCTGAGGGGGGACCTCATTGCTCTGTACAATTAGCTGAAAGGACGTTGGAGTGAAGTGGGTATCTGTCTCTTCTTTCTACTATCAGGTGATAGGATGAGAGAAAACGGCCTGAAATTGTGTCAGGGAAGGTTCAGATTGCATATTAGGAAAAGAATGCTTTGCTAAAAGAATGGTCAAGCATTGGAACAGGATGTGCAAGGAGGTGGTAGAGTCACCATTCATGGAGTTGTTCAAGAAGTGTAGGCGTGGTACCTGGGGACACAGTTTAATGACAATGATGATGTTATGTAGATGGTTGGACTTGATGATCTTACAGGTCTTTTCCAACAGAAACAATTCTATGATTCTGTGAATGTAGTTAACATGAACAATAGATATTTGCCTCTTTTCCCTTCCCTTCCCTTCCCTTCCCTTCCCTTCCCT
>VWZI01001572.1:0-14467 GCA_013396835.1 Psilopogon haemacephalus | reverse complement strand
TTCCCTGCCCTTCCCTGCCCTGCCCTTCCCTGCCCTGCCCTTCCCTGCCCTTGCCTTGCCCTGCCTGCCCTTGCCTTGCCCTTGCCCTTGCCCTTGCCCTTCCCCTCCCCTTTACCTCCCCCTCCCCCATTCCCTTTCTTTTTCCTTTCACCTTTCCCTTTCCTTTCACCTTTCCCTTTCCCTTCACCTTCCCCTTCACCTTTCCCTTTCCTTTCACCTTTCCCTTTCCTTTCACCTTTCCCTTTCCCTTCACCCTTCCCTTCCCCTTTCCCTTCCCCTTCACCTTTCCCTTTCCCTTCCTCTTCACTTTTGTCTTCCCCTTTCCTTTTTTTTTTTTTTAAAAACAGCCATTTGTATTAGAAAGAGACAAATACATAGGTAAAGTAACCCAGAAAACGATGGAACAATGGAAAATACAAGTTAAACATTCATGAAATCTTGCAAATAAAAGTACCAAGATACTGAATAGGTAACAGAGTCAATAGTACCAATAGTGCCAACAGCAACCAAAAGTAGCTTTGGAAATCTTTTTATTTAATTAGTATATATATCACTTTTAACAAGCTAAAGTAACTATTGCTGTCTTATAAAGTAATGCTGAATGTGTAAACATTTGGGTGATGGGTTTAATATTACCATACCCACCTACACCTGCAAACAACTGGATTAAGATTTATGGGTGTTTACTACATGAATGTAGCAGGAGTGTTTGTTTGATACTCTCTTGTTTTCATAGATAAATGGGCTTTTAAAAGTGTTTTTTGAGTGTTTTTTTTTTTTTTTTCCCTTAGAGCTTAAAAATTTATTTTCCCAGAAAGCGTTTTGGAAAAATGGATTTCCTTTGGCTGCTATGGATACAAAAAAATGCTTCAGTGCCCCTTGGGATTTTTTTGTGTTGTTCAAGGTAAGAAAGCCAGAGGAAGGAGTTAAAAACCAGAAGTGCCACAAGTAGAAATAGATTTGAGAGTCCTTCTACTGGAACATGGTATCATCCCAGTGGAAGTCATATAGAGTTTTTTTCCTCCATATATAATGAAGGACTACTGTGACTCATTCCTGGATTCTAAATGAATTCCAAAAACCTTTCTGTGCCATGGTCAGGGACATCATAAAAGCCAATAGTTCAGGATATTATTCCAACCTGTAATTCCTTAGCAAGGAGATTATACAGGTCAGTTGCTGCATAAACCCTGTTTATGGTCATTGAACTTCAGGTCAAGTGTATTGCTAGGAAATTAATTTTCACTGGAAATTTAAGTGCTGATGAACAAACCCCCAAAGCAGTTATCAGCAATTGTATCTGTGTAAAGCTAAATGTGTCTTTTTATTGTTACTGGTTTAAAATATTAGTGACAAGAAGTCATCAGAGATAAATCAACAAAATATTCTCCACAAATTTCTTGTCAAAGTACCTGCTGTCTTTCTATTTCTCTTGGCTCTCTGGGATGGAAAACGACACCATGTCAGTCTTTTTCACATAAGCACATTATTGTACTATTGCCTTGCTAGAAATGAGAAATCTTGTTCAAAGACTGTTGCCAAGTATTGTCATTTCCAGCCTGTTCTCCCTTACTCTCTGCTTTTCAAAGTATCTGTTTCTTCTGATATGATTTTGTCCTTTAAAAAAAAAAACCAAAATTTTTTTCTATCACGTGGCCTAATAATAGGTTGGTAACTGGAAGAACAGTGGGCAGAAGGTTGCATGTGAGCTGAAGGATGGTATCCCACTCCCTGCCATAGCTTAACCTTGTCCTTGTGTGCAGCTTATCAATAGTGTGAAAGGTTGATATTGCCCCTGAGAGTCAGGTGTCAGGTCAGACTGGGAGTAGTGCAGAAGTAATATAGGACAATTATATATTTATTAATTTCTGTAGCCTTTGGAAAGTTACTTTAATGTTGTGTGCCTTGGTTTCTGTGCCTGTAGCAAGTGCATGGTTACTGATCTCACAGGTCTGCTAGATCATAGTTCATCAGTAACTGTAAAGCACAGCATGCTCCCCAGATAGAAAATATTGATGTTTTAGAAGGTCTAATTGAAATATTCAGAGAATCTTTCAGAGGTTTTAAATCCTCTACTCCATCCATTAGGAACATCTACTCCAGCCCGCACGTACCAGTCCCTAAAACACCACTCTGTCTTTTCACGAAAACCACAAGTTTAAGTACCTCAGTCAGATACTGTGTTTGGAAAATATTGAGCGAAATCCTATCTCCGCCAAAGAGAGTGACTAGGGATTTGTTTCCAATTTAGATTTAGAGTCTCCACACAATAGAATGGTGCTTATACCCTTTGTGATCATATTTCAATGGCTTATGGCCCTCACATCTAAAAATGTTTAGTTTGGAAATGGAATTTCCCAAAGGAGTTTGCCCATCATGTAATTTGTTTTGAGCCATCTCTTCTGCCTTGTAATTGAATATTAAATATATTTAGAAATACTTTTAGTAACATCTTATGGCTGCTGATCTTTGCAAAAACCAATAACATAACTATTTTATAACAGCTATTATAGCACGTTGCCTTTCCAAACAGCTCAGTTTATGCACAGGAAAGAGCTCAAAGCAATTAAAAAATAAAAGACCATTCTCATTTGAAGAACTGTTAAAGTATTTTTCAAAGGCTGATACTGAGAAAGTAAAGGCAAAGGAAAACAGGGGGGGAAAAAAAGTTTATTAGGGGATATATATCCCTTCTGTGCAATATAATTCTTAAGTAGAGGACAACAGATTACAACTGTTTCACTTTTACTGAAAGAAAATGAAGTCTGGGTGCAAGCTTTTGCTTCCAATAAGGCAATACTGACCTTAGTCCAGGAAGCACTGTAGGAATGTTTTTTTTTTTTTCCCTCCAAACAACCAGATGCAATTTCAACTACAAGAAATGTGGATACAGGGGAGGGAAGTAAATCTTACAATGCTTCAGATGTTATAGCTTTAATATCCCCAAATGATCCTGTGTTTTAGTGACAACAGGTGACTGACATTGCAATGTTTTAGTTAAATGAGTGTGTTATGCTGAGAGAAGTCCAGCCAGCCGTGGATGCATTGCTGTGGTGAGCAGAGCTTCAGCAAAACTTTTTCCCCATTAACAATCTCAGCTGAAACAACTCATGCCTCCACAAAGGAAAAGTGAACTTGCAACAAGCATATGGCACTAAAACTTGCTTCAAGCCACAGAAATTTTACCCCATCTAGCTTGAATGTTAGATCAGACCTTTAGGGGATGTTCCTTCCTTCCAATGATATGTTTCACCCATGATGTATAATCCACCTCTATTCAGCTGCTTGTCTTATCATCTCCTGCTCCTCAAAGAAGTAGAAAGGGAGTGAAAACTCATGGAGATTACATTGTTCAGGTTGGAGACTGCCTAGAGTAACTTACTTGTTAATCATGCAGCTTGTGAAAAGGACTCTAAGAGATGAGGCAAACAGCTAGTAAAATAAATCAAAGTGTCTTGTGGTTTGCTTCCTTCTCAGCGGAACCAAACACAGGATAGGTGGCTCATCCTCATGGAGGAAGCTCATGGCAAGGCAGAAAGGAAGTTGTTCATGCTGCCTCAACAGGATATCTCATCTACTCTCTCTTCCTGCCTGCGTCCCTGAGGTGTTCTCAGGCCAAATTCTCCAAGTTGTGTTTTTTATCTCACCACAGCTGTTCAAACTGGTATGGCTTCATGATTAATGATTTTCATTTAATGGAGACTAGGAAATGGTAAATTTCTGGTTACAGTGGTGTACCTGTGTCTCTTAATCAATGAAAGTAACACGGACAATTTAATTCAGCAAACCCTAAAACATGCTGGATTCAGATGGATTTTGCTGCTGTATTTTAAATCATCCAATATAAAATGCAGTTCTCATGTCTGACTGCATGTCTCAGCCCCTTGGAATCTAGTAAAAGGTCTAAAGAAATTTCTGCTGATGCTGTGATTTCAAAGCTGAGCGTGACTCTACCTCCTACCCCCAATTATCAGCCAGTTTCTTTAATAATTCAAAATCCTTGCTAAAATCCTGACCTTAGAGATTAATAAAATGATCCTTTATAGCCTTTCCAAGTCAGGCCGATTAAACACAGATTTGGCACAGGCAACCTGAGAAACTTCAGTAACGTTATTCATTTAGCTAAGTTACCTCCCCTGCTGACGCACTCCCAATTAATGCCAAGAAAGGCATCTGATCCGGTGGAAGGGGACCGCTTGTTCTGTGCTCCCTATTACCTTGGATCAGTCCCAATTTAATGATAACATCACTGTGTTTTACTTGAGAATTTTAATTATTTTATGGAACTGGGTAGCAGTCTGTCCAGCTCACAAGCTTTTCCAAGGTTTCAGATGACAGCAGGTGTTTTAGAGGAACACGTTCATCCGCTCCACTGAGAGCACCTAAAGGAAGAAAGGCTCCTTCAGTATGGCAGCAGGTGATTAATTTATACCCTGCAGCAGGAAGCTACCCGAGCTGAAGTATTTTATAATTACAACTGATGGTCTTACTCATATCAGCATGTCAGCTTTTTCAGACCTAGGCTGCTCTGCAACCAAGCAGCACCAGCTTAGTTTAAATCTGCCTGCACGCCTCTGGTTAAACTGATGCATCCATACACAAGACAGTAGATTTAAAATTAGTTTTTTTATTACAGTAGTGTTTATGAATGCCAGCTGAATCACTGCAAGCCGAATTTAAACCAGTTTACTAGAGTTCATACCTAAAATTAGTGGGAGTTAGCTGAACGGGTTTAGAAGTTCTCTGCGAGGGTGGTGCTGGCTGAGTGAGCTGTGCTCTGAGGCCAACTGGGAGGAGAGCCATGCTAGGGGTGAGGGGATCCCTCTGGCCACTTCTATCACAGGATCACAGGATGTTCAGGGTTGGAGATCATCAGGTCCAAACCCCCTGCCAGAGCAGGACCATATAATCTAGCACAGGTCACACAGGAACACATCTGGACAGGTCTTTAAAGTCTCCAGAGAAGGAGACTTCACAACCTCTCTGGGCAGCCTGTTCTAGTGCTCTTTGACCCTTACACTAAAGAAGTTCTTCCTCATGTTGAGGTGGAACTTCCTGTGCTGTATTTAACATTTGTTGCCCCTTGTCCTATCACAGGGCACAAGTGAGAAGAGGCTGTCCCTTCCTTCTTGACACCCAGCCCTCAGGTATTTATGAACATTTTAAAAATCCCCTCTCAGTCTTCTCTTCTGCAGACTAAAAGCCCCCACGTCTCTCAGCCTCTCCTTATAAGGCAGTGCTCCAGTCCCTTCATCATCCTTGTAGCCCTCCGTTGGACTCTCTCAAGTAGATCCCTGTCACTCCTGAACTGGGGTATCCTAAGTGTGGCCTCACTAGGACAGAGTAGAGGGGGACTGTGTGCTGGATACAGTCTTCTTAATACACCCCAGGATCCCATTGGTCTTCTTGGCCACAAGGGCACTTTGCTGTTCCATGGATAATTTTTCCACCAGGACTCACAGGTCCTACTGCACGTGGCCTCTGTCTAGGAGACCATCTCCCAGCCTGTGCTAGTGCAGTATATTGTTCCTTCCCAGATGCAGGACTCTGCTCTTATCCTTGTTGAACCTCATTAATTTGCTCTTTGCCCAGCTCTCTCATCTGTCAATCTACCTATTGCTGCTGGCAGATCCTGAGGAGCAGATATAATACTGGAGATAGCTGCAGATTAAGAAAAGCAGGTGGATCTTCATCAGAGAGAAGGGCCAAGGCAGAGGATGTGGGGGCTTCCACACGGCAGAGATAGCCAGAGGTTTCTGACTCCTGGCAATGGCAGGGGGCTGTCCCTCCACCCACAGGCCTTCAAGGAGAATGAGTGCCCTGCAGCAGGTAGAAAGCTGTGCCCAGGGAGGCATCCCAGACCTATGACCACACCAGGAAGAAGCAGAGGGAGATGAGAGGGATACCTCCTCTCCCCACATCTGTCAGTTTAGTTGCAGCCCAGTGTTTGGGCATGTTCATGGACAATTGCCCCACACAGGCACGACCAGGAAGCCCTCATGCTTTCCTCCTGAACCCTGCTACTAAGGGAAAGGTGATTTAGCTGGCTGCATGGCTGTTGCCAGTGGTAGCTTTAGTTTCTATTAACAAAGGACTCGTTTTGAGGTGGCTTTGGAGACATTTAACAAAGGACACACTTTGTGAACTGACAATGTCTTTGGCACTACAAAGGGTCACCTCTTAGTACCTACAAGGAGATCATGGAGAGGATGGAGCCAGGCAGCATGGCAGAGAAGGAGGGCAAGAGACAAAGGTGACAGGTTGAAATGACAATGTTTCAGGCTCGGTATAGGCAGAAACTGTTTACCTGTGGAGCAGGTCATCCTGAGAGATTATGCCATTTCTGTGCCTGGAACGTTTCAAGCCCCAACTAGTCCAAGCCCTGAGCATCCTGGTCTGCCTTGAGAGCTGGCCCTGTTTAGGACTGGGAGGTGAGCTGGAATGATGCCATCATCCTATGAGAATCACCAAATGGTTTTAAACCAAGACAACTTTACACACACTGCGTCTTGTACGCAGCCCTTGGTTTGATAAAGTCGTGGCAGAAGAGCCAAGATCTACCATCCTTATCTAATCAGGTATCACTTGTGCTAAGATGTAAGGGAATACTTTGCTTTAAATATGAGCCTTAGGATACTTAACAAAAATATTAGGTTCTGTATATACTCTATTTTTAACTATATGTAAAAGAGCAGACATTTTTATTTTCCAACTTTTATTTATACGTCTGTTTTCTTCTCTTTTTTCTCTTTTTCTTTTCTTCAGTAAATTAGTCACTAATTTAATCATCTTTAAGAACCATATGCTCACCCACGCCATCTTTCATATGAGTACAATGAGATAAAGATTATTATTTGCTGAACTGGAGTATAATTAAACATTCTGAATTTAAATTATTTCAATTGACAACAGCAAGAGATCACATAGTCTCCTATAATTCAGTAAGATAACTTTTTCATTAATTTTAAATGTTTCAGAATTTTTTACACTTGTCTTATAATTTAAATTCCAGTCTTTGCTAGCAGGGCTTACTTACATTAAGCCAGTAATATATTCCACTGAAATAAAATAGTTTGTTTTGTTGTTTTTTTTTTTTTTCCCCCTCTTATGGCCATATTGGCAAGTTTCACAGCTGAGCAATATGACAAATACCATATGTTCACCTTCGGGCCACTGTGTTATTTGCTGGTAACTGCATTTCCTGCTGCTGCAGTTGCTCTGTGAAATTAAGAGTGACTATGACACTTCCCCTTTATTACCTTATGCCATCTTAAGTCTATAGGCAACTTTCTAGAGTCAGTGCTCCATGAAATGGACAACAATGCGTGTAGATTTATATTTTAGATTGATAAAGCACAAGCAACATCTGAAATCTCCACAGAAATGA
Organism: Psilopogon haemacephalus; assembly: GCA_013396835.1. NCBI lineage: Eukaryota > Metazoa > Chordata > Aves > Piciformes > Megalaimidae > Psilopogon > Psilopogon haemacephalus. The sequence continues at coordinate 7,080 of VWZI01001572.1, read as the reverse complement.
AAATAACATTCCAACTGGAAAGACGCCTGCAAAATATTCAATACCTTTCTGCCTTTATTCATTTATTTCAGCCTATATTGTTTATGAATCTAATGAAATGTTAGACTAGAACTCCATTTCAGTATGAAATGACTCAAGGCAATAGAGTAAATGTCCAGCTTTGTGAACAATGTATGACAAAGCTATTGAGCGTATCCTTTGATTAGTTCATCTAGTGGCTTGTAACTTTGCTTTTGAATTAACAGAGGTTGTCAGACTGATGTAGCAGAGGAGTTTGCTATGAATATTCATGTGAACATGCCTGTCCTCACTACAGCACGTTTTGATGGAGATTTTCCTCTGTATTGCTTTGATTAATTGACTGTCTTAATCAGTTTTTGATCATTTCTGCTTAACGCTTCCAAGAAAGAAGGCATAGAAGAACAAGTGACCAAATCTTTGTTCTCCACAGAACAAAATAGCTGCCAACGGGTGATGAGAGTTCAGTAAAAAGATCTTGAGTCCTGCTTCCCTCAGGATCACTGAAGAAAGGCTGGCTGTGTAAAAGATTGCAATGTTCAAGTGATGCTTGGTGCTATTAATCTCTTAACAAATGGTGCAGTTCAGCCAGAATAAACTTTTCCTTACTTCCAAGCTAGTCTTGGGCCAGAATTTAATTTCTTGCTCCACTGTCCGTAGAGAAGCTTTTGCTGGTCCTCCTCCATCCAGAGCACCTGATACTCGGGAGAACAGACAACTACCTCACTCCAACCCCCTTTCAGGGGACTGTAGAAAGCAATAAAGTCTCCTCTTAGCTTTCCCTTCTTCAGGCTAAACAAACCCAGCTCCCTCAGCTTCTCATAATACATGCTCTCCAAATTCCTCACAAGCTTCTTTGCCTTTCTCTTTATTGTCTCCAGCACCTCAATATCCTTCTGTGCATAGTACTCAAGATGCAGCTTCACCAGTGGTGAGCAGCACAATCACTTTCTCATTCCCACTGGCCATACTATTCTTGCTCCAGGCCAGGCTGCTGGTGGCCTTCTTGGCCACCTGAGCACACTACTGGCTCACGTTCAGAGAGCTGGGGTCCTGAATCAGTCACTGAGAAGTACTGGTGGCAGCACTTCTTGGCTTTGTGTCTCCAGGTACCTCAGCTTCCAGCGAGGTTCAGGACTGTTGCAGATACAGAGCTTTCTGCTGAAGTGGTTTTTGGAGAGTTGGTTGGGTTTTTGGTTTTGTTTGTTTGTTTGTTTGGTTGGTTGGTTGGTTTTTTTTTTAGATTTAGGCAGCTGAATTCATGTCTGTATTGCTGAAAACCTCTGGTTTATCTGAGTCCTGCAAACCTCTGTTTTATCTGCTATATACTATGAGTAAAAATTTTCTTTGAAGTCTGTGTATTGGTCAGAGACTGTTCCAGATTTGCTTGTTTACATGTCTAAGACTGCCTCAGTCTTCACAGAAATACTTGGGAATCTGATTCTATTGCCAGAATTGGAAGGAATTTTCAGTGCTTGTCTAATGCATTTATTTATATAAAATCATGCCTGGAGGATCAGAAGTAGGAAAATTAATGTTCAATTCCTCTTTTACCTCTATCTGCTCATCTTCTCAAGAATGTTTTTTAAGTTGGAGGACCCTCAAACCTATATCTTTCAGGAAAGCATCTTGATGAGAGCCTGAATATTGCTCTAAGATGAATATATTCTCAGTTGTCAAGGAAAGTAGCGACATTTAATATTGTACAGAAATGGAAAAAAGGAATAAGGGTTTGTCTGCATGCAGTGTTCTCCAATGAGGACATGTATTAATTTTATCGTGTGGTGTTGTCCAAGTCCAAAGACACTGCTTGATTTGTATACTTTGTGAACAGTTGGTCTTTCATTCAAGGGCACAGATCAGGGATTTAGGCATAGGTTTATCCCTTTCCTCTCTCCTAAACATACCTATGAGTTAGGGTTAGGGTCATACATTCTTGTGCTTTCCCTCTCTCTCATTCATGTGACTTTAAAGTTGTAAAAGCAGTAAATGAAGTCTTCAAATGGGATTATTTTCTTGTGTGTATTTTCACTGTAGAAAACATTGTTAATAGCTGTTTTCCAGCTAATAAAGCTGAAACCTTGTGAGACTGAGGTGTGAAAAGAAGAGATGTTAGAACAAGCTGCTTTATTAAATGGTAGCAAATAGAAGAACTCTTGGCTGCTGCTCCACCAAGTATCATATGGAAACACAAGAACCAAATGGTTGTGTTGTCAACAAAATGCACAATGCTATTTTAACAGCAGACCTTAGGGTAGCAAATTTCAGTCCTATCTCTAACAAAGCTCTGTGGTGACTGTGGAAATTACAAACAAGTTTTTCTAATATCAGCATTGAGTAATAAAATGAAAAAATAATTAAAGGAAGTAATTAGAAACCAATAGGAAGATGAAGATACATAACACAAATCAACATAGATGCTGTTAAGGGAAGTGGTGTTTTTAATCTACTGGAAATTTATTGCACGTGTTAGCACAGTAATGTCTAATGTAAAATCTGAAATAATTTATTTGAACTTTTAAAATCTCCTCCTGCCAAAACACCTGAAGTGTTAAGGGGTTGTTAAAGAAATTAAGTAATCATGAGGTAAAAAAAGTATTGTTGTAAAATGGCAAACCTTAAAAAAGCACAGAACATAAGTAAATAACCAAGTGTCATGTTGTCAAAAGGCCAGCCAAGTGATGACTGCAGAGCTGCACTACGAATGCTGTCAAATACTTTTCAAATGACAGAAGAGCTCACTTGAAGTGCAATAGAGTGTGGAAAACACCTAACAAAGGGACCTAACACAGCTAGGTAAACTGGCAGTGGGATGATAGATGGAAGAAAGCAACAAAACAGCACCACAGACAACATTGCTTGTTTTAAAATAAAAAATAACCCAAACCACTAGGAGGTAGAAAAGACCTTTAAAAAAAAGTTATTTATCCACAGTGATGGTCAAAGTGTGACTGGTTGTCTAAATGGGGATATAAGTAATAATAAAAATGATACTACCTTGTATATGTAACATTCTTTATTACACATGTGTAAGATCTTAAGACATAATATGTGTGCTCACGTGTGCTAGTTTGTAAGTCCATATATGTACCGAGATAAAATATTCACTTATCTAGAGAGATGAATTAGTTGAAGCACTAATATTTAATAAGCTAGTTCTCTGGTTTAGATTTTCTGTGCAGTGTTCTTGTGTTACACCTCTGAAGTGCCAATACTTAGGCTATTCAGCACATGCACATATGCCCATGGAAACATGCACATACACATTCCTGATGCAAAAATAAAAAGTATTTTCCACTGTTTCACTTCCTTTTAAAGCGTTTTACCTGTTTATGAATTTCTTACATAAATTATTAGAAGCAACGGAAAATTTCCACATAAATATAAACAGACTAGATAGGGACACTGTTTCAGAGAGGAGATGGAGAAAGGTATGAAACACGTAAAGTCATGGTACAGAGGAAGGCAATCAGGTGGTGGTAGGAGGGCAGTCAGGTAGTAGGGAGGTATTTGATGCAGCAGAAAAACCTGGAACACACACGTACTGAATTACCAACCCATAGAACTTAATGCCATATAACCACTGAGCCCAGGAGTTCAGTGAGATTCTTCAAGCAGTTAGACTGTTGTATCAATAACGAAACCATTGAACTATATGTCATATAAAAAGAAACTGAAACAACAAGGCTTAAACTATTTCCTTTAGCAGCAAGGCTTTCTATGCTGCTTCTTCCGTGTTTTGAGGTACCTGAAAATACATCTGGCAAGTGTGGGCTTGATGGGTAGCAGTGTGATCTGGCAACACAGTGCCACAGATCCCAATTTTTCGTGTTCCTGTAACAAAAGACAGTATCAGTAACTTTGATGACTGTTTTTCCACTGTTCCAAGCCCCCAGAAGTGATCCTTCAGATTCCAGTAAAACTCAAAACCTATTGATCCAATAATAATAGGTTTTTCAGTGCTCTGCAGTAGAAACTGAGGTCTGTGCAGGATGATCTATGTGAGAAGTTAGTTATAAACGATGGACAAAATTCAGGGTAGTTAGGAATCCTAATAAATAGACACACACACTCTTTTGTCATTGTTTTTTAACACAGTTGTAAATCTTCAAATGTTACAAGTAGATGATGTCCATTTGTTTATAACACTCACATATCAAAATAAATCAAATCTCTTTAAGTGTCTAACATTCTCAGGAACCACATCTGCAGAAATGGAGGAAAGGTCTATTCTGGCTAGAAAGGCCTATGAAAATTAATTTATTTGTTTCGTTTTGCATGTTAAAACTGTAAGCCTAACTGGATGACCCCTAGATCATTACCTCTGCTCATCAGTAACTAAATGCTCCTTCTGTCTGCAGTCCTTAGGATCATGCATGCCTGCCAGTGACAATCTTCATTCTGGCACCATAGGCTGGTGATTGAAGTGCATGGAAGAGGACTGAATGCTTTGGCAATCTCATGCTTATGTTTTTATACTGGGATTGTTGGCCTGTCTTCCATCTTCCACTGTTGAAATTCCACTGTTGAATTGATTTTGACTCCACAGCTGGAGAAAATCAGTGGCCTATGAGAGGAAAAAGTAATTTTGATTATCTTCATCTAATAAAAAACTCTTAATTGTTTCCATTAGTGGTTTTTTTTTTTTTTTCCCCTTTTTCCTTTGGTTATTTGTTTTGGAGGGGTGGTGGTTTTGTTTTGTTTCATTTTTCATTTCTGTAGGAAATAGGTAATCCATTCAGGGAAAACTAGAATTGGGGATGAAGTTTAGATACCAAAATCAATCTGCTTACAGATCATGGATCTCCAAGAAAGCAGGCTGCATTTACTACTGCTCATGGAACTTGCTGATTTGTTTGTTTGTTTTTCCTAATCCATATTTTGAATAAAAGAAGTTTCCCAGGTTGGGAACTACAGGGTTAAAAATCCTCTAGGGACTAGAAGAAAATGTTATTCAATACCATAATTCTGCTATTTCTTTATAAGTTCACGGCAAGGCCAGCTCACTCTCCTTCCCTCCCCCTTCAGCCGTGTCTGGGCAGGAGCTGTGTTATCGGTATGAAACATGTAAGGAACAGGCCTCTTTTGGAGCCTGTGAATGGTGGAGGTATTGGGAAGGGGGGAGAATTGGAGCACTGGGGCTTAGAGATTTAGTTTTGGGATGGGGGAAAAATTCAAGGGGTTTGCTATGATTTCTGTATCTGTTCTGTAACTTTCTTCCTGTATCTCTCTATAGAAAATATAATTCTGTTCTCTCTCCCCAATTTATTTGAGAGCTTCATTCTGTCAGCAGTAAAATCACAACAGAAGTTAAGAACAGCTTTATCCTATTGCATGCCAAACATTTTGTACAGATTACTTGAGAAGGGAGTCAGAATACATTTACTTTCTCTGCACCCAGTCTCTTAGTAGAATATATTTTTTTGAACTATCCTTGCCCTCCTCCTGCCCCTATTGCCCTAGCTCTACCAAGTACCTCTGCCTTCTCCCAGGCTGCTGCCAAGAACTGGAAAAGAAGCTCTGAAATGTCTTGGGAATGTTTGTTCCTTTTTGGTAGCTCCTCCGTCCATCTCTACGCAAATTCCCTTTAGAAATGTAGCCCCGATACCTTTTGTCGTGGAGGCAGGGAATTAATGTGGCCCAGTCAGGAATTATAAAAATATAATTATTTTGATTTCTCTGAAAACCCTGGCCCCAAACAATGTACAGAACTAGTTTAGGTTTATCTATGGGTTCAATTCGATTGGGAAAACCTTCAAAGGATATTATGGGCAAATTTAGACATTTAAGGAATCAGAAAATGGAAAAGGCTAAGTTACAAACACAGCTTTACCCCACTATCAATCAGGCTGAGCAGAGACCTAAGGGAAGAGCAGGCTTTACTCACAAAGGTGAAACAGGTATTTGGCAATGATCCCTTGCTGGATTTCTCTGCTTGGCTGCCTTCTGACGCTGCAAGCAATATACAATTGCAAATCCAAAAGCCAAAAGTCCAGGGTGGATGGACAAGCTGCTAAACTCAGTACATCTCAAAAATATGGCTTCTCCAAGACAGAGATTCGTGGAAGCCATGCTGTCTCAGCAGCAGCAGGGGAGAGCCAAACTGCTAGGGTCTCCCCCAGTCAGAAAAGAAGCCAGGAAATCAAGGCTGCAGTAGGGTCCCAGAGTAGCCGGGTCCAAGTGCCACCAACAGCTCTCTCAAATGGACCCCAGGACTTGCCCAGCTTGCAAGACTGCACAGAACGATGCAGAAGTGGGGGACTGTCCAAAAGCAGGGACAGTGCAAAACCAAGAGCCATGTAAAAGGGTAGAAGTCATCCAAAAGCAGGGATGGTTAAAAGAGAAACTCTCATGGCAGGGACTCTGTCAAGGCAGGAACCTTGTGCCTTTTCCCTTGCTCTATTTATGCTTTTTTAAGATAAAGTGTCCATTTGCCATTTTATACTGGGCACAAAGGACCCAGTCAATCACCAGCCCAATGCCCATCATGGGCTTCCGCAATGGTCAGAAGTAGTGTGGAGAAAGGCACCTTTTGCTATTCCCCTTCAAGTTTTTATGCCCTCTTCTCCTCTCATTCAAACCCCCAGGAGTCAAGAAGGAAGGAATTTGGAGAGTTTTGCAACACCTTTACATCCCAATCTGCAGTGTGTTGAGAAACTCCACCCCCTCCACCCCACTATTGGAATTTACCAGACCAGCTCAGATGGCTTGGAAATAAGATAAATATATATACATTATATACACAATATATTTCATAGAATGGTCTAGGTAGGAAGAGACCTCAAAGATCATCCAGTTCCAACCCCCTGCCACAGGCAGGGACACCTCCCACTAGATCAGGTCGCTCAAGACCTCATCGAGCCTGGCCTTGAACACATCCAGAGAGGGAGCAGACACAACCTCCCTGGGCAACCTGTTCCAGTGCCTCACCACCCTCACTGTGAAGAATTTCTTCCTAACATCCCATTTAAATCTCCCCTCCGCCAGTTTAAACCCATAAACCCTTGTTCTGTCATCACAAGACCTTCTGAACAGTCCCTCCCCAGCCCTCCTGTAGGCCCC
>VWZI01001570.1:6148-20712 GCA_013396835.1 Psilopogon haemacephalus | reverse complement strand
TTGGGCTCAGGGTGGGGGCAGCTAGCCTCAACCCAATACATCAGGCTAGCCAATGCCCAAGGGAAGCCCTGGACGCTGTAAAAAATATTGCAAAAAGAGCACTCCTTAAAATTCCTGAAGCCCACAAGCCCCAGAAAGCCTTTTCTACTATAGTGCAAGGACCCAAGGAGTCATTTATGGACTTTATAGCATGACTCCAAGATGCCCTCTATAAGCAGGTCGAAAACTAAGATGCCCGAAATATTTTGCTTCTGCAGATGGCAGTAGAAATGTTAATGTTGATTGTAAATAATTGGTTAAATCCCTTCCAAATAAGAAACCCACACTGGTTGAAATGCTGGAAACTTGCAAACATTTTGGTACGGCTGAGCACAAATATGAGACGATGGCTGCTGCTTTTGCAGCTATGAATACCGGGCAATCATCTAACGTGTGCTTTGGCTGTGGTAAACCGGGACACATAAAAAAATACTGTTTGGCACAAACAGGGAAAGCAGCTAGCAAGCCACTAACATACTTTAAATGTCATAGGGGCAGGTATTACGCAGCTCAGTGTCACTCTAAATTTGATATAGAAGGGAAGCCTGTTCCAGGAAACTACCAGAGCAGCGCAAATCGGTGCCACACTCTGACAAAAGTAACACCGACCGCCCCACCCTTTCCCAGGCAACAACTTACATCTTACAACAAGCCACAGCAGGCAGCGCAGGATTGGACCTGGAAACCAAACACACAATGACTTTACGCAATTCATCAGTTTGCATTATAGACATTAACTTTGAAGGTCCTTTACCTAAAAACCAGATTGCCTTAATTTTGGGTAGATCATTGGCTACGGTAACAGGACTGTTTGTATTACCAGGGATAATTGATTCCGATGCGGTGCAGGTTAAAATCATGGTTCGGACTCCACTCCCTCCGTGTATGGTCCTGGCAAAGAGCCGGATTGCTCAATTACTTTTGCTTCCTAGGGATAATGCAGATCCAATTACAGTGAAAAAATGAGTATGAGGACTGGGGTTCACTGGTCCCCCAGAAAATTACTTGACACCGACCGTGTCTAGTGAAAGACCTATACAGCAATGCATTGTAGAAAGAGGAAAACAACAAGTGATTTTAAGTGGAATCATTGACACTAGTGCAGATGTTACTGTGATATCCTCAGCCAAATGGCCCCCGCAGTGGCCCCTGACAAAAATATTTCAGTTATTAGTGGGGATAGGAGGAACAGGAAAGAGTCAACAAAGTATGGATGCAATGCAAATCACAGGTCCCAAAGGGAGAGTTGCAACTGTTAAACCTTTTATACTGCCTGTTCCTATGGTTCTGTGGAGAAGGGATGTTCTGTCTCAGTGGGGTCTTTCCTTAGAAACACTGATGAGGGTGACACCCTCAAAATAACTTGGAAAACAGAGAAGCCTGTCTGGGTGGATCAGTGGCCTCTTATGGAAGAAAAGTGTAATGCCCTAATAAAATTAGTAAATGAGCAATTAGCCCAGGACATGTTGTACCCTCTACCAGCCCTTGGAATACCCCTATATTTGTTATTAAAAAGAAATCTAGTGGGTGACAGCTGTTACATGATTTAAGAAAAGTTAATGATCCTATGGAATCAATTTGCTTTCTCCATTCCCATTATCAATATGCAAATGCCTTTAAAAAGATTTCAATGGACTGTGCTGTCGCAAGGCATGAAAAACAGTCCCCCAATTTGTCAGTGGTGTGTAGCAAGGGCAATTTCTCCAATTCGTTTGCAATTTCCTCAGGTTCTAATATACCATTATATGGATGATCTACTTATTGCAGCTTGTGATCCAAAGGAAATGGAGAATGTACTAAGAGCAGTTCTTGAAGCTGTTCAAAAAGCATGTCTGCTGAAAAGCTACAAAATGTAAAATCATGGCATTATCTAGGATGGAAAATCAGAACACAAACTGTTGAGCCTCAGCAGCTCACTCTTCAAACTCAAATAAAAAACTTGCATGATGTCCAAAAGGTATTAGGATCCATAAATTGGTTACGGCCACTTCTGGGTATCTCTAATTTGGATGTTTCCCCTTTGTTTGAATTACTAAAGTGAGATACTGATATTACAGCTCCCCATTCTTTAACCCCAGCTGCCAAAAACGCTCTTGAAAAAGTAATTAGGGCTATTGAATCACGACAAGCTCACCTCTGGGATCCTGCATTGGATCTGTTTTTTATAATTCTCTGGGATGTTGTTAAATCCTTGGGTCTCATTTTTCAATGGGACTCGAGTCTCCAAGACCCTCTAATGATTCTTGAATGGATCTTTTTATCGCATCAATCTCCAAAAACTATTTTGTCACAGCCAAAGATGTTTGCACACCTTATTATGAAGGCACAAGGCAGAGCTTTAACCCTGACAGGAGGTCAGATTCTCGCTATTTATGTGCCCCTCACTGTTGCCTTTCTTGTTCGGCTAATGCAGAATTCTCTGCCATTTCAGGTGGCTATTCAAGGGTACCATGGCCAATTTTCGAACCACCCTCCTCCTCACAAGTTGTTCCATTTATCTTTTTCTCTAGCTGAGAAACCTAAAAGGAGCCTGCAACCACTGGATGCTGTTACCTTTTCACAAATGGGTCCAGACAGACTCAAAAATTTGTTGTATTATGATGGAATCAAGCTAAAAAACAATGGAATTCTGATGTAGCCCTTTGCCCAGGTTCTCTACAGCTTGTAGAATTAGCAGCTGTGGTCCATGTATTTCAAACGCACACAGAAATACCTTTTAATTTGATCACTGACTCTGCTTATGTTGCAGGAATTGTAATGAGAGCAGAAGCCACAGCTCTGAAGGAAGTCTCTAATCCCCAGCTTTTGGATTTATTTCAGGCACTAGTAGGACTGTTAAACAGCCAGCGATTATCATTCTTTGTCATGCACATTAGATCTCACACTGACCTCCTTGTGTTCTTAGCAGAGAGAAATAGGCAGGCTAACTTTGCCAGTTATAACAATGCCTGATCTGTTAGCACAGGCAAAGCTCAGTCATTTGATTTTTCACCAGAATGGCAAAAGTCTAAAGAGACAATTTGAGCTCTCAATGCAGCAGGCAATGACATTGTTGCATCTTGTCCAGATTGCCAGCGCCCTATGATATCTATGGGTAACGAAGGTGTAAATCCCTGTGGACTACATAGCCTAGAGCTGTGGTAAACCGATGTCACTCACATCTCAGAACTTGCGGTGTTCAAATATGTACACTCCTCCATTGATACTTTTTTGGATGCATTATTTTCCTCTTGTCATAAAGGCGAGAAAACTAGAGATGCAAAAAGACATTTTTTGAGAGCCTTTGCCACATTGGGAGTACCACAAGTCATTAAAACTGACAATGGCCCTGCCTATACCTCCCAAGCTTAGCAAAAATTTTTCTCAGATTGGGTCATGCAACACATTACAGGGATTCCTCACTCCCATACAGGACAATCTATAATTGAAACATCACATCAGACATTGAAAAATTTCTTGCACAAACAGAAAGGGGGAGGTGGTTGGATAAGTGTTACACCAGAAGAAAGATTGCAGAAAGCATTGTATGTTTTTAATTTTTGAATTGCACAGGATCAGATCACAATCTGCCAATAGCAAGACATTTTGGAAAATATCACATGTTCGAACTGCAGGAGAAACCACCGGTGTTAATTCGCGATCCTGAGTCAGGTCATATTAAAGGTCCATATCCATTATTAACATGGGGAAAAGGATATGCTTGTGTTTCCACAGAAACCTGTCCACATTGGAAACCAACACGCAACGTTCACCCCTACAGAACAAGTGATCAACCATAAAGGCTGCAACAGACCTCACCATGAGAACAGGAATTCTCATCAATGGACTAATGATAAGCTTGGCAATGGGAGATGTGTCAGACTCCAAGTTTCAACTGCATAATTTAACTCCATGGGATAGTAAAAATATTTGGGTGACCCTGGCAAGAGCATTGAATCAAACACTCTTTTGCACTTCTTTGGCAGAGCCAGAACAGCCATTCCACACTTGTTTAGTGGGAATATCTGTGGGTAGTTGGAAAGAAATAGTAGAGAATATAGAGCCTCTAAACCACAAATACTCATTTTATATGAAAATTTTAATGTGTCTTAATTTTACACATGGAATATACAAAAGTTTCTATCATTGGGGCTGGAAGGAATTGCAGAGGTCAAAACTCACTTTTGATCTTAATTTCAGGACCAAAAATTTGAGTGATTTGACACCGTTTCTGCCTTTTGCTGATGTCAAACCTCAAGAGCATGATAGGTAGTGTAAGAATGCCTGTTTGTGTTTATTTTAATTACACTTTGGAAAATAATAGTGCAAGAAAGCAGAATATAACCCCACGCGCGCTTATCTTTAGAAATAGTACCACATGGTGTAATCAAACATATAAACAGGAATACAATTGAGCAATAATCACCCACCCCCATATACTCCCAAAGGGTATCTTTTTTACTTGTGGGAACCGAGCTTGGCCAGGCATACCATCTCGTGTAATAGGAGGACCTTGTTTTTAGGAAGATTGATGCTTTTAACACCTAACCTCACGATGATCCTAAATCATACTCATTTAAATGCTCATTGCCATAGAAGAAGCACTAAGGGATTTCAAGACACCTGTGATGATAATGTAAATTTGTGGAATAACGGTGAAATTTTTGCTGCCAGCCTTTTTGTCCTAGGGGCACCTGCAGCCAGAGCATTGAGTCAATTAAACAAGGTTACCTGTTGGTTAGCAAAGCAAACCGATTTAACATCTCGAATGCTAAGTGAGTTAGCAGTAGATGTAAAAACTGTTAGTCTTGCAGCACTGCAGAATAGAGCAGCTATAAACCTTTTATTGTTCGCACACGGCCATGGGTGTGAAGACTTTGACGGGATATGTTGTATGAATCTCACTGATCACTCACATTCCATTCGTGCAAGGATCCATGACTTGATGGATCAAGCAGAAAAATTGAGGGAGGATCAGGGATTATTTGGGTTGGAAAATCTCTTTAATGGATGGGGATGGCCTGGATGGGTACACAGTATTGTTAAAATGCTTTTTTATGTACTTATTGTATTGCTTTTGTTAATTTTGTTGGTTCCATGCCTTTTGCACTGTATTCGAAGAATGACTGATGGCGCGGTTGTGAAGGTATTCGTTGCGCAACAGAAAGGGAGAGATGTAGGAACTCTAAATATGGATGGTTTGTTGTATCAGGATATTGAAATAAGTAAGCCATGGCAACAGGATACCTAAAAGGGAACAGAATGTCTAAAAGGCGGACGAGATACCTAATAAGGANTCTAAAAGGCGGACGAGATACCTAATAAGGACAGAATGTATCATATAAGAGTTAGGAAAGGTCAAAAAGGGGAAGAGAAACGGCCTTGAGAGAAACGGTGACTTCCATAAGAAGCAAATGGACAATTGTTACATAAGAACAACAACACTTTTATTTGCCAATAACCATAAACTGACCACTGCGATTATGTAATTGCATGAACACCTGGCTTTTACCAATCTGCTATAGCCACCGGACACATGGACAACACTTTTTGTCCCATCAGCATTTACCACATATGCATGATGTCTTGTATGTATTAGGCTCGGAGTGTATTTAAGCTCACTCTAAGGCTAATAAAATTGAGAATTGGTTTGCATCAAACTGTCTCCCATCTCCTGTTCGTGGCACTCTAGGACTGAATCCTATTTAAGTTTGCTATTCTATCAAGTCAGTGATGGCATGTTGGAGAAACGAATGACAAACTGTGTGTATATTTATAGCACTGAATGCAAAGTATTGTACAAGCAGTTTAGCAGGATTTGCAAGTTCAGCTCAGCTCACTGCAGTTTTCTCAAAAATCATACACTTTTTGTAGTTATTTCAGCTGTTATGTGCTTCTGTTTCACCTACGGGGAAAGTCCTGTTTTAATTTGAAGGAGTGGTAGAAAGACAATGAAGAAATAGAGAAGATAATAAGTAATATGGGATCATACAACTTAGGGATTTTGTGTCAACTTGGGAAAAAGCATGCAAGAACATCAGTGTAGTTGTCCCAGTCATTCAAATGCATAAACATTCAGAACTGTTTTTAGCTTTTCTTTTTGTTATCCATGTGGTTTTATTGTGTAGTCAGATCACACTTGGTCTTCCCACCTTTGAAAGTTTAAGATCACATGAATCTTCAGTTCAGAGCAAAACTCAGAACTTTGAGCTATTGTATAACAAATATCAAAAAGCCTTTGCATTATGTTTGCAAAGAACACTGAAGCCTGGTTCTTTCTTCCTTTTTTTTTTCTTTTTTTTTTTTCTTTTTCCATTATCCATATAAATTTCTCTCATTTACAAAGTTTTAATTAATCCATTAATTTAAAACTTTCAATATTGGAAAACTGTTCTTAATAATTTTAACTATTGTTTTTCATTGTGAAGTGTATTATTTCTTGCCTCAATACTACATCATATGCAACAGTTCAGCCTTCTACTCTACTATTTAGAAAACAAGCAATTTCACACTTAATTGGTAAATGAGTTTTACAGAAGATGAAAAAGAGGACTGGGTGAAATCTATTTAATTTTTCTGATGATGTGAACATTTCTCTGAGTTCTTTATCATTATCTATTAGAGCCATTTTCATAGCGCCCTTTTGATCTGTCACAAGTATAAATTTCATTCTCTCTGTCTTTGTGCATTTATGAAGCTTATAAATCAAAGATATTCTTGTATTTTTCAGTGACTAAAGTCACTTACATTTGACCTTGGTGTTATATTATCTTTATGAGAGTCATCTTTTGCTAGAAACCTAGTATGTTATAGGCAATCATACAACATTTAAAATCACATGAAACTCAGCTGATACATGACCTTACAATACCCTTATTTGCTTCCTGTTTCACCTGCCCCTTTTTCCAATGTTAATATACTCCCTTTTTTCCTGAGTTCTTGCAAAAGCTACCTGTCAACCAGGCTGGTACTCTTCCCTTATGGCATGGGTTTTGGCACATAGGGACCACCTGCTCCTTCACCTTCCTCATTTCACCCTTTAAGTAAGTCCAGCCTTCCCAGAACCCTTTGTTTTGAGGGCTGCTTCCTAAGGGAATCTCTGAAACAGCATCTTGAATAAATCAAAACCAGCCTCTGGAAGTCCATGGTACTTCTTGGAGGATGTTGAAGCATTGTAACAGGCTGCCCAGACAGGTTGTAGAGTCTCCTTCTCTGGAGGCTTTCAAAACCTGCCTGGATGCATTCTCCAATTTGAAGAACCTGCTTTAGTGGAGGGATTTGACTAGATTAACTCTGTGTCTGTTACAACCTCTACCATCCTGTGATTTAGTGCTTCTGTGTGATGCTTAGGGACATGGTTTAGTGGTGGATATGGCAATGCTGAATTAACACTCAGACTTCATGATTTTTAAGGTCTTTTCCACCTGAAATGCTTAGTCATGTTATTTTTGTCATCTTCTAGTAATTTTTCATATTTAAATAAACACTGTATACTTCAAGGCCACTACAGAAAAAAATAACAAGCTGAACATTATGAAGTTTTCACTGGTTACCAGAGACAAATTGTGATTATTGTATCAGTGAGTATGGAAAAATAAAGCTTCATGATCATCCGAGTTAGTTTAACATACATTATACATTTAATATTGTGGGAGCAATTGACCAAGCGAGGGACAAAAAGAGGAATCAATACCATTCACCATTGAGTAACCACAAATAATTTTATAAAATCTGGCATTCCATTTTCTGAAATGGCAACAGTTGAAGATACTAGCAGATCAAGTGCTTTTTATAACTAGAAACTGTTTGGCTTCTGAAAGAAGAGACAGTTTCCAGAATAATTCTTTCAGGGTTTTAAAGCCAACAGAGTGAAACTCTCAAAGGAATTGGAGAAAGAACAGAATTATATTTTGGATAGAGAGATACAGGAAGAAAATTACAAAAGCAGATACAGAAATCATATCAAACCCATTGAATTTTTCCCTCAATCCAAAACTATATCTATCATCCCCAGTGCTCCAATCCCCCCCCCACCCAATGCCTCTACTATCCACAAGCCTACGTAAAAGCCTGTGGAGTCCTCAAAATAGGCCTGCTCCTTACATATTTGCTCTCATAACACAGCTTCAGCCAGACATGGCTGGAAGGGCAAGAAAGGAGAATGAGCTGGCCTTGCTCTGAGCTTATAAAGAGATAGCAGATTTATGGGATTGAATAACCATTTTTTCTAGTCCCTAGAGAATTTTTAACCCTATAGTTCCCAACTTTGGAGAAATTCTTAGATGAAATAGCAAAAATTCCCAACATTCATATTATAAATATAAAGAAGACTAAATTAAAGGCACCACCTATGCAAAATCAATATGTATCTAAGGACTTTCTAAAAGCCCTATGAAGAACACCATCAAGGCTGAAATACTCTGCCTGTTCAGAGTATTTCAACACCTGCAAGAAGAGGAACACTTGTTTATTTCCACTTCATGGATACTATCATCTGAATTCAAATTATTAGGTTTGATAGATCTCTAACTGGAAGTCTCTAGTAGATGTCTGTTGTAGGTTTTTGTATAACAGCATGACAGACTAAGATTATTTTGTGAAAAAGGGATGTAAAATAATAATGCTCTCACTGAATTGGAGAAGAAAATACAGAGAGGTTGTATTTAAAAGTATGCAAAAAAGGGTGTGGCATACATGAATCCTTAACTTCTAACACAGATACAGGATACGTGAGAATTTCCCCAAAAACCCTGCCCCTAGTCAAACCAAAAACCCATCAAAACCCCAGTGCTCATTTTCTCCCATCCCTCATTGTCTCCCAATTAGGCCTCAAACAGGCCAAATTCACTATGGCCCATGGTCTTGAAGGTCATGGCCTGAAGGATAGTCCTACATAGTTACCTGATAAGGATCCCTGTAGACAGTTGAAAGAGGAAGGGAGAAAAGAGCATGAATTGACATTGCTGCTGACTTTTAAAGTATTTACAAGATTATGGGATTGAATAACAAAAATTATTATATCTGGGGCTATCCGGTTCAACCCCTGGGAAGGATCTTGGTCTTTGTAATTTTTCTGGAAAATCTGGGATAACCACTCAAGCCATGACAATATCTTCATTTTCCCATTCACTTATCAAATAAATTCAACACTTGCTTTTCACAGAACTACAGAATTGTCAGGGTTGGAAGGGACCACAAGGATCATAGAATCACAGAATGGCCTCTGTTGGAAGTGATCACCAAAGGTCATCAAGTCCAGCTGCTTTGCAGTAGGCAGGAACATCCTCCACAGCCTCAAAAACTTCTGGGGATGGAGCTTCCACCACATCCCTGAGGAACCCATTCCAGTGCCTCAGCACACTTATGGTAAAGAATTTTTTCTGCTGGGCACACTTTTTTTGATGCAACCCAGGATATGGTTGGCTTTTTGAGCTACAAGTGTACACTGGCAGCTCATATTGAGCTTTTCATCTACAATTACCTTCAAGTCTTTTTTCTTCACGGCCGCTCTCAAGCCAGTCACTGCCCAGCCTGTATTGTTGCCTGAGATTGCTCCAACCCAAATGCAAGAACTTACACTTGGTCTCAATGAAGCCCATGAGGTTGGCTTGGGCCCAGTTCTCCAGCCTGTCCCTCTGGATGACATTCCTTCCCTCCAGCATATCAGCTGCACCACATGGTCTCATGTCATCAACAAAATTGCTGAGGGTGCACTCAATGCCACTGTCCATGTCATCAAAAAAGATATTAAACAAGACATCCCACAAGTTCCAAAGCCCAGGTTGTGTCTGACTATTCCTAGTCCTCAATGCTTTTAAAAGACACTTCATTGATTTAGAGAAGGACCCCTGTGGTAAGAATGCAGAGGATCATTATCATCTCAAATTTTATCTGGAAACCTTTTAATTTGTGTAAACACCATGTCCTAGTCCCATCATACACTGTTACCTACCCTCTGAGAGGGGTACAATGTACTAGTCTGCTAAATAAAAACAAAAATTCAACGCATTGTGGGTGTTTATAAATTCCACAGCAGAAAATATAAATTTATCTTATGTCATGGTTTGGGCCCAGCCACAGCTAATCCCCATACAGCTGCTTGCTCAACTGTGTGCATCCCCAGTGGGATATGAAGGAAAATCAGGGGAAAAAGGCAAAGTCCCACGGGTTGGAAGAAGGAAAATTTAAAAGAACAACACAAAGAGATTAAAAACAATCAGGAAGAACAACAATATTAATTAAATAGTATGTAAAGCAAGTGATACAAAATGAAAACTGTCCACAATGACCCAGTCCAGCTTTTCCTGTCCAGTCCTGTCTGCCTGATCCTAGCCTGCCACCACACCACAGCCGCCTGTTCAGAAGACTTACCTTGGAGAGCCATTCTGCTACATAGCAGGCATGAGTTGGTAAGGTACTGAACAATTCACTGGCTGTTACAGCTGGCTATGTGGGTTGTGGCCCCTCCCAGTTTCCTCTAAAAGGGAACGAAAACACTAACCAAGACAAACAAAAAAACAAACAAGCAAATAAAACCCCAATAAAAAAAACCCCAAAAAACCCAACCAAAATCAAACCTCCAAACCAACTGAACAGAAAAACCTAAAAACCAAAACCAACTAAAAACTAACCATATTCTAGCCAATCCCAGGACAGTTAAGGGAAAAAACAATCCCCAGAAATGGAGAGAGTCCATACTGAACCAATATGAATAAATACAAATTGAAGGTTTTTCTTGCTAATCTTAACCCAGATAACTGCCTTTGAGAGTTCCTAGTCTGACACAAACAGATCTGTGGGAAAATAAAGCAAATCACAGCTCAAACTCCAAAATATATTTAATTGTTACCAAGAAAAAGTAATGCATGGTAGAGCATAAGTTAATAAAACACTTGATTTGAGTTACAGGGATTGAAAAATAATAATTGCGATTTAATGCAAAAGGCTCAGGTAAAATTAACTTTGAAATTAGCATTACAAATCAGCACTATAACAAATTCCAGTCTGTATAAGTCACTGGAATAATAGGAATGGCTAATTATAATTTCTGCTATGGAACAACTTAGTAGTCCATTTTATTATGAAGCTAGTGTAGAAACTTGGTGATAGTAGAGCTGTGGGTTTTTTTCTAATAATTGCTGTGATCATATCTTGAAAAGTAGGTGAGCTGTAAGTGAACTCCTATTCTAACAGCAGGAGTTTGATCTGACCTTATAGTTCATACCATGTGATGGTGACTACACATATACTTTCCTTACGAAGTGAAAGTACGGTCAAATGACCTATACATTATTATCCCTGCACAACAAAGGGAGTAAAATATGTTGGTGTTCAGGCAGTAGCCGTGCTCTTTCTGATTTGATACTGAGCCTAAGCTTTGCTGAATCTCCTGGTTTGGAGCTGCCAATGCCAAGTCATGGAGTTTTAATAACAGCAGAATTATGTGAGCAGGTTGTTTAAAGACATGCTGGTTTCTAGATAGAAGCAGAGTGCTTTGTTCTCTGAAGCCTGAATTGATTGTGGACTATTGAAGAGGAAGGAATTATAAATTATGTAGCTTTTATAATTTCCAAAGGCTCCACCCACAATCTACTGTATAAACTTATTTAAGTCTGGGTCCTAATTTGTTTGGGAAGAGTCTTCACAAGGATGCCTTTTCAGATAATTTAGGAAAAATCAGAAAGATTGGAAATATTTGGGCATAAGACAGCTTTGCCCTACTCATAAATGGGAGACAGTCTCTTTCATAGCAGCGTCCAGAGTCCAGTGCCCACCAGAGTCCAAAATTACCGTAGGCACGGCTTTCACGAAGCCACAATTGTGAAGCAAGTCAGGGGAAAGCCAGGGTGCTCCATGGTGTTCCCACGAATGGCTGCAGTTTACCATTAGAGGCAGGTCCTGCAGCAAGAAGCCAGGATGCAACAGCGTAAAAGTGGGGACCGTGCGCTTTCTCATCACTGTCCTTCCAGATGCTCATCAAGGTCCAGCTCAAAGTCCCTGCAAGATCTGCCTCCAGGTCCATGCAAGAACTCGACTCAGGGTCCGCGTCCAGGTTCCAGTTCAGGTTCCAGTTCAGTTCCGTGCAAGGGTCCAATTCCAATCCGTCCAGTTGCCATATATATACTAGCGTGATTTGTTCCTTCCCTGTTCAATCCCATGAGGGTGGGAGAAGGTACTTTACGCCTATTTTACTCCACATTCCAAACCTCCAGTGGCAGTGGTGGGGAGGCAGGAAGACAGTTTCCTGCCCCATTCACACTTCCAGTGGGGCAGTGGATTTGGGTGTGCCCTGCCACAGTGGATTTGGGTGTGCCCTGCCACAGTTTGCACCCCATTCAAACCTTGAGTGGGGTAGGGACTTGGGTGTGCCCTGTCACAAAGCCCTCAACTATTGCTGCCCTGGCATTTAGCAGATGACATTCACATCCACCCTAAACTTCCTCTGAATCTTTCCCAAAAATTGGATTAATGGCATGAAAATTAAACAAATATTTTAAAATTTTCTTGTGTTTAAACTTGAGCATCCTGATCTAGTGTGAGGTGTCCCTTCCTATGGTGGGGATTTGGAACTGGATGATCTTTGAGGTCTCTTCCAACCTAAACCATTCTATGATTATATGAAATAGCTTCCAACTTGCTTTATAAGTTTATTTACTCCCATGCCCTACTGAAACATGCAACACACTCCTATGATAGAATAGTTATGCCAGATCTGTGTCCTGGTAGGGTAAAAATCCTGCACAAATTAGTTGAAACTCCTGCTCTTTCCCTCCTCCTGTTGCAAGGTCCGGGAGTGGCAGGTGAACAGACAATGGGGCAGTTTGAATGAAGAAAGCCCCGTGCCACATGATCAAGTCAAGTGTCCTGTGCTGTCCCTCAAAGTGTCAGGGTGGATACCTAGGTTGCAGGACTTTGAATTTATTGGCTAAAACAATGGAGGCTAGTGCCTATTGGTCAGTTTCGCCCTTCAAAATAGGGTATTTGAAGGAGGGTGTTTTAAGACCATAGCTCTCTTTTCCTGCTGTCTCCATCGGGACCAGACTTCTATTTGCACGTCTTTCACAGTGGCCACGTGTTTGCAGTGTGCATTGCAGATTGCGGCCTACAGCAGCGGCAAGGCAAACTGTTTCTCCTTCTCTCTCTGGGACTCTATACCTATCACATCTGTGAGTATTAGGTGAGGTTAGGACTTCCCCTGTTATTAGGCTCCTTATTTTTCCATGTTCTGACTGTTTAAGCTGTTTAATTCAGTGTTTATAAATAACCTTTGTGCAATAACCTCTTAACGACTGAACATCCAAAGAACCTCATGGAATTTTCCCTAAAATTTTATTATTAATAATAAGAAAAATAATATTCATAACTGCTTATTAATAATCACAACAATCTGTCATGCCTTTCTGAAATGCATAAGGGCAATTGTGATGGGTTGGGAACTTCACACTCCCCCCAACTGAAATTTTCCTGACTAGTTCAGATGGATTGGAAGTAAGATAAAGCTATATTTCACAGCAAAGCTAAATTCACAAGCAAATATACAAATTATACAGAAATCAAATCTTCCCATCCCACCCCAAATGAAGAAAGCCCAGAAGGAGCCGACACCACCCTCTCTCTCCCCAGAGAGAAAAAAACAAGCAAAGCTTATGTGTTCAGTCAAGGTTAGCAGAAGAGATTAGAGAAAGGAATGAAGAGAGCCAGTGCCCAAGAGACAAGTGAAACAAACTGTTTGTACATTGTTTTTTAAAACCTCTTAGCAAGCCAATGAATGGTATAGAGTTTATTATTCTTTTGCAACCAATGCCCTGCTCATTCAGATTCTGTACTGATTTATCTTATTAGAATATTCAAATAAGTCTTAATCTATCACAATCCATCCCTTCTATATCATTCATTGTTTTGCATAAAATTATCTGACAGCTCCACTGTCTGATTTGATTCTCTCTGGAGTTCTATGTCTCCACATTATTTGTCTTTCCACACTAAGAATGGTGTTACAAGCAGTAGCATATAGTACTGGATAGGTCTCCAGCCATCTGCTGCTTCCATCTACCATCATTAGCACATATTGCTTGGAGTACAAGCAAGAGATAAAATGATGTAGTCAATGACACCAAGCTGTGTGGCACAGTCGACTTGCTGGAGGGCAGGGATGCCATCCAGAGGGACCTGGACAGGCTGGAGAGGTGGGCCTAGACTAACCTCATGAAATTTAACAAGGCCAAGTGTAAGGTCTTGCTCCTGGGTCGCTGCAATCCCAAGCACAAATACAGGCTGGGTGGTGAGTGTCTGGAGAGCAGCTCTGAGGAAAAGGACCTGGTGGTCTGGGTGGATAAGAAGCTCAACATGAGCAAACAGTATGCACACGTGGCTCAGACAGCCAACCGTTTCCTGGGCTGCATTAAGAGAAGCATTGCCAGCAGGGCAAAGGAGGTGATTCTCCCCTTTATTCTGCTCTTGTCAGACCCCACCTGGAGTATTGTGTGCAGTTCTGGAGCCCCAGCACAGGAAGGACATGGAACTGCTGAAGAAAGTCCAGAGGAGGG
>VWZI01001568.1:26318-41099 GCA_013396835.1 Psilopogon haemacephalus | reverse complement strand
AGCCTTCTCTTCTCCAGGCTGCAAAGCCCCAACTCCCTCAGCCTGTCCTCATAGCAGAGCTGCTGCAGCTCTCTGAGCATCTTTGTGGCCTCCTCTGCACTGGCTCCACCAGTTGCATGTGCTGCTTGTGCTGGGGGCTGCAGAGCTGCAGACAGTGCTGCAGGTGGGGTGTGAGGAGAGCAGAGCCAAGGGGCACAATCCCCTCCCTTGCCCTGCTGCCCACAGCTGCTCTTGCTGCAGCCCAGCACACAGTTGCTGTCTGGGCTGTGTGTGCACACTGCAGGCTCATGTTGAGCTTCTCATCCACCCACACCCCCAGGTCCTTTTCCTCAGAGCTGCTCTCAGCCACTCACCACCCAGCCTGGAGCTGTGCTTGGGATTGCAGCGCCCCAGGTGCAGGACCTTACACTTGGCCTTGTTAAATTTCATGAGGTTAGCCAATGCCTCCTGAGTGTCTCTCTTAAGCTCACGTTTTTAAACTAGAAGTTGGAGAATGTCTCCAGACCTTCTCTGCCCAGCACCCTGCTTTGCTTGGGGCTTTTGCAGCAATTCCACAGGCTGCTGTAGGCAGCTGGGAGCAGTGAAAAATTATCCCTCAGGATGAGAACCCAGAGACTTGTGAGGGCTAAGCAGCTGAACATGGCAGGCTCCCAGAGGTCTAATTTCACACAGTAAATGGACAGGCTTGGTGTGCTCAGTTTCAAAGTTTGAATGCAGCCAAGAGAGGAGATTCCTTTGCTCGGCTCAGACCTCACCTTCAGTCCTGCCTCCAGTGTGGTTGTCCCCAGCAGAAAGACACAGAGCTGGTGGAGAGAGCCCAGAGGAGGCCACCAAGATGCTGTGAGGGCTGGAGCAGCTCTGCTGTGAGCACAGGCTGAGGGAGCTGGGGGGGTGCAGGCTGCAGAGGAGAAGGCTCCAGGGGAGCTCAGAGCGGCCTGCCAAGAGCTGAAGGGATCCTGCAGGAAGGCTGCAGAGGGACTTGTGCTGAGGGGGTCTGAGGCAGGCCAAGGGGCAATGGTTTGGAGCTGAGGCAGAGCAGGGGGAGAGTGGAGCTGAGGAAGGATGAGGGGACAGAGACTCAAGCTGTGGCAGGGCAGGTTCAGGCTGGATGTTAGGAGGAAGCTGTTAGCAGAGAGAGTGATTGGCATTGGAATGGGCTGCCCAGGGAGGTGGTGGAGTCCCCATCCCTGGAAGTGTTCAAGCACAGCCTGGATGCCATTGGCTAGGGCTGGGGGATAGGTTGGACTCCATGAGCTTGGAAGTCTCTTCCAACCTGGCTTACTCTGTTCCATTCCATCCCATTATTTCTATTTCTATATTTCTATTCTATTCTAAGGAGCTCCTAAGCAGGAGCTTTGTTGATTTCATTCCCATTTCCCACAAGCAGTAGTTAGGAAACTGTTTTATTGTGCAGCAGTTTAGGAGAGTGGGAGAGGATGCTGTGAGTTGTGACACACTTCTCTTCCAATCTCTGTCAGTGTCCTTGAGCAACACAAAAATCCAATCAGTGGGATTATTCCATAGTCCTAAGAAGTGTGGGTTGCTGGGATGGCTCCTCCCAAGGAGCCACAAGGACGTTTGTGTGTTGGGAAGAGCTGTCGTTATCAAACCTGTGCTACTGCTTTGGCTCTCCACTCACCTAAAAACACTTCCCTTGGGTGTAGCTGTGCAGATCTAACTGTACACAGAGGTGAGACAGCCTTGAAGAGCAGTTTGAGTTAGGTTACTTCAGTGCACCAGAGTAAGACACTCAAAACTCAGTGAAGCAGAAGGGCTTCAGCAGGGCAAATGGAACTCCAAGGAGTAATCTTTAGAACCATAGAACAGGCTGGGTTGGAAGGGATCTTCAGTTCCAAGTTCTTGCCATGGGTTGGATACTTCCCACCAGCACAGGTGGCTCAAGGCCTCACCCAAGCAGGCCTGGAACACCTCCAGGGAGGGGACATCCACAGCCTCCCCAGGCAGCCTGTGCCACCCTCACTTCAAAGAATTTCTTCCTCCTCTCCACTCTCCCTCTCCCAGCTCACTGCCATTGTCCTTTGTCCTGGCACTCCCAGCTCTCATCACAAGTCCCTCCCCAGCTCTCCTGCAGCCCTTTCAGGTACTGGAATGCAGCTCTGAGGTCTCTGTGGAGCTTCTCCTCTCCAGGCTGCACAGCCTCAGCTCTCTCACCCTGTCCCCACAGGGCAGGGACTTCAGCTCTTTGATCATCTCTGTGGCCTTCTGAGGACATGCTCCAACACCTCCTTGTCCTCCTTTGGCTGGAGGCCCCAGAGCTGGACACAGTACTCCAGGTGAGGTCTCACAAGATCAGAGGTGAGGCAGAATCAGCTCCCTCATGCCACTGGTCACAGAGTGCTGATGTCACTCAAAACTGGCTGCAAAGAGTCAAGCTCCTGGCCCTTGCTTTTAATCTTCCATTTCCTACCTGGGGGGGGGGAGAAGGGAAAAAAAAAAAAAAAAAAAGAGGGAGAAAAACCCCAAAACAAGAAAAATCCCAACCAAAGAAACTAAAATTAACCCAAAAAAAAAGGCCACAAGAAAAGCCCCACAACACAACAACAACAAAAAACCACCTGCACAAAAAAAAAACCCCAAAACCCAAACCAAAAACCAAACCCCAAGGAGGGTAAGGAAAGAAAACTACAAACAAACCAAGCAACCAAACCAGGAAACCATTAAAACAACCAACCCAAAGGAAGGCCAAAGGAAGCAGGCAGAGAATGTGTCAACAGCTCCAGGTCTTGGCTCTTGTTTTTCATTGAATGGCTGCAGAGTGAAGCAGGATCTTGCCTTGGCTTAATTAGCACAAAATCCCAGAAGAGCAGGTGGGAAGGGACCCCAAGGATCATCTGGTCCCACCGAGGTGAAGGTGAAATGGAAGTGAGGTAGCCCAGCAGCCTGGCAAGCAGGGAGAGCCATGAGTAGGATGGGCTGCAGCAAGAGCAGTGTGGGCAGCAGGGCCAGGGAGGGGATTGTGCCCCTCTGCTGTGCTCTGCTGAGAGCCCACCTGGAGTAGTGCATCCAGTGCTGGAGCCCCTGGGACAAGAGGGATGTGGAGATGCTGGAGGTGTGCAGAGAAGGGCCCCGAGGATGCTGAGAGGGCTGCAGCAGCTCTGCTGTGAGCACAGCCTGAAAGAGTTGGGGCTGTGCAGGCTGCAGAAGAGGAGGCTCCCAGGGGACCTTCTGGTGGCCTTCCAGCATCTGAAGGGGGCTACAGAAAAGCTGGGGAGGGACTTTTGGGGCTGTCAGGGAGTGACAGGACTGGGGGGAATGGAGCAAAGGTGGAGGTGGGGAGATGGAGGCTGGAGGTGAGGAGGAAGTTGTTGAGCATGAGAGTGGTGAGAGGCTGGAATGGGTTGCCCCTGCAGGGAGGTGTTTGGGGCCAGATCCCTGGAGGTGTTTGGGGCCAGGCTGGCAGAGGCTGTGGGCAGCCTGCTCTAGGGTAGGGTGTCCCTGGGCATGGCAGAGGGTTGGTTCTGGCTGATCCTTGTGGTGCCTTCCAACCCTGACTGATTCTAGGATTCTGTGTGTGAGAGGGTGTCCCTCTGGCTGGAGCTGTGATTGCAGCTCCAGTGGAAGTGTGGAGTTAGAGAAGCAGCCTGGAGACAAAGTACTTGAGAACATGCCTGGGGTGCAGCAGGAGCAGTGTGGCCCAGCAGGGCTGGGGAGCTTCTGCCCCTCTGCTCTGCCCTGCTCAGCTCACACCTGCAATGCTGTGCCCAGTTCTGGGCTGCCCAGTTCCAGAGGGGCAGGGACCTGCTGGGGAGAGTGCAGTGGAGGCTGTGAGGATGCTGAAGGGAGTGGAAGAGCTCTGCTGTGGAGAAAGGCTGAGAGCCCTGGGGCTGCTTAGCCTGGAGGGGAGAAGGCTGAGAGGGGACCTGAGCAGTGTCTGTGAATAGCTGAGGGGTGGGGGTCAGGGTGAAGGTGCCAGGCTCTGTGTGCTGCTGCCCAGGGACAGGGGACAAGGGGCACAAGCTGGGACCCAGGAGGTTATGAGGAGAAAGTTCTTTGTTGTGAGGGTGCTGGAGGGCTGGAGCAGGCTGCCCAGAGAGGCTGTGGAGCCTCCTCCTGTGCAGACTTTCCAGCCCCACCTGGATGCATTCCTGTGTGCCCTGCCCTGGGTGCTGCTGCTCTGGCAGGGGGCTGGGCTGGGTGATCCCCAGAGGTCCCTTCCTATCCTTCCCATTCCGTGGTTCCAGGCACTACTTGCAGAGGTACTCTCTGAGTAGTTCCACTCTCTCCTGTCTCTGTTCACCACTTCTGCAGAGCTCTGTGTGCCAGCTGCAGCCAAGTGCCAGGGAGAGGCTGCTCCTCTCCTGGTCTTTTCCTTCTGTTCCTGTCAGCCATTTAACTTCACTGCTTTTCTCTCTCTCCTGAAGGAAAGAGAAAGTCTTGTGGAGGTGATTTGTAGTCTTTGGGGAAGACAAAGGTGTTGTGAGCAGTCTCACAGGAGGGTGCCTGCTGCCCCAGCCTGTGGGGGGGATGCTGCAAGCCTTCTCTCCTGGTTTGTGTCAGGAAGCAGATGTTCCCTCTGCCCTCTGAAGCTGGGCCAGGCACAGTGAGCAAAACTTCCTTACAGGTGCTCTGCCCTGAGCTAACAAGGAAAGCAAATGCAGGGAGCCATGAGCTGCCTGCTGCTCTTTGGCTTGGGTTTTGCTGGGTTTTTTAACTGGAGTCATTTCTGCCCCCTCAGCAAGGCATCCTGTCCACACTAGCTGAGTTCCTCAGGAGCTGGTTTCCTTTGCCACACTGGAAGAAGAATGAGGACATCCTTCACCGCCTGGTAAGTGACCACTTAGACTGCAATTCCTTTCCTAAGCCACAAATCTTCCTCTCCTCTGTCCTCATCCTCTGAGCACCATCTTTGTTCTGTTGGGTTGGCTTTGGCTCTGAGCTGTGCTTATTCTTCAGATGATATTGATTCTAGTTTACAGTGTTGCTGTGGCAGGCAAACTGAGCACACAGAGCCAGGGACAATCCTCTGCACCTCATCCTCTGTGCCAGGCAAACTGAGCACACAACCCCAGGAATAATCCTCTGCACCTCATCCTCTGTGCCAGGCAAACTGAGCACACAACCCCAGGAATAATCCTCTGCACCTCATCCTCTGTGGCAGGCAAACTGAGCACACAGAGCCAGGAACAATCCTCTGCACCTCATCCTCTGTGCCAGGCAAACTGAGCACACAGAGCCAGGGACAATCCTCTGCACCTCATCCTCTGTGCCAGGCAAACTGAGCACACAGAGCCAGGAACAGTATCAGTAGTCAGGCTAAAGATTGAAGTTCTCCCTGCCCAGCTCTCCAGCCTGTGCAGATCTGGCTAATGGCAGCACAGGATGACAGAGGATGAGTCAGAGGAGGGCAGAGCTTCCTCCTGAGCACAGTCCTGAAACAAAAGGTTTCCATTAAAAGCAGAGTGGATGTTATCTGAAACGATAGCAGTGTGAGGGAGCTGGGACTGCTCAGCCTGGGGAAGAGAAGGCCCCAGGGAGGCCTCAGAGCAGCCTTCCAGTACCTGATGGGGCTCCAGGAGAGCTGGGGAGGGACTTGTGACAAGGGCTGGGAGTGACAGGACAAGGGACAATGGATTGAAGCTGGAGGAGGGCAGATTTTGTTTGGAGATTGGAAAGAAATTCTTGACAGTGAGGTTGGGCAGGCACTGGCACAGGCTGCCCGGGGAGGCTGTGGATGTCCCCTCCCTGGGGGTGTTCAGGGCCAGGCTGGATGAGGCTTTGGGCAGCCTGGGCTGGTGGCAGGTGTCTCCCTGCCCAATGTGGGGGGCTGGAACTGGATGATTTTGAAGGTCTCTTCACAACCATGTTGTGATTCTGTGCATCTCCCTCTCTAACCTTTGTTTGTCCATGTCCTCCATTCTGGCATGGCTTTAACAAAGCCAAAGTGTTTGCTCTGGTTCTGATCCCACAGCTCCAGCACCTCTCTGATTCTTACACAAGCACCTTGGCACCCTGTGTGGTGTGAGGTGCTGGGGTGCCAGTTTTCAGGTGCTAGCTCAGCTTTCTGTTGGCAGGTTGAATGCAAATGCAGGAGCTGCTTGTTGCTGCCTGTGAGCCACTGTGGCAGCCTTGGGAGCAGTGCCTGCCTCTGCCCCTGCCTCTGCCCCTGCCTCTGCCCCTGCCTCTGCCCCTGCCTCTGCCCCCTTCTAGAGGCTGCATATCCAAATCTTGGAAATCTCTTCCAACCTGTTTGATTCTATGATTGTTTGGCCTGTAGAATCAGTCAGGGTTGGAAGGGACCACAAGGATCAGCCAGTTCCAGCCCCGCTGTGCCATAGGCAGGGACAGCTCCCACTGGAATGCTCTGAGATACTTCACCTTCCTGGGTTCTGGATTTTTTTTTCCCATGCTGTCTATAAGGATTCCTTTCTTCTTTGTCATGAGAAGTGGAAGCACCTAAAGAAGTGGAAGCACCTAAATCCCTCCACAATGCCCAAAGAAGCAAGAGAATTCTGTTAACAGTTAGTTTGGCATTTGTTAATTAACAGAAACTATTTCTTTTCTCTCAGGTTCAGAAAGAGTCAGGCAAAATGCAATCATTTGCCAGAAGGTGAACTTTTTTGATGGCATCTTCCAGTTTTGGAAATGTGACCTTCTTGTGGCCTTCCAATATCTGAAGGGGGCCACAAGAAAGCTGGGGAGGGACTTTTTAGGCTGTCAGGGAGTGATAGGATTGGAGGGAATGGAACAAAGCTGGAAATGGGGAGATTCAGACTGGGTGTTAGGAAGAAGTTGTTCATCATGAGGGTGGTGTAAGTCTGGAAGGGGTTGCCCAGGGAGGTGGTGAAAGCCTCATTCCTGGAGGTGTTTGCAGCCAGGCTGGATGAGGCTGTAGACAGCCTGATCTAGAGTGAGGTGTCCCTGCAGGGGGGGTTGGAACTGGCTGATCCTTGTGGTCCCCTCCAAGCCTGCCTGATTGTGTGATCCTGTTGCTGGCTAACTCCTGCTCCTGTGTTGTTTTCTGTCCTGCTCAGGACGTTGGATTTCGGCTGGACGCTCTCCGAACCATCCTGCAACAGGAAGTGCTGCTGCAGGAGGATGTGGAGCTGATTGAGTTCCTTGACCCCAGCATCCTGTCTGCAGGGCAGTGTAAGCAACAGGAAAGCAGGCAGCTCCCAACGCTACGCTCCCTAGCAGCTCCTGACATTTGGTATTGTACAGAGCATCTCTGCTTCTCTGGGCACCCCCAAAGCCACCCAAACCTCTCTCCCTTCTTTAGAGGAAATGCTGCACCAAATAACCACTTTTCTCCTCAGGTCCTGGGGCTTGGCTCCTCTGCTCCTCACCTGTCTGTGTAAGCACAGCCTCTCCCTCAGCTGCTCCAGGGAAGGAGCCAGCTTTAACCTCAGCTACCTGCCTGAAGGGGCAGGGATGCTGTCCAGCCCTGCTCTCTGCACAGAGCCACAGCTCATCTGCCTCAGGCACTTTCCAAAGCCATACACTGGTGATTGGATTGATTAATTGATCACTTTCCAAACCTATACACTGGTGATTTTGATTGATTGATTAATTGATCAGTTTCCAAAGCCGTACACTGGTGATTTTGATTGATCAATGAATTGATCAGTTTCCCCAGCCATACAATGTTGATTTTGATTTATTAATTGATTGGTTTCCAAAGCCATACACTGGTGATTGGATTGATTAATTCATCAGTTTCCAAAGCCACACAGTGGTGATTTTGATCAATGAATTGATCAGTTTCCACAGCCATACAATGTTGATTTTGATTTATTAATTGATCAGAATCCAAAGCCATACACTGGTGATTCTGATGATTAATTCATCAGTTTTCAAAGCCATACAGTGGTGATTTTGATTGATTAATTAATCAGTCTGCAAAGCCACACAGTGGTGATTTTGATAGATTGATCAGTTTCCAAAGCCACACAGAGGTGATTTTGCTGATGAGGACTGGATTAAAAAGTGATTTCTGTGCTGTAGTCTACATAGAACATGTCAAGGGGTGGGGGTGAAATTAATTTTCAGATGTGGAATTGTGAGACCCTGCCTGGAGCACTGTGTCCAGTTCTGGAGCCCCCAGCATAAGAAGGACATGAAACTGCTGGAGTGAGTCCAGAGGAGGCCACCAAGATGATCAGGAAGGGCTGGAGAACCTCCCCTGTGGGGAGAGGCTGGGAGAGTTGTGGCTGTTCAGCCTGGAGAAGAGAAGGCTTGAGGGAGAGCTCAGAGCTGCCTTCCAGTGCCTGGAGGGGGCTGCAGGAGAGCAGGGGAGGGACATTTCACACTTGCACATCTTGGTGATCTGTGATCACAAAACAGGGCAGAAGATCATTTCTTATTTTAGAAATGGGCAAACGTTCCTCCTGAAGACTTCCAGAACTAAACACAGGATGCAGAGCTGGAAGGGGTGAAGAAAGTTAGGAGTTTCCTTTCCAAAAAAAATGTGAGCAAGTGAAGTTTTTTTCTGCACCTTGAAGGCCATTTCCCAGGCAGTTCTGTGAAGGCTGTCATCATTTTCCTTGCCTGCCTCTCTGACCTCTAGTCTGAGGCAAGCACAAAGTGTTTGCTTCTTGGTGTGGGGGGATTTTTCTAGCTGGAGATGACAGCTTTATGAAGCTTTAAAACTAGCCTCAAGAAGAAGCTGAGCAGAGATGCCACAGACTCCCTGCTGGATTTTGAGAAGCTGCCAGATGGTTTGAAGTGATGATTCAAGCCTTGATAAAAACGTGTTTGAAACCAGTGGTGTGTTTGGGGTCCAAGTTGAGTGAGTCAGACTCTGGCTGGAGGGTTTGGTGACCAAAAGAACCATGCCCTCCCCTGCTGTACTCCTGAACCTGGAAGTGCAAATGCTCTGGCTCCTGCCCACCCTGCCTGGGAATGCTGAGCAGGCAGGGCTTTGCTTTTGCTGCTTTCTGCTCTGCTTGTTTCTAAAGCCAGATGTGTGAGAGAAACTGGCCTGGCAGAGTGGGGCTTTGGTCTTCTGCCAGTGCCATTACAAAGCCAGATGACAGAATGCCAGGTGGGAAGGGATCATCTGCTCCACCCTTCCCAGGTGATGGTGGAGCTGGAAGGAAGGAGCTGCCCCAGCAGCCTGCCAAGCTGAGCCTCCTACCTGCCCAGTGCAGGGCACTCCACCACTGCCCTGGGAGCTGACTCCAGCTCTGACTGTGCTCATGGGCAACATTTTCTCCTGGAGCCCAGTGGGAACCTCCCCAGCAGCAACCTGTCCCCATCAGCCCTTGGCTTCTCCGTGGGACTGCTTGTCAGAAGGGAGTCTCCATCCTGCAGGTCCATGGTGATGAGGTCTCCCTAAGCTTTCTCTTCTCTAGGCTGAACAAATCCATCTCTCAGCCTTTCCTCATCTGGCATTTCCTTTTAGAGCACACCAACCACATCATGCCATGTGCAGGTACATCTGACACTGCTTACAGCTCCCAGCAGCACCTGCACAGCAGCCCCATGATGAGATTCCATAACTCAAATGGAAAGCTTTGGGGCCTTCCAGTACCTGAAAAGGACCTACAAGAAACTCAGGAAGGGGCTTTTTATAAGGGCTTGTCGTGATAGGATGAGGGGGAATGGATTGAAGCTGGAAGAGGAGAGATTCAGGCTGGAGACTGGCAAGAAGTTCTTTACAGTGAGAGTGGTGAGATACTGGCATAGGCTGCCCAAGGAGGCTCTGGCTGCTCCCTCCCTGGAGGTGTTCAAGGAGAGGCTGAATGGGGCCTTGAGCAGCTTGGTCTACCAGTGGGAGGTGTCTGTGCTCATGCAGGGGAGTGGAACTGGATGATAGAATAGAATAGAATAGAATAGAATAGAATAGAATAGAATAGGCCAGGTTGGAAGAGAGCTCCAAGCTCATCCAGCCCAACCTATCCCCCAGCCCTAGCCCATGGCACTCAGTGCCCATCCAGGCTGTGCTTGAACACCTCCAGGGATGGGGACTCCACCACCTCCCTGGGCAGCCCATTCCAATGCCAATCACTCTCTCTGCCAACAACTTCCTCCTCACATCCAGCCTGAACCTGCCCTGCCACAGCTTCAGCCTCTGTCCCCTCCTTCTGGCCCTGGCTGCCTGGCAGCAGAGCCCAAGCCCAGCTGGCCACAACCTCCCTGCAGACAGCTGCAGAGAGCAATGAGCTCTGCCCTGAGCGTCCTCTCCTGCAGGCTGCACACCCCCAGCTCCCTCAGCCTCTCCTCTTGGGGCTGTGCTCCAGGCCCCTCCCCAGCCTTGCTGCCCTTCTCTCAACACCTTCCAGCACCTCAACATCTCTCTGCAATGGAGGCAACCAGAGCTGGACACAGCACTGCAGGTGTGTGCTGAGCAGTGCTGAGCACAGGGGCACAAGGACTGCCCTGCTCCTGCTGCCCACACTGCTCCTGAGCCAGCCCAGGATGCCATTGGCTCTGCTGCCCACCTGGGCACACTGCTGCCTCCTCTTCAGCTGCCCCCCAGCACCCCCAGCTCCCTCTGTGCCTGCCTGCTCTCAGCCACTCTGTCCCCAGCCTGCAGCACTGCCTGGGGTTGCTGTGGCCAGTGTAGAACCCTGCACTGAGCCTCGTTCAGTCTCATCCCATTGGCCTCTGTCCAGCCTGGCCAGGTCCCTCTGCAGGGCTCCTCCTACCCTGATGTTGAAAGTCCCTCCCAGCCCAACCACTCCATGGCTGTGGGTCTGTGACTTCCCCAGTGTGGCAGTGAGGAGCCTGTGGCTGCTGCTGCTGTGTGCAGGAGCCTGTAGCTCTTGTTGCTATCTGCAGGAGCCTGTGGCTGCTGCTGCTGTCATCTGCAGGAGCCTGTGGCTGACGCTGCTCTCTGTTTGCAGGGATGTCTCGCTGCTCCTGGCCTTCACAAGTGCCCTGCTCATGCTGCCTTGGTGGTGGAAGGAGTGCTCCTGGCTGCCCTGGGGGCTGTTCCTGCTGGGCTATGCAGCCTTCCGCCTGTGGGGCACCTGGAGGACAGCCAAGCTGCAGCTGGCCCTGCGCAGATACTGTGTGCAGCTGGAGGAGACAGTGGCCAGCAGCAGAGCTTTCACCAACCTGGTCAGGAAGGCTCTGCGCCTCATCCAGGAGACTGAAGTCATCTCCAGAGGCTTTACCCTGTGAGTCTGTGTTTCACTTTGTTGCACATGCAGAGCCAGGCAGGGCAGGTGGCCTCCAAAACTGCCTTGCCACTCTCTCTGCCCTGGCCAGGGCAATTCCTGACAGCCAGAGCAGCTTTTCATTCCCAGGCAGTAACCATCCAGACCTGAACTAGGAATTCTAACAGCTCACTGCTAAAGCCCTGAGTCCCAAAAGAGAGTTAAGGATCCCCAAACCCTTAGACCTTTGGAATCTGCTCTGCTAGCAATTAATTCCTTGAAAAAAGGGCTTTGGAACCAGCTGAGGTAACCAGCTTGGGGAATCAGAGCTTGTGGCTCTTTCGTGTCTGAGGCAATCAAATCTATGTAAAGAAAGTGATCTACAAGTGGTCACTCAGCTTCCAGGAGACAAGAGGACATGAAAACCACCCTGCCTTTATTTAACTACTAACAGTAGTGAGGGGAGAGCACAGCAATGGACAGAGACCATCAGAGGTCATCTCCCACCTCCAAGTTTGCCTTACTCTTTTTTTCTCTTGTGTGTAGTTGCTGAGATGTTTAGATTCTGAAGCTATTGGCTGCTGCCTTTGCCTGCTGGACCATTAGGAGGTGTCAGTTATAGGTTATTTACCTCTCCTAGGTTTTTTTTTTTTGCTAATTATGGGTTATTTGCTATGTGGAAGGCCACCAGAACACGCTCAGTGGATGCCAACAAGCCTGCCTCTGTGCACTGTCATTGCCACGTGTGCTTGGTTGCCATGCATGCTTTGTTTGTTGTGCCAGTCTGACTGAAGGTGAAAGGAGGTGAGAAATGCCAACAGCTCAAACCCAACTCACTCAGAGTCATAGGAGGCATAGGATTGTCTGGGTTGGAAGAGACCTCTGAGGTCATCCAGTCCAGCCTTCAACCCAGCACCACCATGGGCACACTTCTTTCTAAACCCAATAACCAGTTCCCTGGTGTGCACCAAGCAGCTGTGTGTTGGTGCCAGCCCTTTCTGCTCCCAGGCACAGGCATCACCTGCGAGCTTGAAACTGTAGCCTTAGCATTTGGAGCAGATTTTCCAGCCTGAGGTACCTTCAGTTTGCTTCATTTGAGGCAATGTTTCCTTCTGCCTCTGGAATGCAGCAGCGTGGCCTCGGCCTGCCCGGCTACGTGTTTTGGGCTGGATTTTTGCTGAAGCAGCACCCAGTGAGGCAAGAGGCAGCCTTATCTCTGCAAACTGGTTCTGAAGAGAAATGACTGCCAGGGCTTGTCCGGATTGCAGCTGAGGAGAACCATTTGGAGCCTTTCCTAAGCTCAGCCAAGCCAAGTCGCGGTCAGCGTCTGCAAGGCTGCTGCTCCTCCCGTGCCTCAGAGAGCAGCTCAGCAAAGCCCAGGCTGCTCTCTCAGCTGCTGCTGAGAGGGGCTGGCAGCCTCTGCACCCACAGCTCAGGCAAGCTTTTCAGAAGGCTGCAGTGTGGATGGGGTGGGAGAAGTGTGAGGGTGCCAGCGGGCTCCCTGCCGCAGCTGGCCAGCAGGAAGCCTCAGCTCTGCAGGCTCTGCTTTGCTTTAAGCTTGCAGGATGTTCTGACTCAGGGTGGTGCTTGGAAGGGACCTCTGGAGAGCTCCTAGTCCAACCCACTGCTAATGCAGGTTCACCTAGATCAGGCTGCCCAGGAACGTGCCCAGACAAGTTTTGAAAGTCTCCAGAGCAGGAGAGTTCCTGGGCAGCCTGCTCCTGTGCCCTGCCACCCTCATCCTGTCCCTGCAGGCCTTTGCAAACAGGCCCTCAGCAGCCTTCTGGTACCCCCTTCAGGTACTGGCAGGCTGCTATTAGGTCTCCCTGGAGCCTCCTCTTCTCCAGGCTGACCAGCCCCAGCTCCAACAGCTGCTCCTCAGAAGGCTTCTTCTCCAGAGCCTTCCCCAGCTATGTTGCCCTTCTCTGCACTCAGCCTTTTCTCCTCCTTGCTCTTTGTGGCTGATAGACAAAGCTGAGAGCGTTTTGTAAGTCCAATTAAAATGTGCATGTCTGGCACACAGACCTTGTGCTCATTTGAGACCCCTGGAATAAAGAAGAGTTGTTGCAGAAGGAGCCTGAAGGCACCTTCCCAGGAGCAGAGCCAGAGGCCTTGCTGGGCACGGGCAGCACACGCTGAGGCTTTGTGGGGTGGAGGAGCTGGCAATGCCCAGAGCCCTGTAGCACCACCCAGAACTCTGCTCTCCACTTCGTGCTGCAAGAGTTGTGTTGCTTTTCTCTGGCTCTGCCCTCTGAGCTGCACTTTATCCACAAAGACCTCCAGTGTCACCTGCAGGAGCTGGGGAAATGGCAGAGCTGGGCATGGAGGACATTCCCTGCTCCCTAGGGACACCTATGGCAGGGCTGGCATTGGAAGTCTGTGCTCAGAAATGGATCAGCACAGTTGGGGTTTATGTTATTAGGTTTTGAAGCTCTTTATGAGATGTTACATGAAGCACTTCAACATAGAATGCTACAATCACAGAATGGCTCAGGGTGGGAGGCAGCTCAGAGCTCATCTGCTCCACCCTCCCCACCATGCCAGGGACACCTCTCAGCCACACTCAGCTGCTCAAAGTCTCATCCAGCCTGGCCTGCAGCACCCCCAGCAAGGAGGCAGCCACAGCCTCCCTGGGCAGCCTGTGCCACACTCTCACCACCCTCACACTCAACAACTTCTCCCTCAGTCCCAGTCCCGCCCTGATTTGCCTCAGCTCCAAACCATTCCCTCTGCCCACCCTGCTCTGGCTGCAGCCAGCACACAGCTGCCTGCTGGGCTGCCTGAGGGCACTGCTGGCTCCTGGGGAGCTGCTCAGCACCCCCAAGGCTCTCTCCTCAGAGCTGCTCAACCCCCTCTGCAGCCAGCCTGGCTCGGTGCCTGGGGTTGTCCCAAGCCAGCTGCAGGCCCTTGCACATCACTCAGGCAGTTTGATGTGGGACAGAGACACTTCCATATGGCCATCTTCCATCTACTGCAGTACTTGGCCTGAGTCCCCTGCTGCTCATCACATTAAACATCCTGACCTGGGCCCAGCCTTGCTCTCTGGGTGGGCTGCTTTGCTTTTGCTATTTGGCAGTGAAGGCTCTAAGCTGGTTCCCCTCCCAGTCGCTGTGCAGCGTGGTCCAGCTCAGCACAGGCAGTAGGAGTGACAGCAGGGTCAGGGCTGCTGCCTTCATCAGGAGCTCACCAGGGCTGCAGCCCTCCTCACTCTTGTCCTTTTCCCTTTCCCTCTGAACATGGAATCACCTCCCTGGGAAGCTGCACCTCCTGGGAAGCTGCACCTCCCTGGAGGTGTTGAAGGCCAAGCTGGAAGGATCTTGAGCAACCTGGTCTAGTGGAAGCCTCCCTGCCATGGCCTGGGGAGGGGATCTCAGTTCAGAGATTTGTCTAAGGGGTTGGGTCGAAAGGGACCTTAGAGGTCATCCAGTTCCACCCTCGTTAGACATGGAGAGGGGAGGTGGAGGCTGGAGATCAGGGAGGCTCCCGAGCATGGAGACCTCATCCAGCCCAAACCATTCTGTGTTACTGGAAAATCCTGCAGCAAACCAACGTCCCAAGGGGTTTAGCCAGGGCTTAGGTGGGAGCAGAAGGAGGCTGCTGAGGAGCCTTCTGCTGCCCCGAGGTGTGGGCTGTGTGGTGCTGGGGCTGTGTGGTGCTGGGGCTGTGTGGTGCTGGGGCTGTGTGGTGCTGGGGCTGTGTGCTGCTGGGGTGGTGTGGTGCT
>VWZI01001568.1:0-18218 GCA_013396835.1 Psilopogon haemacephalus | reverse complement strand
GGGTAGGGCTGGGGGAGAGGTTGGGCTGAATGAGCTTGGAGCTCTCTTCCAACCTGCCTGATTCTATTCTATTCCATTCCATTCCATTCTATTCCATTCTATCCTATTCTATTCCATTCTATTCCATTCCATTCTATTCCATTCCATTCTATTCCATTCCATTCCATTCCATTCCATTCCATTCTATTCCATTCCATTCCATTCCATTCCATTCCATTCCATTCTATTCCATTCCATTCTATTCCATTCCATTCTATTCCATTCTATCCTTTTCTATTCCATTCTATTCCATTCTATCCTTTTCTATTCCATTCTATTCTATTCTATTCTATTCTATTCTATTCTATTCTATTCTATTCTATTCTATTCTATTCTATTCTATTCTATTCTATTCTATTCTATTCTATTCTATTCTATTCAGGCTATACAGTCCCAGCTTATTGAATCACAGGAGGAATGCAGCAGGTTGGAAAAGCCCTGTAGGATGATGGAGTGCAGCTATCACCTGCCCCTTCTCATTAGCTAAGCCCTGGCACTGAGTGCCTCACCCAGCCTCATCCCCGAGGCTCTCCTCATCAGACCTGCTCTCCACGTTGTGCTCAGCTAAGCAGCTCCCCCAGCAGAGCAGTGGGGATAGCGTTGGCAGTGTCAGGAGCTGCTGCTGGTTGCTCAGGCTCAGTGTGGAGGGGAACTCTTTCATGACATGACAGCTGTGTAGGTCTGTTAAATATTTCTTGCAGTGCCTCATGGCCATGTTGAGTGTTTTAACAGTTTCTGATTTTCTTTCTGCTTGCTTCTCCCTGCAGTATGCAAAGTCTGAGAATGCCTGGACCCAGCCTGAGTGAGCCAAAAGCATCACTTCAACGTTCAGTCTTTTCTCTCTTTTATTTATTTTTTTTTCTTTAATCCCTTTTCTTCTTTTCCCCCCTGAAGGCAAAGCTGAAGTTTCCTGTGAGAGCCTGCAGCGCACTGCAGTGCCTTTAGCCCAGCCTGCCATATATATAGAAAACAGAGACCCAATCCCTGAGGAGCAGGTAAAGCAAAGGGATGGCTTCAAGAAGCAACTGGGGCTTGTTTGCTGCACCCCTCTCTTTTTCCACAGTCCCAGAACGGGAGGGCTTGGAAGGGAGCTCTGGGGAATCATCCTGTGCAAGCCTCCTGCCAAAGCAGGGGCACCCGGGGCAGGGCACACAGGAACACAGCCACAGGGGTTTTAAAACTCTCCAGAGAAGGAGACTCCACAGCCTCTCTGGGCAGCCTGCTGCAGGCCTCAGCACCCTCCCATGAATGTTGGTCACACCAAATCTCAGGTGGCTGCAGTAAAGTTAACTTCCAGTGAGGGGAAATTGCTCCAGAATTACTCAAAAGCCACCAAGATGCTGAGAGGGCTGCAGCAGCTCTGCTCTGAGCACAGGCACAGAGAGTTGGGGCTCTGCAGCCTGCAGAGGAGAAGGCTGCCAGGAGACCTTGGAGTGGCCTTGCAGGATCTGCAGGGGGCTGCAGGAGGGCTGGGGAGGGACTATTGACAAGGGCTGGGGATGAGAGGAGGAGGAAGAGGAATGGGTTTGAAGTGTGAGAGGGGAGATTGAAAGTGGATGTTAGGAGGAAGTTGTTTGCAATGAGGGTGGTGAGACACTGGCAC
The DNA here is from genome assembly GCA_013396835.1 of Psilopogon haemacephalus. NCBI lineage: Eukaryota > Metazoa > Chordata > Aves > Piciformes > Megalaimidae > Psilopogon > Psilopogon haemacephalus. The sequence goes on along the minus strand of VWZI01001568.1, from coordinate 16,576 downwards.
AGGTTGGGGGTGGTGAGACACTGGCACAGGTTGAGGGTGATGAGGCACTCACACAGATTGAGGTTTGGGAGACACTGGCACAGGTTGAGGGTGGTGAGACACTGGCACAGGTTGAGGGTGATGAGGCACTCACACAGGTTGAGGTTTGGGAGACACTGGCACAGGTTGAGGGTGGTGAGACACTGGCACAGGTTGCCCAGGGAGGTTGTGGAGCACAGAAGCAACCAATTGGGTGCTTCTGTGCTTCACAACCTCCCTGGAGGTGTTGAGGACCAGGCTGGATGAGTCCTTGAGTGACCTGTTCTAGGGGGAGGTGTCCCTGCCTATGGCACAGGGGGGTTGGAACTGGCTGAGCTTTGAGCTCCCTTCCAGCCTAACCCATTCCATGAAATACAGCTGGGAGCAGTGTCAGGCCCTCTGGCTCTGCTCATGCTGGGCTCCATCCTGCTGCTGTGGTTGGCTTCTGAGGTCTCCTGGTTGTGCATCAGGTGGCAGGGCAGGAGCTGCAGTGGGAGTGCAGCCCAACATCTTGTTTCTTTGTTTCTGCCTTCAGGAGCTGGAAGCCTACGTGGATTACTCTGATTCAGAGAATGAATACAGAAGGGAAGATTTTTACTGCTTCTCCCAGGAGGAGAGAGAGAGGCAAGAACGGGAGAGGCAGGAATCTAAGAGGGTGTTACAAGAACTCAAATCCGTGCTGGGATTCAAGGCTTCAGAAATTGAAAGGCAGAAGTGGAAGCAGCTGCTCTTCAGTGACCATGGTAAGCACTGCTCCTGACTAACCAACTCCCTGCTAAGAGGGGGCCTGGGCTCTGCTTGCCCCCAGCTGCTTAGCTGTAGTAGAGTCTTTGGCAGAGATGTGCTGTTCCCCTCTCATTTCTTACTAGCTGGTGAGAACACCTCAGAGAAATGGGAATTGGGCTGGGAATAGGGAGCTGAATTATTAAAGACAGGCAATGTGAAGATGGCAAAAAGAGAGCTGTCAGGCCCTTAGACTACCCCCTCCAACTGAGCTGACTTCCAAGGCTTGCCAGTAAAGAGGAATTTTAATCAGGGTGCATAAATAAATCATTCTGCAGAGTTTAAAGAAAGAGAGCAGCAAGAACTGATCCCAGACCTACAAAACTGGGTTAAAATGAAGAGTTAGGGCTTTGAAATATGAAAGGCTCATCAAAGAGCAAGCCTGGCTCGTGTTCCCAGGAGAGACTGAGCACAGGGAGGGTTTGAAAGCAAAGCCAAACCCCAGACCTCTGGGGGCTGCTGGGTAGCTCCAGCCACTTGCAGCTGAAGGCAGGAGGAGGATAATTTCTTCTGCCTCAACCAGCTGCAGTAAGGCTGGAAACAGCTGCAGTCACTTCACCCTTGCATTTGTTCTCTGGTAAACTGGCAGTACAGTGTCCTCTCCTTTTTCCCCTCTTTTTCCCCTCTTTTTCCCCATTTTCATCCCTTCCTCTTAAAGAGAGGTTCTGAAAAGCCCTCTAAAACACTTCACTTTGGTGTGTAAGACAGCCCTCGGGTCTGGCAGCACAGCCAAGGGTTCTGCCATAAAAACAAAGACCTGGATCACATCTTTCAGTCACTGAGTGGGGGGCACACAGCCACAGAGCACTCCTGGTCAGGAGATTGTTTCTTTTGACATCAGACTCACAGGAACATCTCTCCACAACTTCCTTCCTTGTCTTCATTTAGCTACAGCTGTGGCAAAAGAAACTCTTGGGCCACTTACAGAGTCACAGCATGGCAGAGTTTGGGAGGGGCCTCCAGAGATCACCCAGACTGACCCCCTGCCAGAGCAGGAGCACCTGGGGCAGGTCACACAGCAACACATGCAGGAGGCTTTGGAAAGGCTCCAGAGGAGAGGACTCCACAGCCTCTCCCAGGGTGTCAGGGGTTGGAAAAGACCCAAAGAGCTCCTCCAGTCCAAACCCCTGCCAGAGCAGGACCATCCAAGCTAGCTCAGGGCACACAGCAACACAGCCACACAGAGTCTGCAAAGGCTCCACAAAAGGAGACTCCACAACCTCTCTGGGCAGCCAGCTGTAGCCCTCCAGCACTCTCACACCAGAGAAGTTTCTCCTCATGTTGAGCTGCAATCTCCTGGGTTCCAGCTTGTACCTGTTGTTCCTTTTCCTGTTGTGAGCACCACAAAGGCAGAGCCTCCTGTGCCACCTCCCCACATCTCTGACTAGATCAAGTTGCCCAGGGCCCCACCAGCCACCTCCCCACATCTCTGACTAGATCAGGTTGCCCAGGGCCCCACCAGCCACCTCCCCACATCTCTGACTAGATCAGGTTGCCCAGGGCCCCACCAGGTTTGGCCTTGACCGTGCAGGGCTGCGTCTGGTCCCATAGCAGTGCTGCAGTGTGCCCACGCTCCTGCTCTCAGCCAGCTGCAGTCAGGTTACCTGAGCTGGGATGCCCTGGGGAACTCCTAATGCCATGCATTGTGTTTCCTGTGCAAAGTCTGCTTATTTCCCAGAGTTATTTTCATCTCTGCTTGCAGGGGTAAAGTCAGAATGGAATTAGAAAGGGAAATGCAACTTGGGAATCTGCTGTGGCCACTCTCATTTATGTCCGTGCTGCTACTCTAATGGAGCTGCTGCAGTTTAGGGCCTCTCTCCTTGGAACTGGACCAGTCCTTCTTCATGGAGTGATTGTACCAAGTTGTACTCACCCTTAACCCTGGGAGGAGAGACTTGCTGGCGAGCATCCCCTTGCTGGCAGTGGGACTGGCTGCTGCTACTAACTTCGAGAGAGGCTTAAATTAACCCACCCTCTCTTTGTGAGGACACCTTCCCTGGCTGTGTGAACACAGGCTGTGTGGCTTTGGTGTGCTGTCTGAGACCAGATCTTGCCTGGAAGGACTTGCTGCTGGCTCAGCTGTCTGTGCTGGACTGGGTAAAGTGCTGTTCCAAAGAGGGGCAGCTCCCAGCTGCACTCACTGCAGTACTGCTGTGGGGCTCTGCTCGCTGCCAATGCCTCATCTCTGCCTGATGCCAGCTCCAGTCGTGCTCAGTCTCCTGCTGTCACACATCTGCAGGAGCAGTTCCAACAAGCAGCTTCCACACTGCACCTCAGCCTTTCTTTTTGGAGTTTTCTTTGCTTGTGGGGTTTGTTTCTGTTGATTTCAGAGGGTCAGGTTTGTTTTGGGGGTTTTTTTTAGCCATTTTGACCCTTACAATCTTTGTAACTGAATGATTTCTATCTAGCAGCTTGCTTCTTTTAGTTATCATTTACTTTCCCCCCCTCCCCTCCCCCTTTTTAAGCTGCAGTGAAACCCTTGCCTCCTGTAGAACCACTGAAGCTACTAAATAATTTGGAGTCAGAGATGAATTCAGATACAGAACAGCAGAACTGTAGCCAAAGGTGTGACAGACCTGAAGAAGCAGGCTCAGATCCCAAAGGGAAGGCTGCTGGCAAAGGCAGGACAGAGCATTGGGCTGAAGATCCTGAGGTGGAGGGCAGCAAAGGCAGTGCTGCTGAGGAAGGTGTTTCTGTGAGGGCTGAAGAAGGGAAGTGCCTCCAGCAGGAAGGGGGAGAGCCGAAGAGGAGCAGTTTGGGTGGAGCAGAGGATTCAGAGCCTCACTCAAAGGATGCTTTGCACTCCAAAATCAAGCATAGGCTGGCCCAGCTCCACGCAGCAACAGACCTCAGCTTCACATCAGGGCTGGCTGCACAAGCTGCTGCCAGGTCTTTCACTTTTACTACCATGCAAGAACACAATTTTGGAGATGAGGAGGAGGAGGAGGAGGAGGAGTGTGAAGACCAAGAGGAGGACTGTGAGAATGAAGCTGGAGGCTCTGAAAGCGATGGAAGATGCTAAGTCTGAGCTGAGTTTAGTTAGACCAACAGCAGGCAAATTGGTGGAAGAAACCTGAGGAGGGGATGCAAAGACTAAAACTGGATGGAGGAAAAGGAGAGCTGAGTGTAAAGCATCTGTAAGTCTGAGTCACTAAGCAGGACTTGTGGATGTGTGGAAGGTGTGCAGGTAAGAGAAGCTTCAGGCTGCCTTCAGGGAGCAGTTGGCTGTTGCCTTTTTAAGGTCCTGGGATGGGGAGGGGGGGAGGGGGTTGCAATTTGTGTTTTCTGCTTTATTTATTTCCATTAAAATCTCTCCTGGCCCTTATTTGTTTTGTCTAAACAGAAGGAAAAGAGTATCTGGAGTTGCAAGGCTCCTTTATTTTTTTTCTTTTGTTGTCATGGGACCAATATTTGTTCCAACCAAAAAAGAAAAACCCCAAAAAACCCCAGCCAGGCCATTTCTTGTCCCCTCTGCTCTTCCCCACCACTTCTTGTTTCAGTCTTGTGCCTGCAGTGTGTTGGCTAAGCCAGGGCAGGGGGTTGTGATTCTGTGCTTCCTGACCTGGCTGCCAGCTGAAAAAGCAGAATGTGAAATCAGAACAGGAAAAGAGTTAATAAATGTGTGCTGGGGTGGGGGGAATGGTGTAAAGGGAGACAACCTTCAGATTAAGGCTTCTTTATAAGCTTAGGAAGGGTTAACAAATGCCAACTGCAGAGCTCCTCTGTTCCACCCTCCCCACCATGCCCAGGGACACCTCTCAGCCACACTCAGCTGCTGAAGGTCTCACCCAGCCTGGCCTGCAGCACCCCCAGCAAGGAGGCAGCCACAGCCTCCCTGGGCAGCCTGTGCCACACTCTCAGCACCCTCACACTCAGCAACTTCTCCCTCAGCTCCACTCTCCCCCTGCTCTGCCTCAGCTCCAAACCATTGCCCCTTGGCCTGCCTCAGACCCCCTCAGCACAAGTCCCTCTGCAGCCTTCCTGCAGGATCCCTTCAGCTCTTGGCAGGCAGCTCTGAGCTCCCCTGGAGCCTTCTCCTCTGCAGCCTGCACCCCCCCAGCTCCCTCAGCCTGTGCTCACAGCAGAGCTGCTCCAGCCCTCACAGCATCTTGGTGGCCTCCTCTGGGCTCTCTCCACAGCTCTGTGTATCAGCAGAGCAGAGCCCAGGGGCAGGATCCCCTCTTCCCACCCTGCTCTGGCTGCAGCCAGCACACAGCTGCCTGCTGGGCTGCCTGAGGGCACTGCTGGCTCCTGGGGAGCTGCTCAGCACCCCCAGGTCTCTTCCTTCAGAGCTGCTCTCAGCCCCCTCTGCAGCCAGCCTGGGTTGGTGCCTGGGTTGCTGCAGAACCCTGCACTTTCAGATCAGGGATCAAACTGAAGGCTTCTGTGGTTAGTTTGTAAGGAGCTTGGACCTTGTCCCTTCCAAGCCAGCCCCTTCCATGGCCCTGGCCATGCTGGGGGTTAGCACAGCCAAAGCAGAGGGGCTGAGGCTGGGGTGCAGCAGCTCAAGGGGGCACCACCCCTCTGGTGGGTGTTGGCGTTCAGCAGTGGCTCTGCCTTACCAGACACCAGCTGTGGTTTACAGGTAACCTGCAGCTCTACTGGCAGCTCCCACAGGAAGTGTCATTAGAGGGCTTTAGAGAGAGCTTCCTGACCTCCTCCAGCTGCACGGTCAAGAGCTGAAAACAAACTGGCAGGTAGTGCCCAGAGCTTGCCCTGGCAGTGTGCTGCAGCCTCCTGCTGCACTGCAGAGGGTCCCTAAGCTGCTGGCAATGCCCAACTCTGGCTTCGGTGTTTTATTGATGTCAAAGAGATTTGCCCTCCTTTGTTCCAGCTGACAGAGCTCTGTCAGGTGCCTGAGGGCAGTCTGAAAGGGAAGGAGGTGGCACCGAGGAGGATATTGTCTCTTGATTGAGAGCTAATCACATCCCAGAGGGTAAGGAGGTGGTTTGAGGCAGGGCCCATCTGAGTGTGAGCAGGAAGGACTCTCCAGGCAGTGTTCTCTCAGCTGGAGTCAGCTGTGTGCATGGCACTCTGCTGGGTGCTGTGGAAGCACTTCCAGGCTTCCAGGTGGGGCTGAAGTGCCCAGAGAGGTCCTCTTTCACCCCAGCACTGGAAGGTGGCTGAGTCTGAGAGGGCAGGGGGGTGGCTGGGAGCCTGCAGGAGCTCTCCCTCAGACGTGGGGGCCATGGTGCTGCTGGGTGACCTTAGAGGCCTTTGCCAGCCCAACCTCTGCTGTGATTCTCCTTTGTGCCCTTTAGAGGAGCTCTGTTCCTGGAGGGACAGAGGAAAGGCAGGGCTTGGTCCCTCCAGGAGAAGCACCACAGGCCAGGGCTGCTCAGAGTGCCTGAGCTTTGTGTTTCCACAGTAGCTGATGGGCTTGAAGCAGATTGTGGGATGAAAGCCAGGCCTGGGTGAGTTGTCCTCCAGGCCTTGCAGCCAGGGCCACAGCTGCTCACATTTAAACAAGTTCCTGTCCTGCGCTGCCCAGCCTGATGTTGTCCTCAAAGCTTCTCCCCTGTCCCCCCCCCGAGTGCTGACAGGCAGTCTGCATGCACCTGGGTGCTGGAGGGCAGCCAGGCTTGAGGAGACCCTGGAGCAGTGTGAGTGAAGCCCAGGCTTGAGGAGACCCTGGAGCAGTGTGAGTGAAGCCCAGGCTTGAGGAGACCCTGGAGCAGTGTGAGTGAAGCCTGCACACAAGCAGGAAGTCTCTCAAGTGTGGTGGCTTTAGTGTCTCTGTTGCCACCTGCATGTCATCTGCAGTCCCCCTCAGACAGTGTCCCCTTCCCACCTTCTGATGGGCACCCAGAGCAGCTCTGGAGGCCTTTCTGCTTTGGTTCTCAGCCAGGCTACCTTCCTCTTCTGCCCCAGGCAGTGAATGCCCAGCAGAAGCCATGCAGGGACTGGAGGAGCTCCTCTGGTTTGGCCTCTGCTGGGAGGTGAGTGGCAGTGGAGGCTGTGAGCCAGCTCCATGACTCACAGAGGGGCAGGGCTTGGAAGGGACCTCTGGAGATCATCCAGGCCAACCCCCTCCCAAGGCAGGGTCACACAGGAGTGTGTCCTCCAGTGCAACCCTCTCCCAAGGCAGGGTCACACAGGAGTGTGTCCTCCAGTCAAACCCTTCCCAAGGCAGGGTCACACAGGAGTGTGTCCTCCAGTCCAACCCCCTCCCAAGGCAGGGTCACACAGGAGTGTGTCCTCCAGTCCAACCCCCTCCCAAGGCAGAGTCACACAGGAGTGTGTCCAGGTGGGGTTTGAAGGAGACTCTACCACCAGTCTGGGCTGCCTGCTCCAGGGCTTCCTCACCAGTAAAGGAGTTCCTCCAGGTGTTGCTGGGACTGTTCTTCCCTCCAGTGCTCTCCTGCAGCATTCTGCAGCCAGGTCCTGAGGAGCTTGGTCACTTCTCCCCTTCACTTCTGACTGTGTTGGCTCCATGAAATTCCCAGGGCTGGCAGCCTTCTGCCCTGCCTTTCCTTCCAGGGAGCTCTTTCCTGCCTTTCAGCCTGGCCCTGCTCGTCCTGCCTGGATCTGACAACATTCTCTTTGCTCGATGATGCTGGGATGGAGATGCCAGTGAGGTCCTCACCTCACTTACTCTTTGCAGCAGGAGGGTGGCTGAGTTGTGGCTGAGCCTGCAGCCCCCTGCCCAAGCTTGCTTCTTGCTGCAGCAAGGGCTCAGAACTTGCTCTGCAGCTGCTGTGCACTGGCTCCACAGCTGCCCAGCCTTGGGCTCTGGCAGCTCAGGGCTCGAGGTTGTGCTTGACCCTTTCCCAGTGTCCGAGCTGTGTCTGCAGGGCACAGCTGCTGCTGAGCCTTTCTGGCCATGTCAGCAGCACTGATGCCTTGTTTCTGAGCTTCTCTGGAGGGCTCTGGAGGAGGTTTTCTCTCTACCCACACCCACACATGGCACTGCCAGGTGGCACTGCCAGGCCTGTTGTGTTCTGCTCCCTCAGGTACCTACTCAGAAGGTAAACACAGAGGTCAGCCCTGGCAGCTGTCAGCACCAGGCCTGAGCCCTAGAAGGCTTTGCCAGGCTGTTTGCTGCTGGCCAGGCTGTGCAGCAGCCTCTGTGGGTGCCTGTGTGCCCTTCTGCCCTGCCTCCAGCACAGCTTCCCAGCACTTCCTGCCCGCTGCAGGCTGAGCTGTTCCCAAAGCTGGCCCCGAGGGCAGCACAGGCTGCCAAGGAAACCACAGGGAAGGGAAGCAGAAGACTCTCGATAAGCTGCTGTGTAATTGGGGGATAAACGAGAGCTAAAATAGAAGAGGAAATGCTCAGTAGACCAAACTGCAGCCAGGACCTCCTGGCAGGGCAGCAGACTCTGAAGCTCAGAGCTTCTCTGCAGTGTGGAGACAGGAAGCCTTCAGCAGACTGCTGGCGTTGGGCAGCTCCTCCCGACCCCGGGTGGTCTGCTCTTTGTTTCCAGAGCCCGGGTCCTGCTGTGCTGGAGCAGTCCCTGGGGCTCCCCCTGCCTGGGCTGGCTCCACCGCAGCTGCTTCTGCACCTCTGCTGCCAGCTGTGATGCTGCTTGGAGCACAGCCTCAGGCAGGAAGCCTGCTGCTGGCTGTGGAGGCTCCACCAGCTAAGGTCTGGGTTGGATGGAGGCAGCAGCAGGACAGGCCTGGACCCTGCCTTGCCTTTCTGATACTTTCCCAAACCCTTTTGTCTCTTCCTTTCTTACCAAGTGCCACGGCCACAGGTCTCTTGAACACCTCCAGGCATGGGCTGGGCACTCCACCTTGGGCAGCCTGTGCCAGTCCCTGACCACTCTTGCAGCAAAGAAATTGTTCCTGATATCCAACCTAAGCCTACCCTGGTGCAACTTGAGGCCAGTTCCTCCTGTCCTGTCTGTAGTTACCCAGGAGAAGAGGCCAACCCCCAGGCAGGCAGCCCCCAGGCAGGCAGCCCCTTGCAGCATCCCTTGGCTGGGCACAGTGCTCAGCTGGGAGCCTAGCAGCAGGCAGGTCTTCAACTTGGCAACTGGGAGATGTCTTCTGCTTGCCTTTAACCTGGCAACTGGCAGAGGTCTTCTGCTTGTCTTTAACCTGGCAACTGGGAGATGTCTTCTGCTTGCCTTTAACCTGGCAGCTGGGAGAGGTCTTCTGCTTGCCTTTACCCTGGCAACTGGGAGAGGTCTCCTGCTAGTCTGGCTGTGTGACTCCTAAGAAAATGACTTTGTCTGCACACTTTGCAAGTGCCAAGGCAGAGGCAGCAGCACGGAGGGGCAGCTTTTTTCTGCAGCCTTGGAGGCTCCCCCAGACTGTTGCCAGGGCAGAGGCTGGGTCCTGCTGATGGCAGGGCCATGGCTGGTGCACCCCTTGCTGTCTGCACTCCTCTGTGGGGTTTGAAGGCTGTGGGGCACTCTTCTTCCTCAAGTGTGACTCACCTAACTGGCATCTCCAGGAAGGAAAGCTTAGAGGGGAGGGAGACAGGCCAGGCTGTGCAGCTGGGAGGCAGGGGGAGGCCTGCTGAGGCAGGAACATTGAATCTCTTGGCCTGACCAGTGCCTAATTTGCAGTACAAAAGGCCTTGCTGACCCTTTGCTGCTTCCAGGTTGCTTTGTTTTCATGTGGAATGCTGCTCAGACTCAGTTGCTTCTGCTGCCGAGAGGGGTCTGAGATGCTGTCCTGTGCTCGGAGGTGTTCTGCAGGGGCAGGCATGCTGCAGGACTTGGCACTGCCACTTCAGACTTTTCTCTGTAGGAACTGGACCTTTCCTATACTGCCAAGAATGTACAGATCTATCTGAAGACTTAAGATTGTATCTTTTTTTTTGAGCAAGCCTCTTTTCTTCAGCCATCTGAGACCCTCTCCCCGTTTCTCCACTCCTCTGCTGATTTGTTAGAGACCTGTGTTACTTGTGTACCTCTTTGTACCAGCTGTGTTGCTGTATTTCTCCTTCCCTCATTAAAACCTTTTCTTCTCACCTCTCTGCTGTGCTGCTTCGTCTTGGGAGTGCTCATCCCACCTCTTCCTCCTGCTGCAGGTCTTCAAGGCCAGGCTGGATGAGGCCTCAAGTGACCTGTTCTAGTGGGAGGTGTCCCTGCCTGTGGCACAGGGGGGTTGGAACTGGCTGAGCTTTGAGCTCTCTTCCAACTGAATGTGATTGAATGTGATCCCATTCTGTTCTTCTGTGATTCACAACCTCCCTGGAGGTGTTCAAGGCCAGGCTGGATGAGGCCTTGAGTGACCTGCTCTAGTGGGAGGTGTCCCTGCCTCTGGCACAGGGGGGTTGGCTCTGACTGAGCTTTGAGCTCCCTGCTGGGGTCAGCTTAGTCCAGAGTGGTTTAAAATCCAAGGCTTGAGCAAAAGCCAAGAGCTGAACTTGGTGTGGGGCATCTTGGAGGGGTGGGAGGTTCTGCCTCCTTCCAGAGCTAAACATACTCCTGGCAGAGAGCCTCAGACTGAAATTCTTGAGGGAGTCAGAATAAGCAAGCCAGGCCAAAAGAGGGATGGGAATTTTTTTTCTCCCTGACTAATCCTTCCACATAAAAAAAATGTGAAGGGTCAAAGCTGCACTTTAATGCTCCTGAAACCCTGAACTTGAGAGCAGTAACACAGCAGAGCACTGGAAGAGAGGCAAAACACAAATGGTTTATTGCTGGCAGCAGCAGGTTGGGTTTGCAGGCACATCCATCTCTGTCCTGCTTGCCTTTAACCTCTGGGGAGAGAGGACTTCTAGATGCCAAACACAGCCCTGAAGGGGCTTGGGAGCTCAGCTCATCCTCAGCCCCTCATCTGCTCAGCTGGCTGAAGGGGTCAGCTGGGGCTGCCTGAAGTTATCCCAAGCTCTCTCTGACTCAGTGCCTCTCGAGGCTCATTTCCTTCATCCTCTCTCTAGGAATATTCCCTGCAGCTTAGCAAGCTTCACATCTTCCAAACAGAGACAAATCCTGTGGATCCAGACTGCCCCTCAGAGAAGCAGCCTGCCAAAGGCCCTTGCACACTGCAGCTGTGCTCACTCCATGCTCCGTTCATCTGGAAAGGACTTGGTCCTGCTGAAGCTCCTTTGAATTCGACCAGCAGGGTTCAAATGCACCCCAGGAGGGGAGGAAATGTTCCTCAGGGCCCCGGGAGAGCAGCAGCTGTGCAGAGAAGAGCTCCACCTGGGGCGGTGCTGTGCACAGCTCAGGCACATCAGGCAGGCTGTTGCTGGCACCCAGCGGGCAGAGAGCCTGAGCGCAGGGAGCTGCTGCAGACACTGCCCTGCAAGAACAGCTGGGCCATGGAGGTGTTCAGGACCAGGCTGGATGAGGCCTTGAGCAGCCTGTGCTGGTGGAAAGTGTCCCTGCCCATGGCAAGGGCTTGGAATTGGATGAGCTTTGAGGTCCCTTCCCATTCTAGAAGACCCAGGAGCAAAGAAGTGCCAGTGAGGTGCTGCTGTTTCAGCCACACTGAGCTCTTGGTGTGTACTTCAGGCCAGAGCTGGCTGCAGACAGGCCCAGCACAGATCAAATAAAGCCAACTCCATCAAGAGTCCATTCTCACCTTTATTATTTCTACACCATCTGACTCCACGTGCCTTTGGTGAAGGTTCCTCAGCAAGCTGCAGCCTGCAGTCATCGGTGCAGGTCCTGCCTCTGCTCCTGAGGCTCTCCACAGAACCAGGACACCTCCTGTCCCCTTTGCCCTTTAGTGTCCTACAGCAACAGGGCTGCAGCTCAGGGAGGCTTTCCAGTGGCAGCAGAATGCTGCAGTTTAAATAACACAGGGAGAAATTCTCCCTTCCAAGGGAATTGTTACAGCTGTAAACAAACAGATCCAGTTCCAGGCCTGTTTCTGGTCCCACCTGCAAGCTGCCCTTTCCTGTTCAACCTAAGCAGAGCATCAGCCTGAACCCCCCCAAGGTGCCAGTGTGCTGTGACTCTGCCAACAGCAGTGCAAGCTGTGGCCTTGGGCAGCTGACTGCCAGCCTCAGCTAAGCCACCAGCACCAGCCAGTGACAGACAGCAGGTTCCTGACACACTCCCAACGGCTGCCAGAAGAGGATTCTGCAGAACAAAATGAATCACCGAGGAAAATGTGACAGCTCCTGGCCTGCTGCCCAGGCTGGGAGACCACCTGCAGAGTCTCACGGGAGACACAAGTGGGAGGAAGGCAGCAGAAGCAAACAGGGCACTCAGAAGAGGAGAACCATTTCAAGCATCAAACTTGATGTCTCGGAGTCTCTCAAATCTTTGCCCGTCCAGCTTGGCAAAATGGTGAAACAAACTCTTAGGCTCAAAGTCAAAGTCGTGTTCAGCTGTGTGGAAGGAGATGAGCACAGGCTGGGAGCTCAGGTGAGGCTCTGCCAGGGGCCAGGGTAAGCCCAGGTGGTGGCGATGCAGCTGCAGAGAAGAGAGGAAGGCAGCTGAGAGACCTGAGAGCCCCAGAGGTGCCAGCCTGGCCCTGTGCAGGGGCCTGTGCTGCACCCCAGCTGCCCTCTGCAGATCCTGCAGGCTAACTCCTGACAAAGCCCATGGCCACTGCCAATGCTGGGCCCACAGGTCAGCACTCCCAGGAATGAGGAACGAGGTAAGATGTTGGCTGATGCCAACAGAGAGGCAACAAATTTCTCAGAGGATCAGGGAGCTGTCTGGGTCAGAAAAGCCCTCCAAGAGCATCCAGTCCAACCACCAGCCCCTGACTACTCTTTTAAATGCTCAACCACTGCAAGTCCTAAGGGAAGGAATGGCAAAGTGCAGTGTGCTGCCATGGCAGGGAGGCACTGGCAGTGCCATTCTGCTGTCACCCCAGCACTGCCTGCTGCAGAGTGTGCAGAGGAAGACAGGAAGTGACAGCCTGACAATTCCTGACATTGATGGCATGGTTGGGTTGGAAGGGTAAGGGCAGGGACACCTCCCAGCAGCCTGTGCTGCTGCAGGCCCTGTCCCCTCACCTTGATCAAGCTGCCACCCTGGCAGTGCCAGACAATTCCTTCCACCTTCCCCTCGCTGCAGCCCTCGAACCAGGAGAGGATGGAACTGTGCCTGAGAGCAGGGGGGGCCTGGATTTCAAAGGCTCCATGTGGCACCAGAAGGTGAATTGGCTGCTTCTTGCTCCCCAGTCCTGTGCCAAAAGAGATGAGCAAAGACCTTCCTGCTAGGCTGTGTGGGAGAGCTCAGCCTGCCCTCACCTTTGCTCTCCTGCCTCCCTCCACAGCACTGCCCAAAGGCAGGTTGCTATGGGACACTACAGCCCAGTCCTGCCTTGGAGAGAGTGCTCAAGCAGGCTGCCAAGTACCAGCTGCCTCCTCCTCCTGCAGCTTTGCTTCTGTCAAATAAGCAGCACACAGCTACAGAACAGGCTGCACCTCAGAGCCTCTGCTCAGCTCACATCATGGGTTGGGCTGGAAGGGCCTCTGAAGGTCACCCAGTGCCAACCCCCTCATACCTGATGGGGCTTTTGTTCTAGGGCTTTTAAAGGGAGAAGCTACAACCAAAATTCAGCTTGAATTACATTTCCTTAAAAAAAAGCATTCATCATTTAAGGACTGGAACTGAGGAGTAACTCTGTGGGCTCAATCCAGGATGGCTGAATAAAATCTTCTACTCTAATGGGACAGCATCAGAAGAGCAAGTGACAAAGAAACAACAAAGGAGTAACTCCTAAGGAACCTGAGGTGGAAAGAGGTCTGATGGACAGAGATAGTCGCAACAAGCCAGCTCTGAGGTGCCTTGGGGTGAGTGAGGCAGCCCTTTCTCTCCACATTCCTACCTCAGGAGCTTGGGCTGAGCTGGGGCAGTGCAGTGTTCCCTCCCTGAGCCTCTGGGAGCAGCCCACACACACTCACCGTATGGGTTGGCATTGATGTTGGTCCCAATCAGCTCCAGGGTCTGCTCCAGCAGCTCTGCCAGGGGCACAGGGCTGATCTCCAGCAGGCCTGGCTCCGTGTGGTGCCTCAGCACCAGAGCCACTCCAGCCTCGTGGCTGACAGCAGCACAGTGCCAGCAGTGCTGCTTGCTCTGCTTCTCCACGGGCACCCAGCCTAGGACAGGACACCTCAGTGACACAGGCAGCTGTGGCTGGCAGATGTCTGCTGCCTGGCACAGGACACCTCAGTGACACAGGCAGCTGTGGCTGGCAGATGTCTGCTGCCTGGCACAGGACACCTCAGTGACACAGGCAGCTGTGGCTGGCAGATGTCTGCTGCCTAGCACAGGCACTGGGAGGCCTGCAGCCACAAACAGCAAGCAGACCTGTGTGTGCTATGGCAGAGAGGATCCCAACCTCCCCCTGACTCCAGCTGCAGGGCTGCAGCCTGCAGCCAGCCACAGTGGCACTGGCAGGCAGTGAAGGGCAGGCCCTGTGCTTTCTGGAGGTTAGCTGCTGCTGCCAGCCCCTGAACCAAACCCAATCCACAGCAGCAGTGCAGTCCCCTGGCTCCCACCTCAGCATGGGTACCTGGCATGTGGCCGTTTTCATCAGGCAAAGGGTTGCCATTAGAGAACTCAATGTCCTTGGCTGGGATCCAGGTGTCTGGAACAGGCTTGAAATCCTCTTCTACATTCCAAACGAAATCTGGACAGAGAAAGGAGGTGTTCAGGTAGTGGCAGCCTGAGCCCACCTTACCCCTTCACTGTCCCTCAATGCAAGGATTCAAACACCACCCTGGTTTGACAAGCAACCCTCCCTAGGGGTGTTGAGGCTGGATGCAGGCAGGGCAGTGGGATCTGGGATGATCTTCAAGGTCCCTTTCAACCTTGCCATCTGCAAGTGCCAATTCCATCAGGCCCCATGGACTTTGGAACACAGCTGGTCCCTCAGAATTTCAGCACCCACAGATGCTGTTCCCTGTTCCCACCACTGCCTTATCTGCTGTTGGCCTTCACCCAATCAATTCTAGTTCCAAGTTCTCTCAAAGGCAAGAGTGACATTACAAAAACTGCAGCAGCAGGCTGAGGGACCTGGGTGGGGGGGGGTTAGTGTGGAGCAGAGGAGGCTGAGGGCAGGGCTCATTGCTCTCTGCAGCTCCCTGAGAGGAGTCTGCAGTGAGGTGGAGGTTGGGCTCTGCTGCCAAGGATCAGGTGACAGAAGAAATGGCCTGAAATTGTGTCAGGGGAGGGTTGGGCTGGGGATGAGGGAAAATTTGTTTTCTGCAAGAGTGGTCAGGGATTGGCACAGGCTACTCAGGGAGGTGGTGGAGTGCCCATGCCTGGAGGTGTTCCAGAAAGGTGTGGCCATGGCACCTTGGGACACGGTTTGGTGGCCATGGTGGTGCTGGGTTGCTGGCTGGACTGGGTGATCTCAGAGGCCTTTTCCAGCCCAAAATCTGTGCTCACTGAGCCCTCGTGTGCTGGGCTGGGGGTGCTGAGCAGCTGGGCCTGTGCAGAGCCCCAGGGCACTGACCTCTGCAGTCGCCCAGCGCATGCAGGCAGCGTCTGAACCTCTTCTCAGCCTGCTTGGTGGGTCTGCGGTCCAGCCTGGCCCACAGGCAGGGCTTCCCTGCAGCATCCAGAGGAGAGAAGCAGCAGGTCACTGAGCAGCCACAGCCTGCCACAGCTATGCACAGGAGAGGCAGGACAGGGATCCTCGTCTGCCCCCGCAGGAAGCTCTATCCAGAGATAGCTTCTCAGCTGGGCAATCGTTCTCTGTTTGCAGCCTCCTGCCTGCTGCAACACAAAGGTCAAGGCAAGGAACCAGGTGGTGCAGTGGACCACAGCCTTCTCCTGTCCTCCTCACCAGGCTTCTGATTCTTTCCAAGGAAATTAAACACCTTCTGTACACAGAGTCCAGTGTGCAGAGCAGCCTCAGTAATGAGACATGTTTAAGCTGATGAGTTCCTTAATTGGCATGCTCAAAGCCTGCCCATGGCAGGGGGGCTGGAACCAGATGCTCTTCAAGGTCCCTTCCCACCCAACCCACTCTTTGGGTCAATGAGTTGAGCAGGAGGAGGAAGCAGCCAATTGTATCAACTCCTCTCTCCTCTTGTGCTGATGAGTTCCTTAATTGGCACACTCACTTAAAGCCTGCCCATGGCAGGGGGACTGGAACCAGATGCTCTTCAAGGTCCCTTCCCACCCAACCCATTCTTTGGGTCAATGAGTTGAGCACAAGGAGGAAGCAACCAATTGTATCAACTCCTCTCTCCTTCTTGTGTGATGGAGGTGAGGCTACAAGAGGATGAGACCTATGATGCTATGGCAAATATCTGTGCTCAGAATGGTTCATGAGAGTTGAATTCACCCAATAGACCCCACAGCAAAAGTGGCAACTGCAAAAGAAGCTTCTGGTCAGCAAGGGAGTCTGCAGGGGGATGACCTTCTCATTACCTTTATAGGCAGTGACATAGCAGCAGGTCCCATCCACCTTTTCAGTAGGAATGGCACTGGACAGGTCTGCCTCTAAAGCTGCTCCACTCAGAGTCTCAGTTGCCAAAACTTTAAATGGCTGAAAAGAAGACAATTATTGAAACCCCTCAGCATGGCTTTGTCACTGCCTTCTTCCCAGCTGGCCTCTCTAAGTCTGCTTCTGCACATGGCACTGCTGACTCCCACTACTTCGTTCCTTCAGGATGGGAAATGCTCTACAACAAAGGCACCCCCCTGCTTCTTCTCCATTCTTGATGAAGCCAGAGGTGACTCTGCCTTCCATTTAAATAGGGCACAGGAACAAGGAGGGTTCCAGGCCAATGCTATGAGACGTTGAGGTGTCTACCTGTACGAGAAATAGAAACTCGTCATTTAGAATGCTTGGACTTGATGACCCTAAAGGTCTTTTCCAACCAAAACAATTCTGTGCTCATGAGCAGCTGGGAGTCAGGAGCACCATGTCAGTGCCACACACCCACAGTGGATGG
>VWZI01001567.1:0-11331 GCA_013396835.1 Psilopogon haemacephalus | reverse complement strand
GAGCTTAGAGCTCCCTTCCAACCTAAACCATTCTATGATTCTATATATTGCAGTACTGAATTGATGATGTAAACTACCATGCAGAAGATTTACTGCTACTTTCTTCTCTAAATGCTAGAAGCTCTGCAGTATTCTCATTTATAAGGTTCCTTATTAAAAAAGGCTCCAAGGTGACCTTCTTGTGGCCTACCAGTATCTGAAGGGGGCCTACAGAAAAGCTGGGGAGAGACTTTTTAGGCTATTAGGTAGTGATAGGACTAGGGGGAACGGAGCAGAACTGGAGGTGGGGAGATTCAGGCTGGACGTGAGGAGGAAGTTGTTGAGCATGAGAGTGGTGAGAGCCTGGAATGGGTTCCCAAAGGAGGTGTTTGGGGCCACATCCCTGGAGGTGTTTGCAGCCAGGCTGGCAGAGGCTGTGGGCAGCCTGATGTAGGGTAGGGTGTCCCTGGGCATGGCAGGGGGGTTGGAAATGGATGATCCTTGTGGTCCCTTCCAACCCTGACTGATTCTATGATTCTATGATTTTATGAAAAATCTTCTTTGGAAGAATTAGTTTAACTCTTGCCTATGCCCTCCTATGTTACCAGAGGATCTCAAAGCGAATCTCTGATCTTTTCAGGCAAGCTGTGTCACATCCCCTGAGGTCTTCTGCTTCCATAATAGTGACATTCACTCAGTCACATCTGCTTTTTAGGCTGCTGTTGCCCAAAACTCTCATAGTCCTTGCTGCAGGATGTTTCCTTCCCCTGGGGTGTTTCTCAGCAAGGACAGGTAGTAGCTGCATGGCTGTGCCCCTTTGCATTATCTGTTTCCTTCCCTCGTTGCTGTTGTTCTTTTATTTTCCCCTTGATTAGCATCCTGTGAAGAATAACTCATGGAAAATGAGAAGGGGACTAATTGCCACGGGAGGTGATTAATATGTTTTTAGTATGGAAGAGGGAGGGGATGGGAGGGAGGGGAGGATGGGAGCTGAGGACAGGATTGTTGCATAGCAGTGTTGGTTCAGAAAGCTGATGAAATGGCATTCTGACCTTTCTTGCTGTTCAATTGAAACCAGCTTGTGAGCTGTCTGTTTTCCTCACTCAGGGCAGTACAATAATAGGAAGGTCTGGGTTGGAAGGGACTTTTGAAGGTCATCTAGTCCAACCCCTTCTGCAGCTAGAATCCTCAGCTACGTCAGGTTGCCTGGGGCCCATTCAAGCCTCATCTTGAATATCTTCATGGATGGGGCCCCAGGAGCTCCCCAGGCAACCTCTTGCATTGTTCCACCACCCTCATAGTAAAGAACTTGTTCCTAACATCCAATCTCAATCTACTCTCCTCTAGTTTGAAGACATTGCCCCTTGTCCCATCACTGCAGGCCTTTGCAAACAGAATGGGTTGCATCATGAATCTTTTCCTTTCTCAGCCTACAATCTAATTTCTTACTAAAATCCTCCAATTAGCCTCAAACCAGCACAAATAAATGTGTTCATTGCAATTGCCCTTCTCATGTCCTTGGGGAGGGACTATTCACAAGATCTTGTAATGACAGGACGAGGGGGAATGGGTTCAAATTGGTGGAGGGGAGATTTGAACGGGATGTTAGGAGGAAGTTCCTCACAGTGAGGGTGGTGAGACACTAGCACAGGTTGCCCAGGGAGGTTGTGGTTGCTCCCTCCCTGAAGGTGTTCAAGGCCAGGCTGGATGAGGTCTTGAGCATCCTCAAGGGAGGTGTCCCTGCCTATGGCACAGGGGGGTTGGAAGTGGACGAGCTTTAAGGTCTCTTCCAACCTAAACCATTCTATGATTCTATGTGTATCAGGTATAGAAATACTATGAGGACAGACTGAAAGAGTTGTGGCTGTTCAGTTTGGAGAAGAGGAGGCTCCCAGGTGACCTTCTTGTGGCCTTCCAATATCTGAAGGGGGCCTACAAAAAAGCTGGGAAGGGATTTCTTAGGCTGGATCTGCTTTCTGTAGTATTTTTGGTCTGTATAAATTGTTCCCATTAGTATCTTTTATTAGTGGCAAGCAGTAGCTTCTAAAGCAACAGATGTGAAGTGGAACCTAACACTATTTTTCAACAGCCTAGCATTAGGGCGATAAAAGCCAAGGTGAAAAACCACTCTGAGGAAGAAAGAGGTGAAAAAGCAGGACAAAAGGGATGGAGAGTGAAGGAGGGAGATAAAATGATGATAGCAGGACATCAGGTAGTGATAGGACTAGGGGGAATGGAGCAAAGCTGGAGGTGGGGAGATTCAGACTGGATGTGAGGAGGAAGTTGTTGAGCATGAGAGTGGTGAGAGGCTGGAATGGGTTGCCCCTGCAGGGAGGTGTTTGGGGCCATATCCCTGGAGGTGTTTTTGGCCAGGCTGGCAGAGGCTGTGGGCAGCCTGATGTAGGGTAGGGTGTCCCTGGGCATGGCAGGAGGGTTGGAACTGGCTGATCCTTGTGGTCCCTTCCAACCCTGACTGATTCTATGATTGGGATTCCACTGCATGCTGACCACCGTGTTTAATGTCCAAGGAAGTGCCAATTAGAAGGGAAATTTTCAACTCCATTTTGCAACAGATGCAGATCAAGGAAAGCAACCCAAACCATGGGATCAAACAGAAATTACTTGCACTGTTGTGTCTTTTTTGAGCTGTTCTTTCTCTGGAATGCTTAAGTTCAGTAGGATGATGCTGTGCCTTATAGGCTTGCAAAGAGATCAGTGATGCAAATGTATTTTGACATTAGCCTGAGAGAAGAAGAGCTGCATTGTTTAGAAAAACAAACAACCCCAACATTGAACTCAGTAATTGAATAAAAAAGAGTAGCTGAATTTTCCAAAGAGTGCTGAGGCTAAATCATTATCAAAGAGGCTAATTAAAACATCTTCAGTTAAATTAAAATATTTGGAATATTCTGAGGTGAATGATCACTGTTGGCTGGAGCACCTCTGCTAAAAGGACAGGCTGAGGGAGCTGGGGTTGTTCAGCCTGGAGAAGAGAAGGGTCTGAGGAGACCTAAGAGCAGCCTGACAGTACCTGAGGGGGGCTACAAGAAGGCTGAAGAGAGACTGTTTGCAAAGGCCTGTGGTGATAGGATGAAGGGCAATGGCTTCAAACTAGAGAAGAGCAGATTAGGTTGGATGTTAGGAGCAAGTTTTTTGCTATGAGTGTGGTAGAACACTGGAAGAGGTTACCCAGGGAGGTAGTTGAGGCCCCATCACTGGAGACACTCAAGGTCAAGCTTGACATGGCTCTGGGCAATAGGATCTAATGGAGGATATCTCTGCTGACTGCAGGGGGGGACTTGGACTAGGTGATCTTTGGAGGTCCCTTCCAACCCAAAGCATTATATGGTTCTGATTTGTAAGGAAACAAAAGGAAACAATTTAATTTAATCAACCCAAAGCATTCNAAATAATTTAATTTAATCAACCCAAACCATTCTATGGTTCTGATTTGTAAGGAAACAAAATGGAAATAATTTAATTTAATCAACCCAAACCATTCTATGGTTCTGATTTGTAAGGAAACAAAATGGAAATAATTTAATTTTATCAACTCAAACCATTCTATGGTTCTGATTTGTAAGGAAACAAAATGGAAATAATTTAATTTTATCAACTCAAACCATTCTATGGTTCTGATTTGTAAGGAAACAAAATGGAAAAAAATTAATTTTATCAACCCAAAGCATTCTATGGTTCTGATTTGTAAGGAAACAAAATGGAAACAATTTAATTTAATCAACCCAAACCATTCCATGGTTTTGATTTGTAAGGAAACAAAATGGAAATAATTTAATTTAATCAACCCAAACCGTTCTATGATTTTGATTCGTAAGGCAACAAAATGGAAATAATTTAGTTTAATCACTAAAACTGCTAATTAGACTGTTTTCAGAGTTAATTACTTGAAGGGGAGATTTAAACGGGATGTTAGGAAGAAGTTCTTTACAGTGAGGGTGCTGAGACACTGGCACAGGTTGCCCAGGGAGGTTGTGGCTCTTCCCTGTCTGGATGTGTTCAAGGCCAGGCTGGATGAGTCCTTGAGTGACCTGTTCTAGTGGGAGGTGTCCCTGCCTATGGCACAGGGGGGTTGGAACTGGCTGAGCTTTGAGGTCCCTTCCAACCTAAACCATTCTATGATTCTATGAAGTCTGGTAGATGGACATATCTTTATAAATATATATGCTGCTAACTCTGGTTCTAGCACACCAAGCAAGGCACTTCTGCAGCTTTTTTCTTAGACTTGCATTTTTTTTTCCTAGGCTCTCCTGACAGTTTGGCTTCTAAAATTTCCCAACTGGCCTTAAGTGCCTCTGATTCTTGACAGAAAACAACACAAAACAAAACCAGGAAACGAACTAACAAACAACAAAACCAAAAAAACAACCACCACCACCGAAAACACACACACACAAAAAAAACCCCAAAATCAAAACATGCACAAAAGAAAACCAAAAGTGAAAAGCCAAACTTTTTTACACCTCAAGCATTATTTGCTATATCTAAGATGAATAATTTAGGCAACTGAGACCTATCTAAGGTATGCAGTGTCAAGGGAGGTTCTCCTTCCCCTGTACTCAGCACTGGTCAGGCCACATCTTGAGTACTGACTCCAGTTCTGGTCTCCACAATACAAGAGAGATGTTGAGGTGCTGGAAGGTGTCCAGAGAAGGGCAGCAAGGCTGGGGAGGGGCCTGGAGCACAGCCCCAAGAGGAGAGGCTGAGGGAGCTGGGGGTGTGCAGCCTGCAGAAGAGGAGGCTCAGGGCAGAGCTCATTGCTGTCTACAACTACCTAAAGTGAGGTTGTAGCCAGATGGGGTTGGGCTCTTCTCTCAAGGAACCAGCAACAAAACAATGGGACACAGTCTCAAGTTGTGCCAGGGAAGGTATAGGCTGGATGTTAGGAGGAAATTCTTGCCAGAGAGTGGTTGGCATTGGAATGTGCTGCCCAGGGAGGTGGTGGAGTCACCGTCCCTGGAGGTGTTGAAGAAAAGCCTGGATGGGGCACTTAGTGCCATTGGACAGGGCTGGGTGATAAGTTGGACTGAATGATCTTGGTGGTCTCTTCCAACATGTTCCATTCCATTCCATTCCATTCCATTCCATTCCATTCCATTCCATTCCATTCCATTCCATTCCATTCTATTTTATTCTATTCTATTCTATTCTATTCTACTGTATTCTATTCTATTCTATTCTATTCTATTCTATTCTATTCTATTCTATTCTATTCTATTCTATTCTATTCTATTCTATTCTATTCTACTCTACTCTACTCTACTCTACTCTACTCTACTCTACTCTACTCTACTCTACTCTACTCTATTCTATTCTATTCTATTCTATTCTATTCTATTCTATTCTATTCTATTCTATTCTATTCTATTCTATTCCATTCCATTCCATTCCATTCCATTCCATTCCATTCCATTCCATTTCTTTCCAGTATTTTCTGTTATAGTATTTTCTATTCTATTCTGGCCCAGGAGCTCCACCAGTCAGCATGTGCCACTTGATAGCAAACCAAGAAAGCTTTGCCAAGATTTCACTCAGTTCTGCCTCACAGCTTCCTTTCTTACTGCCACTGGGAGCAGCCTTTGCTGCTTTCCTACAACGTGCTCTTAGTAGGTGGCAGGACCTGAACTGATTTTGCTTGAATGTTAAAATGAACAAACTTCTTGAGAGTTTTGTGTTTTCATCTTGCAGCCTTAGTTTCTCAGTGTCTGTGGGGAGTTCTGTTTACTGTGGCCACATCTTTGCTTTTTCCTATGTGTTTCTACACAGCAATTTCTCATAGTTTCTTGATGATGAATCTATTTTTTCCGTTCTACAGTCAAGAAACATGAGCATTTCTCTCTAGACGTGGTCACACTCAGCTAGCTCATTGCTACACACAAGCTTCCATTCTGTCAGCTTCCAATTAGGCTTTCAAGAACTGGTTGTGATTTTTCAAATGTAGCCAGAACAGAAATTTCCAATGGTGGCTGAAGATCAAATCCAGAAGTCACCAAAAGGATAGTTCCAGCATCTCTCAGTACAACTGAAGCTGATTCTTTAAAGAGAGTGACTGAACTGGGAACTGCCTTTCTTTTTTATGTCTGTTTTTCAAATGCTCTTATTCCATTTTTGTATTTGTTTTTTTTTTTTCTTTTTTTTTTTTTTAAAGAATNAACCTGTGCCAGTGTCTCATCACCCTCACTGCAAACAACTTCCTCCTAACATCCACTTTCAATCTCCCCTCTGCCACTTTAAGCCTATTATTCCTCATCCTGTCATTACAAGACCTTCTCAATAGTCCCTCCTCAGCCCTTCTTTAGGCTCTCTTCAGATAGTGGAATGTCACTCCAAGGTCTCCTGGAAGCCTTCTCTTCTCCAGGCTGCAGAGCCCCAACTCTCTCAGCCTGTCCTTATAGCAGAGCTGCTGCAGCCCTCTGAGCATCTTGGTGGCCTCCTCTGCACTGGCTCCAACACTTCCATGTCCTTCTTGAGCTGGGGGCTCCAGAGCTGCAGACAGTGCTGCAGGTGGGGTGTGAGGAGAGCAGAGCAAGGGGACAGAATCCCCTCCCTTGCCCTGCTTGCCACAACTGCTCTTGCTGCAGCCCAGCACACAGTTGCTGTCTGGGCTGCACTCACACTGCAGCCTCATCTTCAGCTCTGCCTCACCCCAGACCCCCAGGTCCTGTTCCTCAGGGCTACTCTCAGCTGTTCCCCACCCAGCTTGCAGTTGTGCTTGGGATTGCTCTGAGCCAGGGGCAGGACCTTACACTTGGCCTTGTTGAACGTCATGAGGTTGGCCTGGGCACAGCTCTGCAGCCTGTGCAGCTCCCTCTGGATGGATCCCTGCCCTCTAGCAAGTCTCCTGTGCCACACAGCTTGGTGCCAGCTGCACACTTGCTGAGGCTGCACTGATTTCTCTATCCCTGTCACTGTATGTTCTGTTTCAAATTTTAGTTATTAGCTGTGGTTTCTTAACCAGAAGAGAATCTTTACAGGGATTGTATAAAAGTCAGAAGGGAATAAATGGAATTCACCAAGCTGCTCTTTTTTTTTCCCACAAAGATTAAATCAAGCACTGCCATTATTTCACTGTAGCTTTTGTTTTAACTGAGTAGCACAAGAGTGAAGAAGAAAAGGCAAACAGAAAATGTACACTAGGCTTAGTTAGGTGTTGGGCAGCAGTTATGTTGTCTTGTTAGCAATGCAACGTTTCTGAAAAGGCAGCAAGTTGCTTTCTGTGTCCCTGTTATTGTAAACCCAGGTCAAGTTAAATCCCTTGGCTGAAATTGTTTTAGGAGAATTTTTCTCATGATCTCCTGCACAATTCATGTCCTTTTATTCTGTTGGGAGGGATTGCTCCCCTGTGCAGCATCCTGCTAAGTGAATCAGTGTTGGAGATTGATTTGTCAGAGGTTGTGTCCAAGCCCTTCACTGACAATAGCTGTCAGTGTGCCTCTTGTTAGGATGCCTGTCCCTAGCACCAGGCACCCATTATGTTTCAGGGTTGCTCTTTCTCCATGTCTGAATAAAAAAAAGGGTGATGAGAAGTGTTTCTATTTTCAGTGACAGCAGTGTGAATAACATCCTGGAGTCTAAGTAATGCCCATTTTTATCTTTCATATACTTAGAATCATAGAATCAGTCAGGGTTGGAAGGGATCATAAGGATCATCGAATTCCAACCCCCCTGCCATGCCCAGGGACACCCTACCCTAGAGCAGGCTGCCCACAGCCTCATCCAGACTCGCTGCAAACACTTCCAAGGATGTGGCCCCAAACACCCTCCTGGGCAACCCATTTCAGGCTCTCACCACTCTCATGCTCAACAACTTCCTCCTCACATCCAATCTGAATCTCCCCACCTCCAGCTTTGCTCCATTCCCCCTAGTCCTGGCACTCGCTCATAGGCTCAAAAGTCCCTCCCCAGCTTTTCTGCAGGTCCTCTTCAGATCTTGGAAGGCCACAAGGAGGTCACCTGGGAGCCTCCTCTTCTCCAGACTCAACAGCCCCAAATCTTTCAGTCTCTTCTCATAGCAGAGGTGCTGCACCCCTCTGAGTATCCTTGTGGCCGTTCTCTGGACACTCTTTAGCATCTTCACATCCCTCTTGTAATAGGGGCTCCAGAACTGGATGCAGTACTCCAGGTGGGCTCTCAGCAGATCACAGCAGAGGGGGAGAATCACCTCCCTGGCCCTGCTGGCCACACTGCTCCTGCTTGGCTTTCTGGACTGCAAGTGCACACTGCTGCCTCATCTTGAGCTTCTCATCTACCAGCTCCCCCAAGTCCCTCTCTCCTCAGGGCTACTCTCCAGCCACTTTCTGGACTCCCTATATGGGTGTCTGGGATTGCCTTGACCCAGCTGCAGGACCTTGCCCTTGGTCTTGTTGAACCTCCTGAGGTTGGCTTGTGCCCACCTCTGCAGCCTGTGCAGGTCCCTCTGGATGCCATCCCTGCCCTCCAGCCTGGCTGCTGCCCCACACAGCTTGGGGTGCTCAGCAAACTTGCTGAGGCTGCACTTAATGCCTCTGTCCATGACACCCACAAAGATGTTGACCAGGACTGGTCCCAGGACTGGTCCCTGAGGAACTCTGCTTGTCACAGGTCTCCACTTGGTCATTGAGCCATTGACAGCCACTCTTTGAGTGTGTCCATCAAGCCAGTTCTTTATCCATCTGGTACTCCATCCATCAAACCCATTCCTCTGTCATCCCTCCACACTGCTTAGTTTAGACTCAGACTTTGTTCTGCTTCAGGTCTATGGAAAAAAAAGAGGAGAGAAAATCATTCAGACAAGGTCCTTTTCATAAATGGGCATGAATAGGAGCAGCTTCTCTTCCCCAGACACCATCATTCAAAATGGTTAAGCACATTTTTTTTCCTAGATTTCTTTTTTTTTTTTTTTCCAAATTCCTCATGTTTAGATTAAATGCTTAGAGAAAAATGAGTGAAATTGGCAGGCAAAGCAAAAAGAAAAGGCTCAAAAATGAGTTCTTCCAGTAGAGGAAAATCATGTAACAATTCCCTAGAAATCTGCCACATATTCTTTGTAGCAACAAAGGTCACATCTCTCTGGCAGACACTGTGTCTGTATTTAACAAGTGAACAACATGGTTCTTTGAAATGTAAGGTTGGTAGGAGAGTAGGCTGCACATGAGCCAGCAGTGTGCCCAGGTAGGCAGCAGAGCCAATGGCATCCTGGCCTGGATCAGAAACATTGTGGTCAGCAGGACAAGGGAGGTTATTTTGCCCCTGTACTTGGCACTGGTCAGATCACACCTTGAGTGTTGTGCCTAGTTCTGGTCCCCTTAATTCAAGAGAGATATTGAGGTGCTGGAAAGTGTCTAGAGAAGGGCACAAAGGCTGTGAGGGGCCTGGAGCACAGCCCTGTGAGGAGAGGCTGAGGGAGCTGGGGGTGTGCAGCCTGGAGAAGAGGAGTCTCAGAGCAGATCTCATTGCTCTCTACAACTACCTAAAGGGAGATTGTAGCCAGGTGGGGTTGGACTCTTCTGCCAGGCAACCAGCAACAGACTGAGGGGACACAGTCTCCAGTTGTGCCAGGGAAGGTATAGTCTGGATGTTACAACGAAAGATCTTGAGTTCCAGTTCTGGGCCCCTCAATCAGAAGATGTGCTTCATTTTTTTTTTTTTTTCCCCATGAGGTTTTAATATTTTTTTTGGATTTGCCTTCTGAAAGTTTTATTTATTTGAAATTTGCTCTCGTGGCAATGTGTGAGTTAGTAGCTTTAATGCTGGTTCAACAAAAAGACAAATTTTCTTCAGAGGACTGACTGAGAAAAACCTCTGCAAGCAGGCAGCTCTGGCCTGAACCATTTACTAAAGAAAAAAAAACAACTAAAGTGCTGTGTTACAGAGAGCAATTAATAAAATGTTCAGAGTCTGCTCCATGTCAATACTACCTGCTAATGGACTCTCACAATTTTTGAGATGTTTGGAACACTTCCATCTTTGCTCCAGGTGCAGACTGCCAAGATCTGCCAACCATGAGCTGAGAGGGTTAGAGAACACTTTTTGTTGTTTGAGCTTTTCCCATACAAACGTGACCTTAGCAAAAAAAAAACAAACTGCTGTGTCATGAGGAGAGATTCCTTTTAGTCAGGGCAGTTAAAGCTTGTCCCAGATCTACTTCTGTCTCTTTTTACTGCTCTACACAACTGCATATTAAGAGAAGAATGAAATTCCTTCACCATTTGATTCTTCTGACCATGGAAATGCAGAGATGTGCCAACAGCAGGACAAGGATGGTGACTCTAGCCCTCTGCTCTGCTCTTGTGAGACTCCACCTGGAAAAGTGTCCAGTTCTGGTGACTGTAGCGAGAGAGAGACATCAAACTCCTGGAGTGGGTCCAGAGGATGCCACAAAGATGGTCAGAGGACTGGAGCACCTCTGCTGTGAGGACAGGCTGAAAGAGTTGGGGCTGTTCAGCCTGGAGAAGAGAAGACTTCCAGGAGACCTTGAAGTAGCCTTCCAGTATCTGAAGGGGCTTAAAGGAAGGCTGAGGACGGACTATTGACAAGGTCTTGTACTGACAGGATGGAGAGGAATGGATTTAAAGTGGCAGAGGGGAGATTGAAACTGGATGTTAGGAAGTTCTTTAGAGTAAGGGTGGTGAGACACTGTCACAAGTTTCCCAGGGAGGTTGTGGATGACAGAATCACCCAATATGGTCTTTGATCACATTGGGTGATTCTGTGCTCCACGACCTCTCTGGAGGTGTTTAAGACCAGGTTGGATGAGGCCTTGAGCGACCTGTTCTAGTGGGAAGTGTCTCTGCCTATGGCACAGAGGTGTTGGAACTGGCTGAGCTTTGAGGTCCCTTCAAACCTCCAGAGAGACCCTAGAGCACCCTTCCAGGGTACAAGAAAGCCAGGAAGGGATTTTTACAAGGGCTTGTCATAATAAGATGATAGAGAATAGATTGGAGGTTGAGGAGGGCAGATTTAGACTGGAGATTAAGAAGAAATTTATTACAGTGAGAATGGTGAGACTCTGGAATAGGTTGCCCAGGGTGGGGGCCCTGTGAGGAGAGGCTGAGGGAGCTGGGGGTGTACAGCCTGCAGAAGAGGAGGCTCAGGGCAGACCTCATTGCTGCCTAAAACTATCTGAAGGGAGGTTGTAGCCATGTGGTTTTGGGCTCTTCTGCCAGGCACCCAGCAACAGAACAAGGGGACACAACTTCAAACTGTGCTGGTGGAGGTATAGGCTGGATGTTAGGAAGAAGTTCTTGCTAGAGAGATTGATATTGGAATGGGCTGCCCAGAGAGGTGGTAGAGTCATCATCCCTGGAAGTTTTCAAGCAAAGCCTGGATGGGGCACTTAGTGCCAGTGGCTAGGGC
>VWZI01001562.1:25850-44477 GCA_013396835.1 Psilopogon haemacephalus | reverse complement strand
CTTCCTCCCTTCCTCCCTTCCTTCCTCTCTTCCTTTTTTTCCTCTCTTCCTTTTTTCCCTCTCTTCCTCTCTTCTTCTTTTTCTTTCTTTCTCAAATTAAACCTCTCTGCAACACATTTTTTTTAAGTACGTTTATTTTTCTTTACTGTCTGCATTTATATTTAGTGTGAAAGCCAACTGTACAGATGGTATTTTCATAAAAGCCCATTGAGAAAGTGTTTGGGAGAATAATTCCAAATAACTTCCTATGAGAAAAAAAAAATAAAAAAAGGTCACATCTGGAACTATGAATTGCAAATAAATGAGTAATAAATGAGTAGTACAGTACTTCATAGGGACAATTAAAACTTAGCATCTCACTGTAGGCTAAATCTACAAAACGGACTTAGCCTAAAAAACTGAAAGCTATTTGAGTAACTACCCATATCGATAGTTAGGAAAACTTCATGAGATACTCCACTCTCTGCCAGCAAATACATGCAAGAGTAATAAGTCTTTGTCATGTCCAACTCTCAGTAGGATTTTCATTCTCTTTTTTCCAACCTATTTACTTCTGTGTCCTTATTCACACTACACCTGTGAAATCAGGCAGCAAAACAGTTTTCAGGACAGTGTGCTGATCTGTTGCCAGGAAGACAACAAAGATGATCCTTTACTTAGGAAATAGAAGACATCACCAGAACAAAGAAGGGAGAAAGAACTCTATCTGTTATCTGGACACATTTCAGTAGTTACATGCACTAATAGCCACAAGAAAGGAAACATGGAACCCAGTACAGACACTGGGTGTGATGAAAAACTTTAACTGGAAGCATTGTACAAATATCTACTACTCTCTGGACAATTTCACTCTATGTTCAATTTTGTTATATAGATTTTCACTTCAACAAGATCTCAGTAATCTACATTTATATTTAAACTGGCAGCGTTTGTACAAGTGATGGAATGTGGCCATCAGTACAGCTAATCCAAACTGAGGAGATCTGCAGCTCCTTGGTACAAAGTGGTTCTCCTCCACCTCTGCTCTGCCGTGATGAAGATGCATCTGGAATATTGTGGCCAATTCTGCCCCTCAGCTTGAGAAGGACCTCAGCGAACTGCTTGAAAGAGTCCAAGTCAGAGCCACAAAAATTATGAAGGTAGTGGAACATCTTCCTTACAAGGTGAAGCTGAAAGAGCTGAGGCTCTTGAGCTTGAAGAAGAGGAGACAGAGAGGAGATCTCATTCATGTTTATAAAGATGTGAAGTGTGTATGCTCAGAGGATGGAGCCAGGCTCTGCTGGGTGATGCCCAATGACAGGACAAGGGGCGATGGGTGGAAGCTGGGGCATAGGAAGTTCCATGGAAACATAAGGAAGAATTTTTTTCCCTGTGAAGATAACAGAGCACTGGAACAGGCTGTCAAGCAGGGTTGCAGAGTCTCCTTCTCTGGAGATATTCAAGACCTGCCTGTATGTGTTTCTGTGTGATCTTGTATAGGTGATCTTGCTCTGGCAATGGGGTTAGGCTGGATGAGCTTTCAAGGACCCTTCCGTCTGTGATTCTGTGGCCACAAATCTTTCCATATTCTCAGGGAAATCTGCTGCTTAAATGAAGTAAACACAGGCTTTTCACTCTGATCACATAGCTTTCATCTTATGTTGCCCTCCACAGATTCCATAGGGTTTAGAATTACCTTTAGAAAATAAATATTCAGGAAGCAATTTTCAGTCCTAAAATATTAACGTTCCTGTCAGTATTTCTTTTCATAGTATTCATTACTAGTACCAATCCCTATTTGCAAAATATGAATATTTAATTACTTCATACTAGAATATGTTGGACATTGAATTACCAAATTTGACAGATTTTTTAATTATCTTGCAACAGAAATGTTCAGAGAAATACATCTGCACTCTCTTCTTTCACACCTCAAAAAACCAAAATAACCCCAAGACATTAGATGGATGTAAAATAACAGGGCTTTAGAGATGTCTAAAACTTGCCTGCTTCTATTGATAAAGTGGGATGTCACAAGAACAGAACAGAGGGGCAGAATCCCCTCTCTTGACCTGCTGGCTACGCATCTTTTGATGCAGCCTAGAATATGGTTGGGCTTCTTAGCAGAGATGGTCTCAATCCATCCATTGCCCAGCCTGACTGTGTGCTTGGCATTGCCTCAACCCAGCTGCAGGACCCTGCACTTTGCTTTGTTGAAGTTCATTAGTTTGTTATAGTTCTGCAGCCTGTCAAGGTTCCTCTGGATGACAGTCCTTTCCTCCACCAAATCAGCTGCACCACACAGGTTGGTATCACTTGCTGAGAATACCTCAATCTCACTGTTTGTGTCACCAACAAATATGTTGAACAGCATTGATCCCAGTAATGGCCCCCAAGGAACCACACTCAGCACAGGTCTCCATTTGGACACTGAGCCATGGATTGCAACTCTTTCAGAATAGCCATCTAACCAATTCAATATCTACCACCCATCAAAACCATGTCCTTCAAGTTTAGTGATCAGGATGTCACAGATGATACTTTCAAAAGCTTTGCACAAATCCAGGAAGTTGGCATTAGTTGCTCTTCTCTTATCCACCAATGCTGTGACCCCATCGTAAAAACTGTGCTATTGGCATATTGTGCTCTTGTTGCAATACAATAAACTTCAAAAATAACATAAAAAAATTAAAACTATGAGGGAAAAAAACATACAATTCTGTAATGATTATGGAGATCTTAATTTTAAAAAAGGCATCATTTCTGTCAATAGAAAAAAAATACATAAAAGCCTTGATACTAAAATGAAAAGCAGAATAGTGTGCAGCACTGCAATTTTTACATTGTTCTGTACTGCAATGCCTCAGTTCTATAAACCTGTATGTAGTACAGTGCATCAACCACTGAAAGCAAACCTAGATAGTGTAGAGCTATGTACTACATCAGTCCCATCAGCATTCAGCACTGGTTAGGCCGCTTGAGTACTGTGTCCAGTTCTAGGTCCCTCAATTTAAGAAAGATGTTGAGGTGCTTGAACATATCCAGAGAAGGGTACCAAGGCTGGAGCACAGCTGTGTGAGGAACAGCTAAGGAATCTGGGGTTGTTCATCCTGGAGAAGAAGAGGCTCAGTTGCTCTCTACAACTACCTGAAAAGAGGTTATAGCCAGGTGAGGCTTGGCCTCTTCTCCCAGGCAACCAATAACAGAACAGGAGAACACAGTCTCAAACTGCACCAGGGGAAGTTTAGGCTGGATGTTAGAAAGAAGTTCTTCACAGAAAGAGTGATTGGCACTGGAATGGGCTGTCTGGAGAGGTGGTGCAGTCACCATCCCTGGGAGTGTTTAAAAAGAGACTGGATGAGGCACTTAATGCCATGGTTTAGTTAATTAGATGGTGTTAGGTGATAGGTTGGACTCGATGATCTTGAAGGTCTTTTCCATTTTGATTAGTTCTGTGATTCTGTGTATTATATTACTTGATGTCATGAATGAAAAAAGCTCCACAAATTTCTTCATCAGCTTGTATTCAGAGTTTGTCACCCAGTATTATAACATTGAAGTACAATGGCAAGTGCCTGTCATCATCATTAAATGCCTTTCTTCTGTGGCCTTACTCCATTAAATGTGAGGCTTATCAGAAATTGCTCTCTTAACCTATTGATCCTAGTTTCAAATGGAAAGGAAATTAAGTTTGTCACCTACCAGCCTAGGGCCATCCATGGATGGGACTTACACTACCTCCCTGAGCAACCTGTGTTTCACCACTCTCATGGTGAAAAAACTTCTTCCTAACATCTAATCTAAATATAACCACTTCCAGTTTTGCTCCAGTTTTCAATGGTATCTTGACATGAAATTGTCTTTGAAAAAGGAGCTAGGGCAACTAAATCTAAAACTGTTTCCCCAAACCCTTAGCCTTTTGCAACAGGTTTTTCAGCATTAAAACATTTGTGTCTAAATTTGCACAGCTCTGCAGCCACCTTTGTAGGCTGAGCAATTGCCAAAAATCTAGTGAGAATCTGCTTACAGTCTCTCAAATGTCCAATCCTGTAGATGAGTTTACAGTCAATGTGCATGAAGAATGCAACTTGATTTAAAATATAGCCAACAAATGGCCAGCTCCCTTGAAAGGAAGATGATAGCTTTCTTTTTCTCTGCAACATATAAATTAAATAGCAGGTACTCTGGCTGTATCTGACCTTGCTTCAATCACCTTCTACTCAGTAAGTATCCAATGGAATTTTTGTGAGAGTCTAAACTGCTAAGCAGCCTCTGCATGAAGATATATTTTCTTGTACTGAAGCTGAGCCAGTTTAAAGAAAGAACTGAAGAGTCTTTCCTTCAAGAGAGGGAACATGCTTCTCCAGCCCTTGATTAGAATAGCCACTGTGTGAAAGAAGGACCTATGTCCTTTACAAAATTGATAATAAATTTAATAATAAAAGCTGTACAGTTGGAAATGGGTTTCTCTTCTCCAAAAGTAGAACTGTTACAAAGGCACGAAAATCTCTGGCTACTTCTCTCTGGTCTTTTTTTTCCTATAGAAAGATATCCTACAAGTGGAAAGAAAAATGTCTTTCCATTTAGAATGTGGAAGACTCCCCGTTTATCTTTATTTTTCAAGCTACCAAAAATTTACTGAGCCAGCCACAATCACAGCCTATAAACGTTTTGCAGATAACAATAAATGTAATGACAACCCACAAGCAGAACCTGATAGAGATAAAAGACAGAGAAAATATTGCTGAAAATAAGGAAGCAAAAGGGAAAATGTCCAGTGCATGGCAAACTGTGTTGTAAAACGATTATTTTGGCAGCAATCAGCATGGCCTCTGCATTCTATGTTCTACTGAAAATTCATCCTTATGGATTAAACACCTGCAGCCAGGTAACAGATTGTCAGAGGAGGCAGCTTTCATCTCTATATCAGTGGCTAGTGATGTCTGGTGCCTTTTTGGAAAAATATTATCAGCGCTTCCTGCCGAGATGAGAGTTGAAGTTCATAAACATGAATTTCTAATGTGTTTCATACTTGCATAAGTGTGCTCACTTGAGCATGCCACTCTGCCAATACTTTTCCTCCAGAAATACTCAACACCTAGTGAATTCAAATGAGTGTAATACACAGTCTTATGGTTAATGGAAAATGGCAGAGAGTAAGGGACTGAAACAGTTCGTGCTTTGCCTGATTAATTAATAAGAGACTCTCTTTTCCCAGCTTCAACTCATTATGCTAATGAAATGTCATCAATTAAGGCTTTCCCCTGATTATTGAATCTGTCAGGTAGTGCTCAGTTAAAAAGCTGCATTCCTTTGCTGCCTTTTAGAGCTGCCCTCACAGCTTTTTATGAAATGCTACTTCCATTAGGCAGTGTTTGTTCTGTTTTCTCATTATTGTATCATCCTGTTGACCTTGAGACTGGTGAATGTGGAATGTCCAAAATGAAACAGAGACAACACTATCTGTGGCACCGTGAGTCAAGACAATGCATTAGCAGAAAAATAAATACTGTTCCTCATTCACAATTCCGTCATAATTAATGATAGTCTGGTCAAAGATAAATCCAAGGAGAATGTGTGACATTCAGAAATCTATGTTGTGTCTGTACTACACTCTACTGGAAGATTAATTTGAGATGAAGGGGACATATTTTAACCATTTCAATTACAGTTTTGCTGTGAAAATTGTTTAATATACAAGAAGTGAAAGGCTGGACCCAGTCTGTTTCCTCCATGGGGCCTGAGTTAAAGAAACCTTCCCACTCTGGTAGGGCCCTGAAATTATTATCCATTATTGATTTTTCAAGTAGATAGAGATGAGCTGATGACATAAGGTCTGAGGGCAATTACTAGAGACTTCAGACCTTGGTACCACTGGATCAGGAACACAAACAGTGTTCTCCTCTGCCTCTCCAGTTGCAGGGCCTGACAAGGGAATAAACTGGGAAAGCTAGCAGATCAATACCTGGCTGTGAGCCTGGTGTCACTGGCAGGCCTTTGGGGTTTTCAATCGTGCATTGGTTTACACGACAACAGGCCTGCTGGCAATGGACAGAGTAAAATCCTTGCAAATAGGAACAAAGGTCTTTGCACAGAACATAGCCTTACCCAACCTGGCCTTGAACATCCATAGTCTCCCTGGGTAACCTGTTCCAGCGTCTCACCACCCTCACTGGAAAGAATTTCTTCCTAATATCCAGTCTAAATCTACCCTCCTCAAGTTTAAAGCTGTTCCCTCTCATCCTGTCACTGAAACTTCTTGAAAAAAGTCCCTTCCTGACTTTCTTGTAAACACACTTCAGGTACTGGAAGGCCTCTGTAAGGTATCCCCAGAGCTTACTTTGGTCCAGGAACTCTATCTCAACCTACCCCCTATTCATTTAAAGCATCTATGCATCTGCAAAGGGAGGGAATAAAAAATTAGTGTTTATTGAAAGAATACATGCAACATGGGTTCAAATTCAAGTCATACATTTACTTTAAATAGGATTAGCATGTGTATGTTCAAGTCTTCTTACAATTCTTTTCCTTAACTCAAAAAACTCCTTTATCAGATATTCTTAATTTTTCACAATTACATAGAACATACAAATGGATACAGAATTTTCTTTTTTAATTGACTGTATCTGACTCTTAGGTTTGTTTGAAAGACTTTAGGACTATAACTGGGGTTGAATTGATAGACTAAGGGAGTTGAGGCTGTTCAGTCTGGAGAAGAGAAGGCTCTCAGGAGATCTTACTGTGGCCTTCCAGTATCTGAAAGGAGCTTATAAGAAAGCTCTTGAAGGCCTTTTTAGGGTGTCAGGTAGTGATAGGAGTGAAGGGAATGGAGCAAAACTAGAAGTGGGTAGATTCAGGTTCGCTGTTAGGAAGAACTTGTTCACCATGAGGTTGGTGAGACACTGGAACAGGTTGCCCAGCGGGGTGGTGGAAGCCCCATCCCTGGAGGTCTTTAGGGCCAGTCTGTATGTGGCTCTGAGCAACCTGCTCTGGTGTGAGGTGTCCCTGCCCATGACAGTGTGGTAGGAGCTGATCCTTGAGGTCCCTGACAAACTACAATTCTATGATTCTTCTAACAGTCTCAGGGAAGCACTAGAAATATTCTGAATATGTTTCAATTCACGAGGTTAAGTACCTTGTCTGCACCAAGGCCTGACACTAAGACTGCTTGGTTGACCTTTAGCTTCAGTAGAGTTGGTTTATAACATCTGTGGAGATGTGTAACTTATATGCTTCATTTTACTCATTTGTTAAGAAAACAAAATAGTTTAATTAAAGAAGATGCAATAACGTTTTGGATCCCTCAAGGCTCAATGATAGGATTCTGCTTCAACATGAACTACTATTTACTAAAACCATTATATTTCTAGAACACTGTGGTGGTTTAACAGTTAGCTGCCCCCCCACACTTGGAAATAACCCAGGCTAGGACTCAGTCAGCTGGAAATTAAGGAATGAAGCTTTATGTTTACAGCAATGCACAATATACAAGCAGATATTTACAATGTATAACAGATATTTACAGATATATACAGTTAAAAAGGTAATACAGAAACACCACTCCCCTCCCAGAGATCAAAATCCCTAAGAGGGGTTTCTAACCACCCCTACCACCTTCCTCCCTTCCCCAATCTTATCTCACCATCTGTTAATGCAGCAGATAGGTGAAGTTAGATCGGCCAGGGAGTTAGCAGTAGGAAAAGAAGTTAGTGGAGTTATTGAGAATCAGCTACAAAAGGCAGGGAGAAAGGAGCCATGCAAAGCCACAGCCCAGAAAGGTCTGAAACCATCTGACCATCTGACTTATTTTGGTTACAGCTCTTAAACAATTTTTTTTTCTTTCTCAGTAAAGCTATGAGGGAATTAGCATAATCTGTGCTTTTCTCTCTCAGCCTATAGTCTCACTTCTCATTCAAATCCTCCAATTAGTTGAAACCAGCACAAACATTTGAAATTATTCCCTGCCCTGTTAAAATAGCCTCCTGCTATCATGTTGGGGAGCAGTCAGAAGAAGCTGCATTAACCCTTTCCATCAAAGTTAATGCTTCTGATGACATCTTAATTTGGAACTTTAACTCTTGAAATATGGTCTTTCATGAAGATTCTAGACAGATATCTCAACAAAGAACTCAGATTCCCACAGTTCTCAACTACTTCTATAGGAATTAGTAGGAAAAGCTTCTGTTAAAGTATCGTTCATCAAGATTATTACATTCTTATTTTTCAGGAGAACTTGACTACAAATTTATTTTGATTAATCAGATCAGGATGAACTGCCTTGTCCCTCCAGAAAGTTTCTTCTTGCTGCTGTGCAGCATCTGGAAGTTTTCCTTTAAGTCATCCATTTCCTCATTAGAAATGCTTTTTTTTTTTTTTTTTTTTTTTGAGGGGAAGGTCTGTGGGTTGTGTGTTTGGTTGGTTGACTTTTTTGTTTGTTTGTTTTCACTTAATCTTTTTTCCAGAGTTGCATCAATGGGTTTTGAAGTTGCTTTTCTAGGGTTGGAGGATCTGGGGGGAGGAGGTGGTGGTTTTGTTTGGGGAGTTGATTTTTTTTCAAATAAAAATGTCAGTGTAATTATCTGGTTTATGCATTCAGCAGCTAACTGGCAAGATGTTTACCTAGGTGAAATGGTGTCAGCAAATTTGGGTGTATTATAAAGATCTAGCCCATAAGTTTATCTTAATAGGTAGTCAAGACACAAAGCTTATTGAGCAGATAAAGGAGAAAAAGAAATGAAGCCTGCATATTTATATAATTAGAATAATAGAATCATAGAATGGCTTAGGTTGGAAGAGACCTCAAAGATCATCCAGCTCCAACCCCGCACAATAGGCATGCAGATCTATTCTGAGAAAGAAAATCAGCCAGGTGATAATTTTCAGCCTGGTTTGAGGAGTCTAGAAGATATCAACAGTCAAATTTGATTCTCTGGGTAAGGTCATATTCCTTATCATGTGCTATTCATAAAAGGTAGAGATTGAATTCTTTAGCAGACTGGGAGACTTCTATTCTAATAGGGCTGCCAGGCCTCAGAAGAGGGCTGGAGCTGAGGCTCTCAGTGCTGCTATTTGTGTTACAGTCATATGGAAATCATAGACACTGCTATGATCTGGATTTTGCCAATTTCTAGCATCTTCTGTCCCAACCTAGGAGTCTGCTTACTTGCTTCAGTTACTAATCTCTAAATCTGTTCCTGCATACCTCTACTCGCAAACTATTATGCTGATAGATTCTGTGAATGAGATTAAATAGCTTTCAACTGCTGCATCTTAGCCTGCCAGTTAATTTTTATTTCTATAATTTAAATAACCATTTGATTATTCATATTTTTTGAATGCCTGTTCTGCTGAAATTAAAAAAAAAAATCTCTTCAATAACTAAAATTTAATTGTTTTTTAGAAATGTGGTCTTTGAAAATACAGGCATTTAACTGACTGTGTTTATATTCTGAGGAAATCCCAGGAAAAGAACAACATACTTTAACAGATAACTTGTAACTATGGCAACTAAATTATGGATTGCAGAGATATCTAATGGTAGAGAATAAGAATCAGTGATATTTTTTTGGTTGTTGTTGTTCAGAAATTAAGACTAGAATCTAAAGATACTGCACTCATTTACACCTGGCAAGAGGAGTATAACAAGAGAATAGCTCAGAATGGCAAGACCCTTCATACAGGTGTTAGCAGCTAAGCCACAATATAAGACAATAGGAGAATCAAATCTCAGCCTGTGAAATTCTTTCCTCTTCCCTGTTTAAGAAAATATTTCCTTCAGTATAATGAGTATAGCACCTGGTATTGAGACTGAATTCTTTTCTTACAAAGAATGTTACCATGGAAAAATTTGTCACATGATTCAAAAAGGTAGAAAGAAAGAAAATGCAGAATGTAGAAAGTGCCTAGAAAGAAATGTAGAATTAATCTACTGAGGCAGAATAGAAATAATAAAGTACAAGCCAAGAGTATATACAAGAATTCCTTTTCCAAGTGTCTTTGATCTCAATTATGCTAGCATGTGTTTGGAATTTTCCAGAAGTATGAACATTTTTCCATTTTGTTCTGGAGGTAGATCTTTTGTTTAATTAGACTGGTTTGATGTCATAATACTAACAAGTGTGACTACACTTTTTGGGGCATAATCTGTTCAGGCCTCTCCATTGCACTTCCCAGCAATATCATCAACTCTGAAAAACTGATGCTGAGGTCTGCCCAAGCCCTAGGGATAAGAGCTGCTGCTTTCCTTCTTACACTAGCTTTCCAAACTAGACTTTGTAACCTGTGTAAATGACAGGAAGTGAGGTGGGGGCTGGTCAGGTGCTGTCAGGTGGTGGGAGGAAAGGAGGTGACCTAGGATTTTGCTGGGGGAAGTTTAGATTGGATATTAGGAAAAACTTGACTGGTGGAGTAGTCAAGCATTGGATGTGCTGCCCAAGGAGGTGGAGTCACCATCCCTGGAGGTGTTCAAGAAATGTGGGCATGTCACTTTGGGACAATGCTTAAAGGCCATGGTTGAATTAGGTCAGTGGTCAGACTTGATGGTTTGGTTCAATAATCTTAGAGGCCAATGGTTTGACTCCATAATCTTAGAGGGCTCTTCCAACCAAAACAGTTCTGATTCTGTGATTTGGGTTTGGGGGAGTTTCTTTGTTTGTTTCCTTCTATTTGCACTTCTACTGGTAATAATTTTCAGGTTGCAGTATGATGTCACATGCTTTAAACTGTAAGCAATGGGCAGGATGATTTCTCAATCTACTGATTTGGGCAACCATTCTTTTGAAGATTGCTCTAATTCACCTTTTTTTTAATTTTTTTTTTTCCCCCAAACATTGGAATTCTGCATAGGCATAATAATGACAAAAGTTTGACACTTAGGTATATTTTCTGTAGATGTCCTTAGTTCAGGAGTTATTGGAAGTAGAGCAAATCTGAATCATTGTCTTGACCAAGAAGCAGGGACGCCACCTCAAATTCATTATACTTTGGAGACAAAAGATGTATGAGGTGCTACATTAAAAATTACCACTCTGAATATTTTAAACAAATTTAAAATGATGAAAAATCTTAGACAATTAAAAAAGGAAACCTGACAATAACAAATAATTAATTTTTTTCATTACATGTAAATGGTCAGGTTAAGGAAGGGACTTGACAGGGAGAGAACATTTCAGTGTCTTTTACTTTCTTTCCAATGCAATACCTAGAACACTTTAAAAATCTACTTAATTAACATAGTTTTGCTTCTGAAGCAGTTATTTATTAGTGTATTGGTTGTACCTGTCAAGGCTTTGGTATCATGGTGACTGCAGGAGTGGCCTTTGTGAAAAAGGGTGAGGGGCTGCCCTATGTTGAACACTATTGGTTCTATCTGGCTCCAAAACAAATCCAATACAGAGTGTGTGTGACATGTATGTGAAAACATATTTAAGAAAGGGGAAGAGAGAAAAAAGAATGTGAAGCCATGAAGAAACAGTAGAGTCAGAACAGGAGGAGATGTTCTGTGTTGCTGAAACAGCTAGCCCCTGCACTTCATTGAAAGGACAATGCTAAAGTGAATTAATATTCCCAAAGGAGCTGTCACCTCCAACGAAGCCATGGTAGAGCACAGGAAAAGTATCAGAGCAAAGCAGCACCAGAGAGAAACTACTACATACTGATCACAGAGCAGTTGCTAATGCACTTGTTGAGGGGTAGAGGAGTATGTAGTAAAAGATTCAGTTTGAACATGGAAAGAATGAAGGCAAGATATTAGCTTAATGTCTCTGTTTTCTTTCCCACTACTTGAGCTGCTAACTACATTTTTATTTTAATTGGCAATAAATTAACCTAATTTTCCCCAGGTTGAGTCTGTTTTGCCTACAGCACTAATTGGTAAAGCTGTCTTTATATCAACCCTCGAGCTTTCTTATTCTAGTTCTTCCTGTTTTCTGGTCCTGCTGAGGGAGGAAGTGAGCAAGTGGCTGGCTGTGAATTTGGCCAAACTGTCACAGTTAGCTACAGAATATTCATATACAACAGCCCTCACTTTCTAACTCTGTATGACTTTGCATACAATAGGTAGTAATCAATGTACAAAGAAGATAAATATGCTTTTCCAAGCACTGTTCAGTGGGTTATTTGTGTTTTTTAATACAGAAAATAGACCTCATTAGTGCAGATGAATATATTACGGATTTATGCAAATTGCATTTCTATGTTAGCTCTACTGAGTCTATCACTCTTAGCAGCAAAATAAATTAACATTAGAAATTGTAGTAGCTCTCTTGAGAGCTAAAAGCTTTCTGATCATCTCTGTATCTTCATCTAGAAAAGAACCTAAATGAACAGTTCTTTTGTTTTTGATATATGCTCTTTCAACATTCACCAAAAGCTTCAGGATCCTGACTTACAAAATAGAAGTAACTGCAAACATCTGGATGTCTTTGATTGTTTTTTCTGTCTGAAATACTGAGATAAAGGCTGCTGAAGTTAACATAGTTTCAATTCATCCTTAGTTGTGTCACTAGACTTTTCTAAGGTTCTGTGGGAAGAGAGGATCTGGAAACATAATCTACCAACATACTAATTTTCAAAAATTAGCAAGACCTAACAAATTGAATAGTAGGCCAGCAGAAAGAGATATTACCCTAAGAGAAAAATTTAGGGAGCTATTGAATAGCAGAGAAGCAGAAAGAGATAGTATCCTAAGAGAAATTTGGGGAGAAGTTAGCAAGTCAGGCACCCTATATTTCTTTCACATTTACAGTTGATATCTTCTCTACAGAATGTTTCAGATAAGGAACCTAAGTTTTGTACACTGAATTGTTTTTTGAAGAAGTTTGTCTTTCTCTACAAACTGCAGAAGATTCTTATGGAATCTATTTTAATATACAGGCAATTAAAATTTAAAGTTTGTCAGAGTGAATATTTCTCTCTTTTCATTTAGAATTAATCCTGTTGGGGGAAAACTGTACTTTGTGATGTATGATATTTACAGCAACATTTAATTTAGAATGTTTTTTTTGTTTGCATTATAACGAAATAATTGGATTACCATTTGTATATTCAACATGGTATATCCACATCAATGGATCAGACTTTTTAAAAGCTAATATCTTCCACAGGTTTTGTACCCCAGAGATCAGAAGGAATAAACTGTAACAAGTTTTCTAGATGCCAAAGTGATTAATGATTTTGTTTCTGGGATGAATGCTATAGGTGAACAACAGTGCAATCCTCACATAAAATGGGAAATACAGAAGATGATTAATGAGCTTAATTCACTTGGTATGTTACAATAATGTTATGTTGAGGTTTAGAGAATGACCACAGCATTAATTCTGTCATTAATACCCCTTTTACTCCTGCAGAGAAGAGCTTTTTTGCATAATCAAAGAATATTTGATTTTTTTAAATAATAAAGAATCTTCAAATAACCTTTTTGAATAATCAAAGAATAATCTTTGAGGACAGACATTGTAACATTGCTAAAAATGAGAAAAATGAGGATAAAGTCTTGGATGCTAACTTAAAGTTGAGACAAGCTCTTTATTCAGCAGCAACTCAGGTTAAGCAAGCTTTCTCTTCCCCTAAAGCAATAACCTACACTATGCTTTCCTTGCACTTACAGTTGTATTAGTCATCTGTCACACAGCAAGACCAGCATCACACTTTGCCCATGACCCTTTGGGCCAGGCTTCTTTCCATGCTGTAGCTAGTCAGGCCTGCTCTAGGGAGAGTAAACTCAGGTGAAAAGCAGCTTTGCAGGAATGGATGCAAGCTGACCATAAACAAGTACTATGTCCCTGGGGCAAAGGAT
The DNA here is from genome assembly GCA_013396835.1 of Psilopogon haemacephalus. Lineage (NCBI taxonomy): Eukaryota > Metazoa > Chordata > Aves > Piciformes > Megalaimidae > Psilopogon > Psilopogon haemacephalus. The sequence goes on along the minus strand of VWZI01001562.1, from coordinate 30,700 downwards.
AATGGTATCCAGGTTGCATTAGAAACAGTGCTAGTAGCAGGTCCAGATGTTTGCTCTCCACTCAGCACTGCCCTGAGTAGTGTTGTGTGCAGTGTTGGGTACTCAGTACAAGAAAGACTGGGGAGAGTTCAGAGTAGGATCACAAAAATTATTGGGACTGATTAGTTTGGAGAAGAAAAGGTTCAGGGGGATCTTATCAATGTGTAAAACATCTAAAGAGCAGAGACAGAATTAGACTCTTTTCAGTGGTGCCCAGTGACAGGCTGAAAGACAGTGGGCACAAGATAAAACATGGGCTGTTCCATGCATAAGGAGACTATGAGAGTGACAGCACTGCCACAGGTTTCCAAGAGCGCTTGTGGACTCTCCGTTCCTGGAGATGCCATCCAGATATGATACTGGGCAACCTATTCTAGGTGACACTAGGGGGATTACACAGAAAAGATTTCCAGGGGTATGCTTCCAACCTCAGCCATTTTATGAATCTGTTACACAGTTCAGGTATTTTAACCTGAAAAATGCTTGCAGTAACACTGGTTCTAGAGCCTGGAGCTGTCTTCTGAGCTTTGGTAATATAACTTTCAAAATGCAGTTGAAGCAGTGATACATTTATGTATAGAAGATTAATAACTACTGTTTTCTCAGCTCCACCTCCGGAAGCTATACCGCTGTAATGTAAACACCTCAAGACTAGTGAAGCCAGAAAAGAAAGAGATACCACAAATTATGTGACTGTAGATTCTTCTGTCTCACCACTTTCTATGAATTCTACACCATTATCCACCTACACTGGACAGAAGTTGCAACCATTCTTTTAAATGTAGAAACTTGATCTTGAACAATGAAAATTCTCACTGTCATTGAACACAGATCTTGAGTTGCATTCCTCATGAATCTTCCACCATACAGGTGAATCAGCTTTCCAATAAAGGCAATAGTGTGAAGTCCAGCTCTGGCTTGTATGGTTTAAGAACTGTATTTCTATCCATTTAGGTCTGGAAGTAAACAAATTAGGGTTGCCCTTTCTCTGGATGAATGCTTTAATTTGCAAACTGTTGTAAAAGTAGAACAGCAGTTCAAAAAATAATTGTTTTGTTTATTTTAAATGTTAAAACTACCTAGAGAGTGTTAACATTTTTAAATGAGTTGCAGATGAGAATTCTGGTTCTGTTTTCTCAGTTGACAAAGGCATCTACTCAACACCATTTTTCTCAGCTCTCAGATTATGTCAGCAGATCACAGGATGTCAGGGGTTGGAAGGGACCCAAAGAAATCATCGAGTCCAACCCCCTTTTACTCTTCCTATCATTTCTTGCTGGGAAGCTTGCAACTCAGCATTAGAATCTTTGTATACCATCTATGAAATATCTTCTTAAACTCAGAATTTAGGGCTAAGTGCATTAAAGTTAACTATTTTAGTGTATTTGCTCCTTCCCCACCCATTCTATGAATCTTGTGTATTCTTGTCTTAATTTGAAACTGTCTCTGTGCTCCCAATACCTGCAAGTTAGTAAAGTGTGAGGAATTGAGAAAAGTCAGTGTTTATTGTAAAAAAACACTTACATTGACATAAACTCTGTTTTTTTGTGTCAATAGGTCTTCTATGCAATTTGGTAGTCATAAGGTCCAAGGAAAGAAAGTTTTCCCTTGAGGAGTGTAACAATGAATCTCTACTGTCAATGTATTTTTGAGAGATATATATGTAACATTCACAGTATTATCTTGTTATAGACTTAAGTGCTTTGACTCTTTATGGGCACTTTCATTCATGGCCTTACTCTGCAAAGTACTAAAAAGAAAAGGTTTAATGCTAAGTAGATGAATACTCTTAACTTATTAATGCTGTGATGACTATTAAACTTCTCTAGTATTAAACAGATGTAAGTGGCCATAAATATTAAAAAAAAACCCCAAGCGATAAATTTCAGTGTCATCGACTGCAGATTTTAGGTTATATATGTTTAACAGGGAAATAAAAAAGAAAATTACAAACAAATAATGAAAAGTTGCAAAAAAAGATTTGTTTGTGGTGACTGACTCTTCCTGTATTTGATAATGGTGTTAGCATTGCAAGAAGCTTTATCATCTCTGCCAATGGACTTGCACTCCTTACTACCCTTCTCAGTGATTTTTGTGGTGTTCAATGGGTACTTTTGAGCCACAGCTGCTATTCTTATTTTGGTATGTTTACTTTCCATAGCACAATTTGTATTACAGAGATGAATCCCATTAAACTGGACTTCTTTTGTGAGATACATGAGTATAAGTCTTGTCTTTGGTTTATTATTGTAATGAGCTGTTGGCTTTCTGATTTTTTTTTTTTTTTTTTTAATAATTGATTGCTTACAAAAGATTAGGTTTTAAGATTTAGTTTGTACATGTTTATTTTCTTAAGAAATAATGCAAATAGTTTGTGTTGGTGTAACTTTAAGCCAAATGAAAAAGAAAAGTCCAGCTGGAAAGGAAGATCCTTTTGCAGTAGTACAAGTTGAGTAGCACGTCTGCTGAAAAGAACCTAAGGAATCCTGACAGTGAGCTGAGTGCGAGCTGCAGTGTTCTCTGGCACGAAATGCAGCCAGTAGTTCAACAGAAGTGATTGTCAGAGAATTGAAGTAGGAAACTGGTCTATGAGGAAGTACAGGCTGGGCACTGAGAGTAACAGTGGGAGAACATAAAGCATAACAGTTCAGTTACTTACCAACAAGAACTGAGAGTTGAACCAGCAAGTCAGGCTTAGTATGGGTGTGGAGATAATGCTTAAAATCAGTCTAAACTCTGTGATCATACAGCAAGTCCACTGTAATAAGGCAGATACCAAGTCAATCCAGAGAGCAAGTCAGGATCAGGGTAGAATCAAGGCAGCAGATCTTGGGAGCATATCTAGCTGCTATACAACTGTAATGTAGCCAAGGTAAGGCCTAAATGTGAAAGCCTCACCTGAAAATGATCTTTCCTAGAAAAAGGGGCAGATCCTCATTTATACTTTTTTTTTTTTTTTAACAGATCTTAGTGATTCAACTCAGTCAAATAAGTTCCTAAAAGTGAATATACTCAGAACCATGAGAATCATTATTCTCCTTTACTTCATATTTATTAAACCAGTATAAGTTTAGCCTATGAATGGGGTTAAATAATAGCAGTTATTCTATCACCTGATGTTCCCTCTCCAGCAGAGAAATGAGATCAGGAAAAGGAGAAAAGACCTACTGATAAAAATTAAAACAGATTTAATGAAATAACCAAACTGACAGCTTAAAATATATGAAGTTCTGGGCCACTCAATTCAAGAGAGATGTTGAGGTACTGGAATATGTTCAGAAAAGGGTTGATAAAGTTAACGAGGGTCCTGGAGCACAGCCCTATGAGGAGAGGCTGAGGGAGCTTGGGTTGCCTAGCCTGGAGAAGAGGAGACTCAGGGGTGACCTCATTGCTGTCTACAACTACCTGAAGAGAGGTTGTAGCCAGGTGGGGTTCAGTCTCTTCTCCCAGAAAACCAGCAACAGAATGAGGGGACACAGTCTCAAGTTGGGCCAGGGGATCTATAGGCTGGATATTAGGAGGAAGCTCTTCACAGAGAGAGAGATTTGCTGTTGGAATGGGCTGCCCAGGGAGGTGGTGGAGTTGCCATCCCTGCAGGTGTTCAAGAAAAGACTAGATGAGGCAGTTAGTGCCATAGTGCCATGGTCTAGTTGATTGGATAGGGCTGGGTGATAGGTTGGACTGGCTGATTTTATGATTCTAAGCTATACTTAGCTAGCCCAGCAAAGGTACAACAGCCACCATATACAGGAATGTAATCCTCAGGAGCTGGAAGAGGAAAACACACATGACCATCTAGCAGGGGACAACCACACCCCTCTCTGCCCCCCACCCCTGAAAAAGGCTTCTCCCTTTATACTGAGTCTGATGTTTATGGTATGAGATGCACCTGAGCCAACTCAAGCCAGCTGCCCTGTCTCACTCAGAATGGAGAGTGGCCAGCAGTCCATGGCTGGCTTGTGAGTCTGTACCAGCAAAACCAGGACAACCAGTCCAGATTACTAAATCCAGATGTGGCCTTGGTCCAATACAAGAAAGCCTTTAATGAGCTAATATTTGCTAGTAGAGGATCAGGTCAAGGGGATGATCTGTGAGAAAGAGTTGAGGGAATTTGCCTATTCAACTTGGAGAACGCACAGATAATAGCAGTCAACTAATGACTACAAAGAAGTCAAACCAGCAGAGCCAGTTAAAACAAGCACTGTTCAAATTGAATGTAAGAGGAAAAAAATTTCCACTGTGGAGACAAGTAAGCAGTGAAACAGGTTGTTCAGTAAAGCTATGAATCTTCATTCTCAGAAGTCTTCAAGACTGCTCTGGACTTGACCCAACAGCTCTGTGTCTTTCTTATGATGGGGACACCAGAACTGGGTGCAGTATTTGAGGTAGGATCTCCCAAAAGCAAAGTGTCAGAATCCCCTCTCTTGCCCTTCTGGTCACACTCCTCCTGATGCAGCCCAGGATATGATTTGCTTTCTGGGCTGCATGAGCACATTGTTGGTTCATGTTGAATTTCTTTTCTTTTTACTGATCTACACTATTTACTGGAATGAATGTAGTTCCTTTCAGAAATTAAAGCACCTCTTACACATAAAAAACCAAAAAACAACAACAAAAAAACCCCACCCTCCTCATCTAAAGGATATTCTAAGAGATGGAAATTCAGTAATAGCATCTGAACCTCTTCTATTAACCTCACATGAAATGACCAGATTGGAAAATACATAATAGCTCGTCAGCACAAAATCTTATGCTTACCTTTTGAATCATCAATATTTTAAAAGGCCAAGTGAAACAAGCCATCTGTGTCT
>VWZI01001562.1:0-25837 GCA_013396835.1 Psilopogon haemacephalus | reverse complement strand
TCCCAAGTAGCTGTTTTTAGCAAATATCTATGGCAGACAACAAAGTGTACCCCTATCCTCTGGAAGGTGGGGGGAGCTTAAGTCCCTATCTATCCACATTTCCATTGATTCAGAAAAAAACGAACACTTGGCAGAAAGTTAGGGCTTGTGTGTTAAGGATCCCCTGGTGATAACATCTCCAAATTAACAGCAAATGAATAGTCGCCTTTGATAGCTCCTTTATAGCTGAGTACAGCTGGATTAAACTTAACTGCAAAGGGAACTCAATTTTCTTTATCATCAATGTGGCATTGTTTAACAGATGGTTTTGGAAACTATTGCAATCTTTTTAATTTGTCTCTGTGTAATGTGCAGCAAATATCCTTGGTTAATAGTCTGATTATTAAATTTAATTCTTTTTCAGTAGCATTTTTCATGGCTTCAGAAACTTTGAATCCTAATAACAAGGCTATAAAGAACACTGATTTCACCCTGGTTGTCTACTTTGCAGCAGACACATGCTGAAACAGTCTTTAATATGAAACATTTGGTGACAGTCCGATTTCCAATAGCTAGGATAATAGATAAAAGAGTCTTTAATGATGAGTTTTAGCCCAAAGCCTTAGAGATATAACTTGTCTAGATGTTTCTTCTGATTTCTCTGAAATCTTTCTCCCTTATGCCATCTATCTTCTTTGCCCTTTACGTAAACCATCTTCCAACTTCTGCTAATAAGATATTCATGCTTGTTCCCTTTCCACTCTCAACATCAGCATATCTAATTTTAGATTACTTCTGTGGCTAAAATCTGAAAGTTCCCTCTGTATTTTCACTTCCTTTTCCTTCCTTTTCAGTACATCTTTTAAGATCTTACAGATGTGTTTATAGTTACATTTATTCTTCTGTTTAATTCATACCTACAGAAGCATAGACACTATATAAATCAGAAAATAATGCTTATTAAGAATACTTCTAAAACCTGATTAGGTTCACAGTCCAAATTCTATGAAATACTATATATAGACTTACCCTGCTTCACATATTCTTCCTCTCTGCATCTGGAATATGTAAATCTTTGTCTGCTGCGTAGATCTTGCTACCACTTAGAACTTTTCATAAACATGAAAGAGGACCTGCAAGACCTTAGCATGATTATATGATGAATATAGGAAAGATGAGTTAAGAAGGCATCTAACACTAGCTGGAAGCTTATAACAGATACTACTAGTGACTATACTCTGAAACAACATCAGAACTGAATTAAAGATCAAATAGGTTTAATTTCAAGACTTAAATAAGAGCTTAAAACAGACCATGGATTTGATGAGGCAGAAATGTAATGCCAGCCTACTAAAATGCAGGTGGAGAAAAAAGTCACAAAGGAAGCAAAATCCTTAACTGGGGAAAAAAAAAAAAAAAGTAGAAAAAAAGAGAAAATTAATGAGTATTTAATTAAACACATGCTTATGTGTTTTTCTGGAAGATAAATATATCTGTAGTAATTATACTGTTCAAAAACACTGACATTTTGACTGATTTTTATTATTATCTTTCATCTAGAAATTAAATCTGCTACATGAAATAGAACTGAAGTTAAGCATAGGTAAATTACTAAGGAAGCTCTGCCTGAACACAAATTAACAGAAAAATAGTAGCATTTCAATCTAAGCAAGTGCAGAGACATATTCAACAGGTACACATAAGTAAGTTGAATGTGTGTTGTTGTCAAATGAAGTAGAACTTAATACTTCATATTATTATACAGTAGAGAAAAATCCAACATATATTTGTACTATAAGATAGGTCAGAGTTTATTAGAACATGTAATAGTAAGGTATGTAAGTCAAATTATATTGCAACATGTTGCTTTTCTGTACTGATCCTTTGTTACACCACATGACTTCAGTAAGCATTTTGGGACAGATTCTTCATCATTAAGTATATGTATTTTAGGCAGTGGCTGTATATAATTTTTTTTCAATGTCAGCATATAGGCTTTTCAGAACAAAATACTCATCTCCTATGAAAAGATGATGACATTTCCTCTACCCTTTATCACTGACATATTACTTTAAAACTTTCAGGTGTTCCCTTCTCATTGGAGGAGGGTGAGTTAGAATCCTATAGGTAGACTGAAGAAGGGAGGGTTAAACCAAAAAATGTTGGAGGAGAAGATTATCTCCTTCAGGAAGAGGGATATTAGTTGTGAAAGAAATCAAGCAAGATTTAGCATTAGATCAGGCCACCCAGAGCCCTGTCTAGCCTGATTTTTAATATCTCCAGGGATGATGCCTCAGCTATCTCCCTGAGAAACCTGTTCCAGTGTTCCATCACCCTCATGGTAAAGAACTTGTTCCTAACATCCAATCTGAATCTTACTCTTCTCTAGTTTGAAGCCATTGCTGCTCATCCTATTACTGCAGATCTTCATAAACAGTTCCTCTGCAACCTGCTTGTAGGCACTGCTCAGGTACTGGCAGACTGCTATTAGGTCTCCTCAGAGCCTTCTTTTCTCCAGGCTGAACAACCCTAGCTGTAGCAGAGACAATCCTGTCCTCATAGAAGAGGTGTTCCAGCCCCTTGATCATCTTTGTGGCCCTCCTCTGGACCTGCTCCATCAAGTCCATGTCCTTCTTGTGTTGAGGGCACCAGATCTGGACACAGTGCTCCAGGTGAGTTCTTACCAGAGCAGAGCAGAATCAGGGCTTCATGTAGTATTTAAGATACAGATATATTACAGCTTTGTAGAATAGATTTTTTTTCTTTAATCCTTTCTTAAAATTTCAGTCATGCTGTTGGCTGTTGCTAATGTTTCTGAGCCTTGAGATAACATTGTGACAGAGACACTCTCAATGAAAATATTTTTTTCCTTTAGCAGCAATAAGTAAGTTGGAGTTCATCACTGTGTATTTTTAGCCAGGGATGTTGTTTCTCATGTGCATTATTTATCATTTATTGACATTGAATTTCATCTCTCATCTTATCATTCAGTCACTCAGCTTTTGAAACACTCTCACATCACTTTTTTCATCATGGTTATTCAGAGCAGTAAAAAAGATAGACAGACCTTGTCACATCACCATTCATCACTTTTTCCAGGTCATTTATGCAGAACAGGTTTCTCAGTCAATACCAACCTCTGCCATGAGAACTAATAATTTATTCCTACCTTTTATTTTCTGTTAACTGTATATCACTCTACAATTGGACTTTCTTTCTTACTGAGAGAAAAAAAGTTGTGTTTTGGGACAAGAACATAAAAAATTCTGGTAGTTTAGGTACAATACATCCACCAAGTTTCTTTTCCATCTATTTTTGGTGATGTCTATAAAGATTAGAATAGGTTTCTGGGGGCTTGCCTCATCTTACTGCAATAACCTGCTGGAAGTTTTTTGGGTTTTTGCACATTTACTGATTTAATATTCTGATTTACATTTTTACAGTTTGTATTGGACTAACTGACCAACAGTTTTATGAAACTGAACTTCATGGTCTAAATTAAGCAAAGAAAGAATGATGCCCAGATTTTCCACCTTTTTTATTGGTGCTTTCACCAATAAGAGTACCTGACACTAGAGATGGGGACTCTCTTGTTTTTTTGTGATGAAAATGTTTATATGCTTAACACACAAAACTGATTATTTTGAATCTAAAACAAAGATCCTTAATAAAGACTTAAATCACACACCATTGTCCTGCATTGACTAATAGCTAACTCAGAGAACTACCCACACTGACTTTCCCTGGGCAATGAGTCCCTTTATCATAGAAGGCACAAGGATATACGTCTAACCTCATCACGAAACAAGTTCTGTAGATACAGTACTATTTCCTTACACCTGTTTCTGTGTAGGGCCAACTGAAAATCTTGTGCTTGCACTTCTTTTCCATCTCAGATGCGATAAGCTGCAGTTACAGTCATAATAACTGATGCGGTAAACTCAGGTATTTCGTCATCAACTATGTCTCTAGAAGAACTAAGATTTTAGAAATCTGAGCGTCATAGGACACATTTATCTGTCATTTGTCAGTGGTGATAGTAATTTTCATTAATCAGTTATTTATAAGACTAGTAAAAATGCTATTTCTCTGCGTACCTGAACAATTGCTTTTGATTTTTTTTCCTTTGGGATGAATGCTTGTCATCGTGATTGAATATTGACTATGTCTCTACAACTGCTAATTATTTTCTAGGAATGCTGTTCAAAGTAGTGGAGTTATTCCCATCTAAAGTATGTATATTCACTTAGATATTTTACTGTTACTATTAATGTTAGTTCACAAAAGTTAAAAGACAATATTACTAACCTGTAATCACAAAACTCTGACATTTTCCTTTACCCCTGTTCTGTCCTCTTAAGCTTGAAAATCTGTAATCAGCTATATTTGGTTTACACTACCTATACCTTAATTTATACTAGGAAATTGCTGATTTTTCTTGTATTACAGAATAAGTCAAGATACATCCCCTAGCTCTCTTAATCCATCAGAATCTGACAATTTCACAGCTCGTACTGGCAAATTTTCTAGTTGATGTTGTGGTGTTTTAACTGTATTTAGATGTGATTTGAGAGTTGTGTCTGTTCTTATGCTTCCTTTATATGTAGATTTTTATATGCTAAAGAGATCAACATAAGATTCAAAAAGCATCTGAAGCTTCCTAAGAAGTAAACAGACTAGCAATAAATTAAAAAAAAACAAAAAAACAACCCAGCTGACTACAAGGAAGTATATGAAGCACATATAGTGAAAAGGTAAAAATGGCTGGGGGGAAAATATATCCATCGTAATCAGTGAGAAGGAAAATATCCAAAGGTTTCTGTGTAACACAGTAACTGGTTAAGCTAATTAGTGTGAAATGCAATTTGTGTTCTACATTTCCAAACAAACAAACAAAAAAGCAAACAAAACCCACAAACAAGCAAAAAACCCCACAAACCCAATAGCAGTCCCAAACAAATCCTGCATGTTTTTTTTTTTTTAATTTACACTTAATAATGCTACAAAATAAAAAGCAATCGACCAACCAACAAAAAAAAAAAAAGAGGAAAAATTAAAATAAAAAAATTCCAAACTGATGATGTTTGTTATCACATGGGCAGGTATAGACATAAATGTACTTGTGGCCTTAAGATGTTTTCATTGTTATTTGACATTTTCAAAGGTATGGCTTAAAATTTATCTTCTCTCCTCAGTTTTGTATTTCTCAAGTTCACAGATCACAGAATCACAGAATCTGAGACAACCAAATTGGAAAAGTCCCTCAGGATCAGCAAGTCCAATTGATATCCCTAATCTACAAAGTTCACCCTTAAACCATATCCCCAAGTACCACATCCAAATGATTCTAACACCTCCCTGGGCAGCCCATTACAATGTCTGACCACTCTTACTGGGAAAAAAATGTTTCCTAATGTTGCAGCTTGAGGCCATTCCCTCTTGTCTATCACTATTTACCTGTGAGAAGAGACCAGCACCAACCTCTCCACAACCTCCTTTCAGGTAGTTGTAGACAGTAATGAGGTCTCCACTCAGCCTCCTCTTTTTTCAGACTAACCAGCTCCTTCAGATGCTCTTCGTAAGACTTATTCTCCGAGACCTTCCCCAGCTTTGTTGCACTCCTCTACACTTGCTCCAGGACTTCTGCATCCTTCTTGTATTGATGTACCCAAAACTGAACACAATATTCAAGGTGCGTGGCCTCACCAGAGCCGAGTACAATGGGACAATCACATCCCTATCCCTGCTGAACACAGCATTTCTAATCCAAGCCAGAATGCCATTGGCTTTCTTTGCCACCTGGGCACACTGCTTCCTCATAGTGAGTTCTTTGTCTATTACTGTCCCCAGCTCCCTTTCTGCCAGAGTTCATATCATGACATATGATAAAGCTTTCTTAAACATTATTATTTTCTTCTTTTGTCTGTCCTCATACTTCAGTAATGTTTTTCTCCTATTACTAGTGGCTTGCATTTCCTTTGGGCAGCAAGGTATGTAAGATTTTTGGGGTTTCCTGCAATTCCTTATCTTCTGCAGAGGAAATAGATTTTTTTTTTTTTTTTTAATCATTCAGTGAAATGTTTTTGTTCCTCTTGAGATGGATTTTTATGCTTTTGACTTGACTTAATTTTTGTGAGAGTAGCATATTTTCTGGCTGATACTTGTGTAATATGATTTTTGTATTGAGTCTTATAGTACCAGCACAAATATATTAAAGCATAAGAAAAAAAGAAGCATAGTAGCATTTAAAAAAGTAAAATAAAATGAAATTAATAATCTGTCCAGGACATATAATCCAGTGGCGTATTTGCTTGTAGGAATTTTATTTTCCTATTTCTCTGATAATCATGGTAAAATTTCTTCAGTGGATTTTCTTAGAAGAAAAAAGGAGACTTAGCTCTTGACATGTCATTTATCTCAATCTTTCCTTCACTTCTCCCAAAGCTAAAATAAATATTTCATCTACCACAGAATATCATAGAAATAATTTATGCTTAATTTTTTTTTACATTAATCTCAGGTCATAATTATTGCATAGTATTACCAATGTAAATATAAAAATGCCCATCTCTTTGGACAACTGAAGAAAAAGGGGACATAACTTAGTTTGGTTTGGGGTTTCTTTTCCCCTTCTTTTTATGCCTGTAGTAGTATTTCAATGTTCTCTTTTGATACTTTTCCTCAGAGCACTGAATTAAGCCAAAGAGGTTGCTGGACATAAGCATTTAGAAGGTAAAACCACATAAAACAACAGCAGCTAAACTGCTTACAGCAACCAGCATGAATACTCTCAAGTGCACCCTTCCCAGGCATGAAGAGTAAGCTGAACCAATGGATGTTCCTGGATTTACAGAGGAAGGGGCAAACTGGATAAATAGCTGTGGACGGCTCTCTGCCAAGGAACACAGCACCATTACGTGAATTAAACAGAACAAAACTATTAATGCCCTAGACAGGAGGGTGTGGTGATGGAAAGATCATGTCAATACTTGAGACATGGGTGGAGTGGTGATGGTGAAAACTACATGTTTCTTGTTGTATTGGTGTTATTTTCCAAACTAATCACATATTCCCCTTTGATAAATTGCTGTGATGGTTCGAGAGTTTCCCACCCCCCACACACAATGAATTCACCCAGACTAGACTCAGCCAGGTGGAAGTTAAGGAATGAATCTTTATATTCACAGATTAGCACAATTTACAAGCAGATATTTACAATATATTGCAAATATTTACAACTATATACGAGTTAAAAGTAATACAGAAACACAACACAATACCTATCCCAGAAACTGGAGTCTGCAGGAGGGGCTCCCAAAAGCCTTCCACCTTCTCTCCACTCCCCTTTCTTATCACAGAATCTGCCTTACGTGTGAGTTGGAAGGTTCAGCCAGGGGAGTTAGAAGCAGAATGTTTAGTTGGGTTACACAGATCCAGCTAGGAGCCAGGGAGTGACACAGACAGACAGACTCCCACAGACAGACTGAGACTGTCTTATCTATGATTATGTCCCTGTTTTTATACATATCTCAGCAAACCTATGAGTGAAGTAGACATCATGGTTATTTTCTTTTCACAGCCTATAATCTAATTTTTCTCATTAAAAGATATGAAAACATAGCAAGAGTGGAAAAACGGTGATAGTTCTAGTGAATAGACCACCAGCCTGAGACTGGGCTTGGCATTTTGTACAACAGACTTATATGCCATACTCACCTCTGCTGCATGTGTTGAGAGGAGAGGAGAGAAGGAAGCTGACAACTGAGGAAAGTAAAATTCATGTAGAACAGTTTGAGTTTTATTTCTAGCAGAGAGATCAAAACTCAGCCTTTTTGGGCTTTAGTGTATATGTCTCACATGTCTACCTAAAATAAGGAACTGTTTGATCTTCCCTGTTCAAAATAGTATTGTTGAAGAAGTTATCATAAATGGGAGAATGACAAGACATTCTACTGAACAGGTATTTGTCTTTTCCATATTCAACAGCTACTGAAGTAATCTGAAGGATGCTCAGGTAGGCAGCAACGGCCAAAAGATTAGATTGCAACAGGCTGCTCTGACAGAGATCTATGAAGATCTGGGACATCTAACTGGAATACAGTTTTAAAGGAGATGACTGTCCGAAAAAAAGTGAGAAAAGTCCTGAAGCCATTTTATGTCTTTATCCACAGCTAAGGTCAAATATCTCTTGCTTTTCTGTTAACACTGCTTCTTAGGACTATGAAAAGACAAGGATAGATTAGAGTGATGACGAAAGACATGTGGGCTGGGATAGCTGGGAATTAAATTCCAGCAGAGGTAACACAGAATACTCCTCTGTAATGCAGGGAGGGGATCTTTCTTGCAGTGTTTTTTATTTCTAGGAAAGTCAGAAAAATAAATAACAGAAATCAGAATTTTTAAAGCAGCATAATGGAGCCTATTGTGATGTTTACTGGAATTACATTCCCTCTGTTCAGTAGAGATATGCTTAGATATTATTAATTACCACAGGGCTTTAGAAATGCATAAGGACAAATGGTCCTAGAGACTCTTCATTTGAGTAAGCTTCTCTAGATAAATATGTGTCCTCCAAGAGCAAACATGAAAAAACCCAGAAAATTCGCTTTTGAGGTCTTTGTAATAGAGAGTTTAAGAAAACAGTATAGATGCAGCCTCAGCCATTATCAGCCATTATCAGGCTTTTTCTTTTAGAATCTTGTCCTAATTTGACCAGCAATGTGTATTGTACACATCTATATTTATCCGGAAAGCTGTTGGGAAGGGCCAGGGGGAAGTTTTTACTGCAATTATGGCTCCAGCATTACAATCTATATCAATATTTTCAAAGAATAAACGTAAGTATGCACAGAATCATAGAACAGTCTGGGTTGGAAGGGACCTCCAAAGGTCAACTAATCCAATCCCCTTACAGTCAGCAGGGACATCCTCAATTAGATCAGGTTTCCCAGAGCCCTGTTGAGACCCACCTTGAATATCTTCAGAGACCGAGCCTCAACCACCTCCCTGTTTCAGTGTTCCACTGCCCTCACGGTAAAGAGCTTGTTCCTAACAGCCAATCCAATCCAATCCAAATCTGCTCGTCTCTAGTTTGAAGTCATTGACCCTCATCCTGTCAATACAGGCCTTTGTGAACAGTTTCTCTCCATCCTTCTTGTAAGTAGATGCTACATCCTTCAGGTATTGAAAGGTCACTATTAGGTCTCCCTGGAGCCTTCCCTTCTCTAGACTGAACAACCCTGGCCACCTCAACATCATAATGTGTTAGAAGTTAACATAATACCTGCTTCTTCAATTAAAATATCTGGAGATTAGAGAATCATAGAATGTCAGGAGCTGGAAAGGACCTCGAAGGATCATCCAGTCCAAATCTGCTGCCAGAGCAGGGTCACCTAGGGCAAGTCACAAAGGAACATGTCCAGGTGGGTTTTTAATATCTCCAGAGTGGGAGACTCTACAACCCCCTGGGCAGCCTGTTCCAGTGCTCTGTCATTCACATAGTGAAGAAATTCCTCCTCATGTTTGCATGGAACTTCCTATGCCTCAGTTTCCACTCATTGCCTCTTGTCCTGTCATTGGGCATCACCCAGCAGAGCTTGGCTCCATTCTCTTGACACTCACCCTTTACATCTTTATAAACTTGAATAAGTTCTTCCCTCAAACACCTTCGCTCCAAGCTCAAGTGCCCCAGCTCCTTCAGGTGATCCTCATAAGAGAAATGTTCCATTCCAATCATCATCTTTGTGCCTCTGCACCGGACTCTCTCAAGCAGTTATATGTCATTCTTAAACTGTGGAGCCCAGAACTGGACACAGTCCTCCAGATGTGGCCTCACCAGAGCAGAGTAGATAGGGGAGGAGAAACATCATTGATCTACTAGCTGCAGCCCTTCTAAGATGCTAAAATTTCTCTCAAAATTCTCCTGTCATTGTGCTTTAAGAAAATGTTGCGCTTTGGTTTTGTTTTTTAAAGTACATTTTAGCTCAGTATCTAGGGGTTTATATAACCTGTAATGAATGGAGTTGCACTACAGGTCATTATCATGTAAAGATCCATTTTATAAGCTGCATTTTTTATGTTTATTTGTTTTGGTAAGACTGTGACAAAAAAAGGGTGTTATTAGGAAGAATGAACATGTGTAAAATACCAGTTTTCTGTACATGCTCAGCCAGGAAAAAAAGAAAAAAAACAAACACAGTAGTGGTTGTCAAATAAAGTAAAATTAATATAAGACTGGTTTTAAACTTGGTATCTCATTTCAAGTGTAAGCAACTGCTTTATTGATGGCATGTGTGCAATATGACTTCTATGGGTACACTCAGCTTCAGATTTACATATATTTTTTAAAAGGAGATTTTAAAAATTATTTAATAGTGCATTTGAACTCTGGAGAATATGATTTTTCCATAGTGACAAAAGTCCACTTTAGCTGGAAAAACAAAATTAGAGAGAAATGGAATTTTTGGGGAGTATAGTTTGTTGTAGTAGACAGTATTGCAATTGCATGAATGCTTGAAACATATTGAAGTTCTCAGTTTCTACAGAGCCTACTCCATTACAAGAAAATTTTATAATCACCATAATATAGATTCTACCATATTCCACTCCAACATATTTCACTGAAAGATTTGAAACAGGCTTTTGATTGTTACTTGTTTAATACAAAGGAATTTCACAAAACAAATAGCCGTCACAGGGTTGTACTTACAAGTAGTCAGAACGCAGCAGAAGAAACTGTACAATGCAGCCTTCTATAATGCTGAAAATAATTTGACTTTTAGAGTAGCACTTGGAAAACTGAAATTGGTCGTGAAGAAGACATTCTATCCACAATCCTTGAGATCAAGGTAGTATGGTAAATTTTGTATGCATGCAGTCAGGTCTTAATCTTCTGGGCCTCAGCAACACAGTTACAGACTTAGAAGGAGTGATGAGAAAGTAAGTCTGGGTACAAACAGTGAAAGCTTTCATTCATTGGTGAATATATAAAATTCTGTACTTGCAGCTGCTTTTCATAAGAGACATAAATAAAATCCACACTTCCATTTTCAAAATGGAGCCCAAAAGCCCATATCTGCCAGCAATTAAAAACTAAAAGGGCTGTGAAGGGCAGCTTATTGACACCTCTGGAGGTAAAGGTGCTACCTGGGAGAAAGTATAATATCTTTCTCAGAGCTCATCTGGTGTACTGCATCCAGCTTTGGAGCTCTCAACACAGAGAGGACATGGATCTGATGGAGTGGGTCCAGAGGAAGGCCATGAAAATGCTCAAGAGGCTGAAACAGCTCTGATACAAGGACAGGCTGAGGGTGCTGAGGTTGTTCAGCCTAGAGAAGGCTCTGGGGAGACCTAATATCAGTATTCTAGTACCTGAGAGGGGCCTAGAAGAAGGATGGAGAGAGACTATTTTCAAAAGGCCTGCAGTGATAGGACTAGGGGCCGTGGCTTCAAACTAGAGAGGAGTAAATTTAGATTGGATGTTAGGAACAGGTTCTTTAAACACCATAACCCTTCGAGGTCCTTTCCAGCTCCTGACATTCTGTGATTCTCTAATCTCCAGATATTTTAATTGCAGAAGCAGGCATAAAGGTAACTTCACATTATGATGCTGAGGGGGCTGGGGTTGTTCAGTCTAGAGAAGGGAAGGCTCCAGGGAGACCTAATAGTGACCTTTCAATACCTGAAGGATGTAGCATCTACTTACAAGAAGGATGGAGAGAGACTGTTCACAAAGGCCCATACTGACAGGATGAGGGTCAATGACTTCAAACTAGAGAAGAGTAGATTTAGATTGGATGTTAGGAACAGGTTCTTTACCATGAGGGCAGTGGAATACAGGAAAAGGTTTTCCAGGAACATAGTTGAGGTCCTATCTGTCAAGATATCCAAGGTGGGTCTCAAAAGGGCTCTGGGCAACTTGATCTCATGGAAGATGTCTCTACTCACTGCAGGGGGTTTGGACTAGAAGACCTTTGATGGTCTCTTTCAACTGAAAATATTCTATCATTCTGATTCTATACTTTTACTTTTTTTCTATAGTTCTGGTGCTTATAAAGGGCTACTTCCTCTGTATAGCCTTTTATTTAAGAAACAACTGATGAGCCCTTCTTGATTGTCAAGCACATACAGAATTCCCTACCAACATATATAAGGTCCAAACCAAATTTTTGTTTATCCTGTGTCAATCACATGAACTCATTTCTGGATAAAAGCACACAACAATGAAAGTAAATTTCTGCTTACTGTAAAATAGGAACATCTAGTGATTTTTTTGGAAGTACCTCCCATTGACTTACTCAATTGACAAAACCTGATTTCAGCCCAGATTTACCAGGGCCAAAAGCCACTGTTAGTTAGTTTGATTATATTCTTACAGTCTGCAGCTGTGTCAACACACCCAGCTCAAACTGAGCTGCTAGATCCTAATAACTGTTTTTTAACCAACCTAGAAGAACAATGTTATGCTCCTGCTTTATGGGCTGACTATTCCTCCATACTCTTCATCTGTAACTATTTTTAGCCTCATACATGAAGGTATTCAGAGGACATAGTGAGGATATTCCCTTCAGCATCAACCAGCTTAGTCTGTTGCTCTAACAGTGGTTTCAGTCACTTCAACAGACTAGTAGACACAAAAAGGTCTCACAAGCAAAAGAAAGAAGTGTTCCTCTGGTCTTTTTATTTACTTTTCTGCAAGTAAAATGAGAAAATAAGAGCACTTTTACTTTGCCAAAACAAAATTTCCTCAGAGCTGATGCTCTTTCATCTCCAGAGTGGCAGTGCTTTGTTTCTACCACTCGGAGAAGGTAGTGTTACACAGACATCTCCTTTAAAAGGAGTCCTGCATGTGTTCTTTTGCAGTTGCCTATCTAGACAGCAAAAATGTTCTGTACACTCCAAACCTACCAGAGAGCCATCTAACACAAATATTGAAACCACATTCCTACTGCTTCATAGAATCATAGAATGGTTTAGGTTGGAAGAGACCTTAAAGATCATCCAGTTTCACCCCCCCGCCATAGGCAGTCACCCCTCCCACTAGATCAGGTCACTCAAGACCTCATCCAGCCTGGCCTTGAACACATCCAGGGAGGGAGCAACCACAACCTCCCTGGGCAACACGTCCCAGCGTCTTGTAACCCTCACTGTGAAGAACTTCCTCCTAACATCCCCTACAAATCTCCCCTCTGCCAGTTTGAACCCATTCCCCCTCATCCTGTCATTACAAGACCTTGTGAACAGTCCCTCCCCAGCCCTCCTGTAGGCCCCCTTCAGATACTGGAAGGCTACTATAAGGTCTCCTCAAAGCCTTCTCTTCTCCAGGGTGAAGAGCCCCAACTTTCTCAGCCTATCCTCATAGCAGGGGTGCTGCAGCCCTCTGATCATCTTTGTGGCCCTCCTCTGGACTCTCTCCAGCAGTTCCACATCCTTCCTGTCCTGGGGGCTCCAGAACTGCACACAGTACTCCAGGTGGGGTCTGATGAGAGCAGAGTAAAGGGGGAGAATCACCTCCCTTGCCCTGCTGGTAATGCTTCTCTTAATGCAGCCCGGGACACGGTTGGCTGTCTGAACCACGTGTGCACACTGTTTGCTCATGTTGAGCTTAAAGAGATGACATCTTTTTAGAGATGACGTCTTTTTAGAGATGACATCTCACAGAATCATAGAATTAACCAGTTTGGAAAAGACCTTTGAAATCATCAAGTCCAACCTATTACCTAACACCATATAATCAACTAAACCATGGCACTAAGTGCCACATCCAGTCCTGTTTTAAACACTTCCAGTGATTCCACCACCTACCTGGGCAGCCTATTCCAATGGCCAATCACTCATTCTGTGAAGAATTTTTTCCTAACATCCAGCCTAGATTCAGTTAAAAGGGAATTAAAATTGAGAGCAAGTCAAATGCATTACTAGAGGTGAAAAGAGGGTGGTGGTGTTAGTTTTGTTTTGTGGTTTTTTTTAATTGTTTTATTTCCAGCTAAATTATTTTCACTTGTAGCCAATAAAATGGTAGTACTAACATGTTAAAATGTTGACCAATAAGGACTGTACTTAAGAGTACTCAATCTTATGTAAAATAGGGCTTAACTGAGGCAGGTCTATTATTCACATGCACTTTTTTTTTTTTAAGTTCTGGAGTGTTGAAATACAGATATCATTTGGTTTTGATGTTTGTTCTTATTTCTTCACTGTTTTTTACTGTCTTCTTAGAAACACCCCTTTCATTTCCAGATTGGTTATTTCCATTCAAGTAAACATTGTTATTTTTTATCCTGTTTCTTCCTGATTCCCAGCCAACGAGACTTACTTGTTTATAATTTCATTTGTCAAAAGCATCTGTGATTGCATCATCAATGATGTCCACATAGTTCTGGGAATAGACTTTTTGAGTTAACAGTTTTGGCTGGAAGACTGCATCTCTATACACAAATTAAAAGTGCTAGTGAAGTATGCTTTTTTAAAAAAAAGTTACATTTTACTCAGAGAGTAATGGGATTAATTGGATCCAAGCAATAATAAGTTCATTTAAAACTATGGAATATCAGTTTCTCATACGTAAAAACTAGGTCTAAATTACATACATGCATAAAAACCCCCTTAATCACACAAACCAAACAAAAACTTTTTGTAAGTAGACGAGTGTTTACTTCACTGTAGAAATGTTGATAAAATTTAATATTCCATTTCATGTTTTTCTTGCAATCAAGAGCTTTATGTAGGTAAGAGCTTCATTTGTTATTTTTCTAAGCAGAAGCTGCACTTCATTAAATTTAAATTTGGGGGGGGGCGGGGGAGGGAAGAAGTTTCAATAATTGCAGTGACTCACCATCTGTCCAAATAACAGCTAGGAATGAAAATGCATTGACCCTTTCCCATCGGTATTTGTTAATAGTTTGGTAGAAGTACATGAAGTCATCACTGAATGTTCAATACACTTTCATTTACATAAGCTTTGGGGACATATTCATGTTGATAAATAAATACTTGACCATGGAGTCCATTATTTAATTCTATGTTGTCAGAGACTGGGTTTTCCTGATGAATTAATATTTTGAATATTAGTTCTAATAATTTCACCTAAAACTCGAGACAAAACAGGGTAAATTAGTATAGTGTGAATTACATCACAGGATCACAGGATAACAGGATACTATGGAAGGGACCTCCAGAGAGCTTTGAGTTCACCCACCCTGCCAAAGCAGGACCATAAAATCTAGCTCAGGTCACACCAGAACACATTCACACAGGTCTTGAAAGTCTCCAGAGAAGACTTCTGGGAAGCCTGTTCCAGTGCTCCATGATGCTTACAATAAAGAAGTTCTTCCTCATGCGTTAGTGGAACTTCCTGTGCTATAGTTCATACCCATTACCCCTTGTCCTATCACACGGTGCAACTGAGAAGAGTTTGTTCCCTCCGTCTTGACCCCCAGATATTTATAGACATCAATTAGATCCCCTCTAAGCCTACTCTTCACCAGACCAAAAAAGCCCATGTCCCTCAGCCTCTCTTCATAGGACAGTGCTCCAGCCCCTTCATCAACTTTGCAGCCCTCTGTTGGACTCTTTCAAGTAGATCCCTGTGACTCCTGATCTGGAGAGCCCAAAACTGAACGCAATATTCCAGGCGAGCTCTAACCAGGGCAGAGTAGAGAGGGAGGAGAACTTCCCTCGATCTGCTGACCACACTCCTCTTAATGCATTCTAGGATTCCATTGGCCTTCTTGAACACACATTGCCATGCCATGGACAGCTTGCTGTCCACCAGGAATTATATGAATTTATCAAAAAAAAAGAAAAAAGTTGTACACAACAAGTGTATATATTGTACCACAAAGTGACTTACCACAAGGAATAAAAAAAAAAATCATTCTTCTAGACTCCATATTCTACCCATCATTAAATCTTCCTCATTTAGCTGTGACACAGGCTGCAGTCCGTTATAAGAGCTAGGGCATGACTAATGTTAAATACACTGCAAACAAAACAGGGGAGTGCTGGGTTGATGGAAGATCCAAAAATCTCTTTTACAATCAAGATGTGATAAAGAAAGCTTTGGCTATCACTGAATTAGCTCCTTCACAGCTCAACACCATGTTGCTGTAAAGTTGCCTTGGCAAACCCAAAGTGGATGGTATTTCACTGTCAGCAAGAACAACTAAAGCCAGTTAGTGTATTAAGACATTGTGATGTGCATATAGTTTTAAGTATTTCAAGGACACTATTTCATGGTTGGCTGAAAGCAATCAAAATTGTCTTGCCAGTGTGGGAATATTGGTGAAAACTGCTAAGCACACTTGAGAGAAGAAGAAAAGTATGTGAGTATTTTTGTGAAATAATTTGTTCTGGAAATGTCTTGTGAAAGCACAACATGGGTGTGGAAAAAAATGAAGTAAATTCCATCAGCTCTTTACGAGCTTTAAGAGCTAAAAGATTCATTAATTTGCATCGAAAGAGAAAAGCAAAGCAAAGCAAAACACGAAAGGACCTTCTTAAGGAGAATGAAAATACTTGTGAAAATTGTGTATGATTGTGAAACCTGAATGATCCAAAAAGTCTTTTACATTTTTTCATACTCTGACCTCACTTCATGCTATGTTTATCTGTCTAAAATTACCATGACAGAAATAGTTTTATGGCCAACAACCTATGTCCGTATACTACAGATTTGTGCTCCCAGTAATTAATTCACAGGGAAGCCTCTTCCCTCTCCACCTCAACTCTTGATTTATTCAAGGCTTACAGAGCCAGAGTAAGGCCATGAGTATTTCATGTTTAAAAGTATTTACTAACTCTCCATGCCTAGACTAAATATTTTTGAACTTTAAAACTGTAAACACTTATTACTTCTTAAAAAAAAAAAATCCCACAGTTATGCCTTCAGGAATATAATTACCTGTTTCACTACATCTGACACAATCAAATGAAACTTACTGCAGCACAGAAAGCCCTTGAGGTACCCAAACTATAAACATCACTCTATGTGCAACCGGGAAACAATTTTTCAGTTGGTATCAGTTACTTAAAAGGACTTAGCTCATAACTAAAATAAATCAGGCGCATGTTGATTTTATCTTTGCTCTACTAGGACTAGAATATGAATTACAGAAAGGAGGAAAAGCATTGTTTTGACAAATAAATGGAGATTGGGAGGGAAAAAATATATTGGCATTTCATTTATGTGATGCTATGGTATCACTTTTACAAAATGACTTCTGCTGGAGGGGCATTTTCAGATAAAGCATATAAATTAGGATGCCTCCAAGGCATAGTTTTTCATTCTGTGTGAAACCTAAAAAGCATTATATGTCTAAAAGAAGTCTGTAGGGACAAACAGACTCATGCTTAGTTAAGGGGAAAACCGCCATAAGGAATGAAGTTAGATACATGGCCTTGATATGCAGCAGGGAAGCTGGGCTGATATGACTAGTAATAAAACTCCATCAAACTCAGCAAGCAGTTCACCTTTTGGTTGGAAATGTTAAGTGACACTGACAGAAGAAATGTTCCAAGGGTCACCTGCAGAATTGTCCACAGTCAGATGTGAACTTTTTAAACTTGCTGTATCAAAGTTTAAAAAGTAAGGTAAAGAACAATAATAATTTGCCACTTAAAAAAACCCAACAAAACAAAAGCTAACAACCTCCCCCCATCCCCTTAAAAGAAAAAAAAAACAAACAAAAAATCAAAAAACACCCAAACCCCAACAACAAAAAAAGTCTGTGTTCTCATTTATAGGTGACTGAATAAAAGTAACCTAGCCAAAAAAGCATACTCTGACCTCTACACTCACACTTCAGGGAGTGATCTGCTGAAAGGTGGAAATTTTAGAAAGAAAGAAAAAATAATATTCAAAATTGAAGCTCCTGTTGATAAATTCCATAATGATTCTGATTATAAGCAGATAGTACTGAAATCCTGCTCTAATAGTTGTCTGAAGTGACTGCTTTAAGACTGGGATGAAAAGGAGCAACAAAGCAAATAAACAATTGGAAATCTGAGGAATAATCCTATTTTAATTAGATGACTTCATGATATCTGAAACAGAAGATCCAGTGGGGCTATTACAACCTCTCCTGAAAAAATTTCAGCCTTTTTTAACACATTCTTTTACATTTCTCTGAAGAAATTTCATTTGGAATCTTTTCAAAGTTTATTTGGGTTTTAAATCAATTAATATTGGTTTTTCTCTCTGGTATTATTCTTGCCTTCTTTTCTCTTTTTCTACTTTTCTCCTTCCATTCTATTCCTTCTCTTTTAGCTCAAAGACTATAGACACCCTTCGCATTTTCTTTTGCAGAAACATTAAGTGGCATGTTACTAAAAGAACCATTTTTGACTCCCATTTCTTCATTTCTCCGGAGATAAGGGTAAGTAGCTGCAGAGTAACTGTATATGTCTGGGGTGTTTGAAATTAGGGATTTATTCCAGTGTTTCATTTTATAGCTATAAACATTGCTGGTTTTGACAAACTGTTTTCAAGAAGTGAAAGAATAACAGATGTCTTGCGGCCTTCACTATCAGCAGCTAATTTGACTAGCAGAGTCAACACTGTAAAATCCTTTTGTGTCTATAATTATCTCATTCATGTGATTACTGGCATGGTCTGGCCAACCTTACCGAAGTGAATCATAAGAGCTGGGCACAACCTAATGGAAATGCTAATGAAAATTTAGCCTTTGCTAATATAACCTCTGCCAGTCTCCAGAAATAACTTAAGGGTTAGTGTCTGTAAAAGCTGAGGAACATGGGCAGCCCCTGTGATGCCTGAGTTCGGGTGAACTGAGAAGTGTTAGCCTTTTTGGATTCTATGCAGATATTGCTGGTAGGTCTTGATGGTTGTCAGGCATGGAACTATATAAACGTATCTGAATTAGGGTGTAGAAAACTCTATACAAACAGCTGAAATACTAGCATCAGACTCTGGGGTAAATGCTTGTGCTGCTGGATCCACTGTCTGCAATGACTAAAATAGTACTGCAATCTGACAGTCTAAAGCCCGTGTAGACTGGTTTATTTGAACTGTGAAGTTGTACCTTTGCTGGCAATATATTTTCGAGTCATGAAAAGGCAAGAAACTCATCTGTGCCTGACCACTCTCTGTAAACAACTGTCTCACACAGGCAATTACATTCACAGCTCCCTAATTTTCTTCAAGCAGTCAGGAGCTTGTGCTCCAAAGTTTCATCAGGTGCTTTTCCAGTCTTAGGTTCACAAACATCCTGTGACTGAACTTGGTGATCAAGATTTTGATCTAAACTCCTCGTGCTGGTTTAAAGTTAATTGGAATATTTTAATGAGATACATTACCTCGTTGGTTATGAAAAGAAAATAATTATGAAGTCTATAACATCATTGGTTTGCTGAGAGGAATAAAAAGCCAAAATGTAAATGTCACTCTGATATGTGTCACTGCATCTATTTACTTCCTCTTAACTTCACTTTAATATCTCTCCACTAATCTTGGCTAACAGAAAACAATGTAAGCTTTGTGGGTGGTTTTGTTTGCCTATCTGATAAAGTACAGGGAGAAAGAGAGGGGTAGCTTTGAGCCCCTTCTGGGCGGTTTTAATTTGTCCAGGTGAGAGTTTGCATTTTTGTATTATTACTTATTTGTATATAATTGTAAATACTTATAAATATTGTTTATATATGCTTGTAAATGTTGCTTTGCTGTAAATATATCTTCATCTTGCTTCTAAGCTATCTGAGAGAGTCTGGTAAATTTCAATACTGGAGTAGAGCGGGGAGGAGGGTGGGGGCAGAAAAGTTCCTAACCCATGTCACTCTTCTATGGAGGAACTTAACTGCATGCCAGTCTCAACATTCCTCCTACAGTCCTTTTGCAGGTTGTGGTGGTTTAGCAGTTACCTGCCCCCCACACTTTGAAATAACCCAGGCTAGGACTCACTCAGCTGGAAGTTGATAAATGAAGCTTTATATTTACAGCAATGCACAATATACAAGCAGATATTTACAATGTATAACAGATATTTACAGATATATACAGTAAAAAGGTAATACAGAAACACCGCTCCCCTCCCAGACATCAAAATCCCTAAGAGGGGTTTCTAACCACCCCTGCCACCTTTTCCCTCTTCCCCAGTCTTATCTCACCATCTGTTGATGCAGCAGATAGGTGAAGGTAGATCGGCCGGGAGTTAGTAGTAGGAAAGAAATCATCTACAAAAGGCAGGGAAAAAGAGCCATGGAAGGAGCCAGCCACAGCCCAGAGAGGTCTGAAACCATCTGGCTTATCTATATTTGGGTTGCAACTCTTAAAACAGTTTTTTTTTCTCTCTCAGTAAGCTATGAGGGAAGTAGCATGATCAGCATTTTCCTCTCTCAGCCTATAGTCTGATTTCTCATCCCAATCCTCCAATTAGTTCATACCAGCACACAGGTGATTTACTTAGTAGGTTGAGTTTTAGAGAAAGGTATATTGGCTAAAAGGCTCTCTGTTCCTTGTGTGCACTGCAGATGTGTACAAATGTATAAAGCCCTATCCACTATGAGAGACCAGAATCCTTTAGATTCATACTTCCCTTGCAATGCCTGGCACTGCAGTACAGTGTAAGTGCAATCTCTAGTTGCATGTGTTGCCA
Organism: Psilopogon haemacephalus; assembly: GCA_013396835.1. NCBI lineage: Eukaryota > Metazoa > Chordata > Aves > Piciformes > Megalaimidae > Psilopogon > Psilopogon haemacephalus. Next base: position 5,249 of record VWZI01001562.1, on the reverse strand, counting down.
TTTTTTTCCATTCCATAATACAAAATGGTATGGTCTTCACAAAGAGGTTTCCTTGCCCTGTGGATGGCATTGACTATACTTCTCAGGGTAGGGTTGTGTGACTGCAGCCTCTGCACATCCTACTTTCAGATTGTCTAAGTACTTTATGTGAGAAAAGAGTTTGATTTTTGGTTGAGTGATTTTTGTTGGTTACCACTTTTTGCTTTTTCTGACCAGACCACTTTACTCTATACGATTAATGTTTTTGTCTTCATGATCCCTTTTTCTATTGCTTGTTCATAGCCTTAGCAGTTGTGCTCTTATTTTGTGTGTTTACTGACAAGGACTTGAAATGGAAGGGGCTGAGTTGGGAAGATTAAATATTTCTGGAGGTGAAAGTTCTCTCAATGTAATTCAGTTTGTACTACGTGTCTCCTCTGCTTCCACAGCAGTTGAAATCAAAAGGGACAAAGCCAAAGCATTTATAGAACACTATGAGAAAGTAGAAGTAATTTGAGCTTTTTGGAGAGAAAGATGCAGCAGAGTAGCCTTTGTCTGGAATGTATGACAACTTCCTATGCCTTTTCTTTTTGAGAGTTTTCAGGAAAATAAAGATTCCCCAGTATCACTTAATAGATGGAGCCTGTGTATCAAATAACCACTCAATAATGATGCTAATTATACTGATTTGTGTTGATGGTTTTCTCAGGTAACTTTGCAAAATAGAAGAAAAAAACATTAAAGAAAATGCAAGTTATTTAACGTATTCAGTTTTTTTACAAGTGTTTTGATACACCTCTCTGGAGATCAGTCCTAGTATCCTAGGAAAGAATCCCATGGAATAATGTTTCACAGAGCCAAATGCTAACAAAAATGTTTGTCTAAAGTGGTATAGAGAAAAATTAGAAGCCTGAGCTGTGCTTTCAAAAGTGAAACTGCTAAGTGTTTTCTGTAGCTGACACTTGACTCTCAGCTGTCCAAATCATCACTGAAATATGAGTTGGAACATTTTGGAACAGCACTGGGAAAATTGAACTGCAACTTTACAGCTTCTGTACTGCATTGCTAGGTCTATAGTAACAACATAGTCAGGCACAGTGGGCATCTCAGTGTATGACAATGTACTGAAACTTGCTTTGGGCAAATTCCCCTAGTATGGTGAGGTAGTCTTTGAGCAACACTACTGGGTAACACAATGTTGTAACTGTGAACATCATAAAAAATGTTTTACAGCAACAGCTAGCATCATTGTAGACAAAGTTAGTAGTGATTCACAGCATCCATTAAATCCCAATGTAAGTAAATACAGTGATACACATAAAATCCAGTTTTCTTATTAGTACCTTTTCAATAGCAATGGTCTTGTGGAGAGTAGTTATATGCTACCAATAGGCTGCTTCATTCAACATCATTCAGCTTGTCAGATGCTGGACAGGATTTGCCTTTCAAAACTTAATAATTTTATTAAAAGATACAGTGTAAGGGAGTGAAATGGGAAAGAGGAAAGAGATCCTGTATGGATCCATACACATGGCTGTATGTATGCCATGATAACTCAGAAGATGTTATTATCAAGAATAAATAAATAAATACGTTTGTCTTTCTAGGTGTTTTTGTTTCAGCACTGTTAAAGTCCCATCAATGTAAAATAAAAATTAGTAAAACCACATATCTCTCCCTCTCCATTTCATAATTTAAAAAACTCTCTGCAGGTCACGTCAACACTTCCCTCTACACTATACTGTTGTCCAGAAAAAATTATGAAAACAACATGATGTTAAAACAAGAACAATAATCACTGTTATTTGTGGCGCACTAAGAATAACAGCGTTTATTGTCCTTGCACTGACATTGTTTCTCTGTTGCTGCTCTGACTTAATGCTTTGTGCTTTTGCTGCTCCTACCCTAGTGAGCTTTCAGTATACATCTAGTTACTAACCCTTTGAGGGCCACAAGCCCTGTGGGAAAACGTAATACAATGTAAAATGAGGTAAAACACAAACCCTTTTGTAGATCCTGGTGATAAAGAGGTCTTCAGGGGGTGCCTCACATTGTGCAAACTGTGGACAGATGGAAATTGGATGTAATGAGAGTTACTTCAGGGGAAAGTCTGTCAGAAATAGGAAGAGGAAGGAGATACATTTGAGAGAAGGAAGTTTCCAGACTTCACAATGTGCTTTGTATGGATAAATAGGTAAAAGTTAGGAAAGAAGTTTGTAGCAGCCTGCAAGGAGAGAAAAATTCACTCTTAGATGGAGTACAGATGACAGAGGGATGCTGGAACAATAGGTAATTTTCTATCTATCAGCCTCTCTAATGAGCATGAGAATAACAATCCAATCACACTTATTGAACAATATAAACGAGTGATCTCCTCTCCCCCCGACCCCCCCANGCCATTTTTTTTTTTTTTTTTTTTTCAAAGACAGGAGTTAATCAAACACCCGCATCTCAAAGTTAAGGAAAATCTCTGCAGGCAGATAGTGTTTGCTATTCCTAGCACTGCTACCTTTGAGGTACCAGGAGCATATCAGAACAGATTCTGTTACTACCTCTCTTTCAATCCCCTGATTTCAGCTGGTACATGGCACCAAATTCCTTTTATTCCCTTTTTCATTTAATCACCCTTTCTGCCTTAGCTGTTCACAAAGCAAGGCTTCTAAGAGAAGAAACTCATACTGCATATTATTACTACATGTGGTAAATTGAGGCCTTTTGACAGTCCTGTAGTATGCTCCAGTAGATTAGTCATTGTACATTTATGTGACCTTTTTTTACTTTAACCACAGGATGGAGATATTTCAGAATACCTGCACCAGTTCAGGTCCAACGAGTCAGAGATTGCACTGTTGCATATTTTCTGTTTATTTCCTTCTATGAAATTTCCTTTGGTTTTCAAAAATCTGCAACCTTTAGCTCCATATAGTTTTACAGGTCAAAACTTATGGGTCAGGTTCATACAGATCCTCATTATTTCATATGTTTAAAACTTCCAAACTTTCAAACCACTTAGAGGTTATCTTGTTTTGGAGGGAAGGGTCTGTAGATCAAAGGCTATTGGTGCCTGTGTGCCACAGTGGGTAGAAACGTCAGATTAATTTAGAAGTATGTGATCAGGTTGTCCTCTAGTGGCTGCCCAAGAGAAGATCTAACTATAAATTTCACAAGAAATGTTGCTGCAATGAAAATTAGTGCAAGTCTTTGATACTTTTGTTTCTGCAAGGATTCTGTAAGCAGATGTCAGCATTATCAATCTCTTTGTGATGTGGACCCTGCAAGCCTGTTTTCATACCTTTTCCTGAACTGTGCCTTGCAGTAACATACTAAATCAGGCTTCTGGAGAGTAGGAAAACCAGTTCTGTACCTCTAGGGTTTCTTTTTCAAGGCTGAAACAACCTTCTGACAGTCTATTTTCCTACTATTTTCCAGCTCTTCATGCCACTGTTTTTATTGCTTTGACCACAGTACAAATGTGCCTTCTTGTAAGAGAAGAGATGTAGTGAGAGATGGGAGAAAATTTCTTCTAATTCCACAAGAAAACATTCTCTCCTCCTTCCTTCAGCCCTGCTACCTGTGCTGCAGGTACCTTCTCTATGGTAGTGAGCAAGAGTCTTATATCCGCTGAGGTTCTGTATGGAAGGGTTTTTGACTCTTTTGCTAACCTGTCTCTGAGATTCATTGGGAACAATGGGTTTTCTGACCACACTGATATTGGTGTTCAGATCACTGTAATAGCTTGAATTAAATCATATTAAAGATATCTTTTTCAGATTATATATATATATATATATAAATATATATAAATCACCCACTTCTGAAAAGAAAGTATTTATTTATAAGTGCAAGTTCAAAAGGCACACGGAAGCACCCGCAGAAGGCATCTGAGAAATCTTTCTCAATGGGAATTAAGTAGCTTGTGAGACATCCACTGTCTGGATAGTAACACCTCATATCAGAAGAATGGAACCTGAATCAAGCATCAGACAGGTTTAAAAGTCTAGATTTTCTAAGGTTTTTCAGTATGTAAAACTACCTGGTATTCAAGACACAATTAAGGCTTCTCGTTGTAAAACAAAGGCAGTAATTAAAGTATTGTTCTCAAAAGGAAGTTAGGATGCATATATCATCATCCAACAATGTACTTATTATCTTTGCTTCACAAATGATGACTACACAGACAGAAAGTAGTTCACTGCCTTGCACAAGGTCACATCTCAAATCCCTACAGTGAAGGAACAAATGCACAGATCAGTCCTGTGTCTTCTGGTCATCCTTTCTCAGACAAGGAATGCTCGTGTGTTGGTGCTGCTTTATAAACAGAATAAAAGCAACAATGCAGCAACCAGTAGTCACTGTACAAACATATTCTGTGTGAAAGTACAAGATTAACAATAATAGTAGTTGAAATATAGATCTGTGAAACCATAGTATAGTGCAATGCAGAGAAAAAAAAGTATCAAGTTCAACCAAAATCCAAATTCAATATTACACTGAGCCCTTAAGTAGCCTGAGAGCAAAAAATTATATTGTTTGTATTTATGGAGGATTATTGCCAGGGAGAATTATCAGGAAGCAGAAGATGTCTGTGAGTGGAAAATATCCTCTGGTCATTGAAGGCTATTGCACAAGTCATCCAGGAGTGTTGGAAATCCAGATATTTATTCCCTTTTGCAAAATCAGCAGTCATGTACAATCACACATAAATGAGGAACATATGGTTTTAATTTTTTCTGTTGTAATGAAGAGCTGTAGATTTTACTATGAGTGAGGCAGGTTTTACAAGATATCTTCCAAGTTCCAGTGGAACAGAGGGAGGGAGGGATGATGACACACTGGAAGGCTGTGCTGCCATCCAATGAGATCTGGACAGGCTGGAGAGCTGGGTGAAGGCAAACAGCATGAAGTTCAATAAGGACAAGCGCAGAGTCCTACATCTGGAAAGGATTAACAACAGACACTAGTTCATCCTGCTGGAAAGCAGCTCCATAAAGAAAGACCTTGGAGTCCTGGTGGACAAGTTCTGCATGGGACAGCAATGTGCGCTTGTGGCCAAGAGAGCCAATAGCATTCCAGGCTGCAGCAGGAAAAGTGCGGCCAGCAGGACCAGGGAGGTTCTCCTCCTCCTCTACTCTGCCATAGTGAGACCACACCTGGAATACTGTGCCCAGTTTAAGGCTCCCCAGTTCAAGAGAGACAGGGACCCGATGGTTCAGCAGAGAGCCACGAGGATACCCTAGGATGCAGTGACCATGAAATGGTAGAGTTTAAGA
>VWZI01001559.1:0-12643 GCA_013396835.1 Psilopogon haemacephalus | reverse complement strand
GCTCTCCTCTACCTGTGAGATCCAAGGTCTCACCCCAACAGACCAGTGGGGAGCATTCCCACCTCCAGGCTTCCTTCAAAATAAGCTCACAGTTTACTTCCATCTTAAACATATCTAAGATCTTTTTAATATCCTTCTTTATGCTCTGTCAGTGGGCTTGGACTTGATGATCTTTTGAGGTCCCTTCCACACCCTATGATAAAGTACTTCAAAAATTCTAATTAACCCCCTCCCAAAAAAATTCTGATACCTTCCCACCATATTAACAGCTGAGCAGACAAGAATTACTTTTTTGTTTGGTCAGACTTGGACAAGCACACGTGCTTCAGTAATATGCTATGGATTTGTCTATATTTCACTGTGATCATAAAAGACAGTTCCCTGGATCAGCGGTTAGGAGGTTCCATTAACCCAAGGCTGTAAAATATACATATATGGGTACAGTATACAGTCAGATGGGCTATGCTGATGGTCTTCTGCAGCAGATGTCTTTCTCATTTGTCTGAAATAACATAACCACTGCAATGGCTAAAATTTACAATGAATACTTATTACACCTGGGCTGGTTTGAACAAATTGGAGGAGCTGAATGAGAAATTAGACTATAGGCTGAGAAAGGAAAACACCGATGATGCTACTTCACTCACAGCTTTACTGAGAAAGAAAAAAAATTATTTAAGAGTTGTAACTGAAATGTAGATAAGTATGATTGTTTTCAGACCACTTTGGGCTGTGGCTGCTTGTGCATGGCTCTTTCTCCCTGAATTTCATAGGTGGATCTGAATAATTTCACTTACTTCTTTCCTGCTGGTAATCCATCTGGCCAATATACCTTCACCTATCTGCTGCATAAAACAGATGGTGAGATAAGATTGGGGAAAAGGAGAAGGTGGTAGGAGTGGTTGGTTAACCCTCTTAGGGATTTTGATCTCTGGGAGGGGTGTGGTATTTCTGTATTACCTTTTAACTGTATATATCTGTAAATATCTGTTATACATTCCAAATATCTGCTTGTATATTGAGCAAAGCTGTAAATATAAAGCTTCATTTATTAACTTCCAACTGACTGAGTCCTAGCCTGTGTTATTTCAAAGTTGGGGGAGGGGGGTGGAGGGGTGTGGCGCAGATAACTGCCAAGCCATCACAACACCTCTCAGAGATCTTAATTTACCAATGACTACTGTGCAAACAGTCCAGGATGCTGGATGCTCTGAGATCCTAAACAAATCCAAATTCCAAGTTAACAGCAAGCTACTGTATTTATAATTGATAACAACACAAATTACAGACAGGAGCCTTCAGAAGGATCTGCTCCATGATCTTGCCAGGCACAGAGGTGAGGCTGACTGGTCTGTAGTTACCAGCGTTATCCTTTTTTCCCCTTCTTGAAGATACATCTTATGTTTGCCCTTTTTCAGTCAACAGGAACTTCACCACTGTCATGAGCTTTCAAATACAATGGACAATGGCTTGGCAACTTCATCTGCCAGTTCCCTCAGGACCCCTGGGTGGATCTCATCAGGCCCCATGGACTTGTGAATATTCAGATTCTTTAGGTGCTCATGAATGTGATCTTCAATTAGAGTGGGCAGGTCTTCACTCCCCCAGACCTTACTTTTGCCCTCTGGAATTTGGACATTGGTGGCTGGAGGACTTGCGGCTGAAGACCGAGGCAAAGAAGTCATTGAGCACCTCAGCCTTACCCTTGTCCCCTGTCGCCAGCTCTCCATTCCCCTTCTGAAGGGGTATCAATCAATTCTATCAATTTAGAGCTAAATGAAAATTCCTGCAACTCTTGAAACCATGTGTGCAGTTGTAATGGAGGGGGTATTTAATTGAGGCAAGATTATATTTTTTCAAAATATATATTGTTTATTAATTTTGGTATTCAGAACTCTCGCTGCCCTGACCACTAATGTTAATAATAATCAAGTTCCCTTACAACAGTCATGGAAACATTATACAAATGAATAACTAGCAAAATATAAACACTTAAACCCAACTTAACTGGAATAGAAGGTTCTTGCAGTCAATACACCTCTTGCCCACTAGATGGACTCAAGGAAGCTCTTTTCTGCTTATAGCAGAAGGCGCTTGGTAAATTACAAGGGTCTTTAAATATTTACTCACAAAAGTTATCTCCTGAGTTGTGGGGCTAGCTGTATCTTAAGACAGTACCCAAACACTTTCAGAGGGTTCTGTTAGTGTCTTCTTAACTGCTAAGGCTTTTGATTGTCCCACATGACATCCTGGTCACCAAGCTGGAAAAACATGGACTTGATGGGTGGACAACTCGCTGGATAAGGAATTGGCTGGATGGTCGCACACTGAGAGTGGTGATCAACAGCACAATGTCCACCTGCAGACCAGTGACAAGTGGCGTCCCTCAGGGGTCAGTGCTGGGACCAGTGATGTTTAACATCTTTGTCAGCGACATGGACAGAGGAATCGAGTGCACCCTCAGCAAGTTTGCAGATGACCCCAAGCTGTGTGGCACAGTTGACTTGCTGGAGGGCAGGGATGCCATCCAGAGGGACCTGGACAGGCTGGAGAGGTGGGCCCAGTCTAACCTCATGAAATTTAACAAGGCCAAGTGTAAGGTCCTGCACCTGGGTCGCTGCAATCGCAAGCACAAATACAGGCTGGGTGGTGAGTGGCTGGAGAGCAGCTCTGAGGAAAAGGACCTGGGGGTCTGGGTGGATGAGAAGCTCAACATGAGCCTGCAGTGTGCACACGCGGCTCAGACAGCAACTGTGTGCTGGGCTGCATTAAGAGAGGCATTACCAGCAGGGCAAGGGAGGTGATTCTCCCCCTTTACTCTGCTCTTGTCAGACCCCACCTAGAGTACTGTGTGCAATTCTGGAGCCCCCAGCACAAGAAGGACATGGAACTGTTGGAGAGAGTCCAGAGGAGGGCCACAAAGATGATCAGAGAGCTGAAGCACCTCTGCTATGCGGACAGGATGAAAGAGTTGGGGCTTTTCAGCCTGGAGAAGAGAAGGCTTAGAGGAGACCTTATAGCAGCCTACCAGTATCTGAGGGGGGCCTACAGGAGGGCTGGGGGAGGGGCGGTTCACAAGGTCTTGTAATGACAGAACAAGGGGGAATGGGTTCAAATTGGCAGAGGGGAGATTTGAACGGGGTGTTAGGAAGAAATTCTTCACAGTGAGGGTGGTGAGGCACTGGAACAGGTTGCCCAGGGAGGCTGTGTCTGCTCCCTCCCTGGATGTGTTCAAGGCCAGGCTGGATGAGGTCTTGAGCATCCTGATCTAGTGGGAGGTGTCCCTGCCTATGGCAGGGGGTTGGAACTGGATGATCTTTGAGGTCTCTTCCAACCTAAACCAGTCTATGATTCTATGATTCTGTGATTCTTCCCAGGATTTAAAGACTGCTAGAGAAAGGAGGCAGACATCTCTGACCTTATCTAGGCTCCTCTGGATGATCTGTGTACCACCAGGATTTCCCATCTTGGCAACTGTAGGTAGAATGTTGTTCAATGTGCAATTTTGGCACGATGCTACACAGGCCTGTCACATGGAGACATTTGTTGCCTGTTCCTGGTAAACTTGAGGCAGGTAATTTCCAGGCAGTTCAGGGCTTGTTATTCAGCAGAGCAAATGTACAGATCAGCATGGCATGGCAGGATGCAATAAGGCAGGAACAATGGTAATAACAGTAGATACAAGCAGCAAGCAAGCACAAATACAATGGCAGAGCACATTGTGTTACCTGCTCATCTCCTTTTCTCAATACAGCTTGAGACTAATGGGCCTTTGGACACAGAATATCCAATCAGAATGGCAGTTAGACAAGCCTGGCCATATTGAGTGAAGCCATAGGCTTGCTTTATCCAAATTTGGGAAGAACATAGGCCTTCCATGAGGCAGGCACAAGCCAAGTGAATGTAACTTGTTTACCACAGAATGTAAAAAGGAGCAAAACAAGTCTGGGCAAGACAGTGTCCTTAGACTCAGTGACTCCAGGTTCTTTGTATTCTTTCTGCAGCTGCTTCTTCCCATAGCCAAAGGAGGGAGAGCAGAAAAAACATGTCTGGATGAACCAGGACATGTATAAGCCTATTTTGGCCTATTCAAGCCTACCATGACAGTACTTATAAGCTCTCCCAATTATAGAGCCTTCTTACTAAGCTCTAGAATTACAAGAAAACAACTCTCCATCTCCTGCTTGCCTTACTGTAGGGGTAATTAATCCACTCATAGTTTATGTTCAGGTTCACAGAACACTAGTGGAGCTCTGCTTCATGATATGCAAGTGTCTAAATGTGTCAGTGCTTCTTGACTGCCCACAAGACCACACCACTGCCTCTTCATACAAGTGAACATGGATGAGCAGGTACAGCCTGAGGATTCACAATAGAGAAATTAGAGAAACTGAAATGCTGTCTCAGGCAACTATCCCTTCCATAAGTCACCCAACAAGCAGTTTACAGATTCATGAGAAAACTGCTACTGATCAGAGACACACATTTTGTTATACTGGCTATGTTAGGATAATACATTTATTAACAGCTAATGCCTGTCTCCTGAAGTCAAAGCTTTTCTCAGGAGTCTAAAAAATTAGAGTTATGCTCATTCCATACATGTTTACAAACTTCACTCCTCAAGATACCCCAAACATCAGTAAAGAGGGAACATCAGTAAAGAGTCACAAACAGCTCTCTTAACATTTCTGCTTTACTACCTGTCTGATGCACACAATTACAAAAGGTGACCCTTCCAGCTGCCACTGACAACTAAGGAATGCACATCAACTTTTTTTTTTTTTTTTTTAAAGCAAACAGCACTTCTTTCTTAAATTGAAGTTTGTTGTGAATTGGTTGTTTAGCAGAAAATAGAATCCCCAGTGATGCTTCAGTAATTTAATTCTCTAGGCAGTCTGCATAAGGACACAAAGTTATTTCAAAATAAACAAAGGTGTAGTTAACAGTTAAGACAAAGCACCAGTATCAGTTCTCATTTGCTGCTAAGCCTATGGTCCTTTCACACAGCAGTTGTTACCTCAGAGAGTATAAACCTTGTATGCCTTCCAAAGAAACTTCTTTTTCCCTATGAGAGGGAAAGCATGTTCTAGAGAAGAAAAAAAATGGTCTTGTAATAAAATTAAGTTGTTTGCACAGGTTTGCCACAAAGCACTTATAAAAAAAAAAAGCCAAACCTCACCATGCTAGAAAGCAAGAGCCTCTTATTGCCATTTCATTGCTTGGTTGGTCAAGACTGACAGTGTGATTTATTATCTTCACTTCATCTGTTACAGTAAAACCTTTCCAAAATGCTACAAGATTGCAAAGGATAATACTCCTGCCCTCCTCCCTCCTTCTTCCATTAACTCACTGACAATTCAGAAAGGGTATTTCCAAAGCCACAACTCCACATCACAGTGTTATCCCAAAACTTTTGAAAACATTATTCCTCCTTTGTTGTGGAGCCAAACAGAATCACAGAAACATTCCATCTGGAAAAGAACCCCAGGATTATCAAGTCCTCCAATTGTTATCCCTACTCTACAAAGTTCGCCCTTAAACCTTATCCTCAAGAACCACATTCAAAGGACTTCTGAACACATCCAGGGTTGCTGACTCTACCACCTCCCTGGGCAGCCCATTCCAATGCCTAGCCACTATTGCTGTGAAAAAAAAATCTACTAATGTCTAATCTAAACCTACTCAGTTGCAGCTTGAAACCTCTTGGCGTTGAAACCTCAGGTCGAGCCAACAGCTGAGTTCCCAACACCCTCTTCTCACAAAGGCTCTTCTCAGTTGTGCCATGTGACAGGACAAGGGGCAATGGATATAAACTACAGCACAGGAAGTTCCACCTCAACATGAGGAAGAGCTTCTTTACTGTAAGGGTGACAGAGCACTGGAACAGGGTCCCCAGAGAGGCTGTGGAGTCTCCTCTGGAGACTTACAAGACCCATCTGAATGTGTTCCTGTGTGACCTGCACTGGATTCTGTGGTCCTGCTCTGGCAGGAGGGTTGGACTTGATGATCTCCAGAGGTCCCTTCCAACTCCTAACATCCTGTGAGCCTGTGACTCCAGTGCTGTGGGAAGAAGAAGGGGAGAAAAAGACAAAGATCCATGCATTGAGATACAGTACAATAGAACAGCACAAAGAAATAACAGCAATCAAGGAAAACACTAATGAAATAGTGCATAAAGCAATACAAAACACAACCTGACCCATCCACCTGACTCCTGTACTGCTGCCACCCACAACCACAATCATCCACTCAGAAGATCAGTAATCACCCTGGCCAGCCCTTCACTTCTACAGCAGGCATGAGGTCAGTATGGTATCAAATACTTCATTGGCTGGCTCAGCTGCCTATCTTGGCTGTTGCCCAGCTTCTTCCGAAGGGGGGAAAAAAACAACCCACAAAAGAAAAACTTAACCCTATCGTAGCTGAACTCAGGACATCTCTACATAAAATCACTAAGTTCTTAACATAAAAAATCTGAAGAAAATTTAAAGAGAAATTATATTTAGGTGTAGGATTTAAAAAAAAATTAAAACCCAACAACACCACCACAAACAAAAAAATCAAACCAAAAAATCCCCAAATCAACCAAAAAAACCCACAAAAGTCAAGAATAGGCACACACATACCCACAAATGAACAATGGGGCTTACTGCTCTTCATAGTCAAGATAAATTCCACCAATAGACCTGACATTACATTTTGTGCTTAGATTCTATTGCCACTGATGGGTCTTGCTGCAAATCAGTGTTTGCAGGACACACCTCTGTCCTTAAGTGTGTCACATCTCTTGCAGCTCCTCAGGTCAACCCCGCAGGCTACCAAGTTATTCAGTAATGTATCTGCATTGATTAGGAATGCTTCTACATTGGTTAGCAATATTCCTATATTTTTGCAACACCTTTCAACTTCCATGGGAATAGCAAGTTTACTGGGCTTACAGAACTTGGCTATGCAAGGCAAAAACTTGAAGTATCAGCACATTTTGGAAAAGGAGGTTTTCATGATGTGGCTCTTATCACTAAGTTGGCTATTCTGATTATTTTTACATGTTTCTGTATAAAGAGTATCAAAAGTTCACCTACACTGCCACCAATTCATCAGATGAAGAGTACTTCTTGAGAGAGTCCAGTGCAGAGCCACAAAGATGCTTAAGGGAATGGAACATCTTTCTTATGAGGAAAGACTGAGGAAGCTGGGGCTCTACTGCTTGGAGAAGAGGAGACTGAGAGGTGACCTCATCAATGTTTATAATTATGTAAAGGGTGAGTGCCATAAGGATGGACCCAGGCTCTGCTGGGTGATGTCCAATGACAGGATAAGAGGCAATGGGTGGAAGCTGAAGCATATGAAGTTTCATTTAAAGATGAGGTGGATTTTTTTTCCCTGTAAGGGTGACAGAACACTGGAAAAGGCAGATCAGGGGGGTTGTGGTGTCTCTATGTTGGTTTGAGCTAATTGGAGAATTTGACTGAGAAATTAGACTATTGGCTGAGAGAGATAAACACAGTGTGTCACTTCACCAAGTTTTATTGAGGAAAGAAAAAAAAAGCTGTTTAAAGAACTGTTCTCAAAACAACCAGATTAGCAGAATGCTTCTGTCTGTGCTGGCTGCGGCTGCTTCTCCTTTGTCTCTCTCTCTTTTAGCTAATTCAGAGTAAAACTACTAACTCCTTCCTATTAGTAATCCCTTTGACCGATCTTCAGCTTATCTGCAGCATCAACTGGTGGTGAGATAAGACTGGGGAAGGGGTGAAAGGTGGTAGAGGGGGTTTGGTTACCCTCTCTTGGGGATTTTGGTCTCCGGGAGGGGTGTGGTGTCTGTATTACCTTTTCACTGTATATATCTGTAAATATCTGTTCGATCTTGTAAATATTTGCTTCTATATTGTGCATTGCTGTAAATATAAAGCTTCATTTATTAACTTCCAGTGTTTTCTGAGTCTTAGCCAGGGTTTAAAAAGCTGGGAGGGGCAGGTAACTGCAAACCCACTAAATTTTTTAAATTGGCTTACCCGACATGAGGCTTGAGGTTTAATTACATATGTTTGACTGTTAATTAAATCCTGGAAGTTAAAAATGAAGCTGATCTGGGTACTGTGTTCAGTTTTTCCTTCTTTGATTTTCTGGTTTTTGCACAGATGGCTTGTGGCAACAATTGGTACCTATATATGGAATATGGCATGGTGGAAGTTTAAAAAGATGATTTGGGATTACAGGGACTCTTTTTTTTCGGCAATGGAGGGTTAAATATAACTGAATTAGCTTCCAATGCTGTTTTTGATGCTTTTAATAAATCAGGAACTATTAGTTACTCAACTGCATTGGCGGGAGTGATTTTGCCGCAAACTACGATTCCTGACCCCTGTGAGAATTTCTATTTGAAAGCCACGGTGGTATATTTAAGCTGTGTGATAGTTTTCCTATTAATATTAATATTAATTTTGGCTTTGGGACTAAAAACTTCTGCTGTGACTTTAAAAAATCAGATTGGGCAGGCCAGGAAACATAAATATCGAAATTCTTCAATACAGAAAAGAGCATCTGGCTGCACACCCGGACAATGTTTACATGAACATCCGGAAGTTGTTTATATTAGGAAGGCACAGCTTGAGACAGAGTCACATAAACCTTCTTCTGTAGGCAGTACAATTCTTCAACCTGTAAATAGTGATTCCAACACAGAGAGAAATACTAATGTGCCACCAGGAGCCCAGATTCCCCAAAATTCCTACCAACCACAGGCTCCATCTGCTGTTCAACTAGCCCCTGCAAAAGCTAAAGCCAAAGCTGGATCAAAGCATCGGTCAAAAGAGGAACTAAGTAGCAGGGCATGTCCATCTGATTTTACACAGGAGGAAGAGGAAGAGGAAAAGGAAAATGTTAGCCTCAAAGTTTAACTGATTTGATTAGATCTAAATATGAGGAAAATGCAGGATTAGTTAAAAGAAAAGATGATGGATCTCAGGAAATTAAGAATGCTTCTAGAAGAGTTTTGTATGGCCATCTTACAACAGATCAGCCAGGAGAACAGGAGGAGGATGACATCCAAGGTTCTAATGATCCCTCAGAGAGGTCAGGGAAGTTAGAAAGGAATACTCAAGGGAATCAGGAGAGCCAATCCTAAGCTGGCTGGTGAGATGCCATACCATTGGTGCAAATGCCCTAAGGGTAGGAGACAAGTCTGCAAAGCAGCTAGGCCCACTTGCAAAGGAGAGTGGAGTGGACAAACACCTGGCAACCAATCTTCGTGTGGTTAGCTTGTGGACACGTCTTCTATTAGCTGTAGGTATGAGATACACCTCCCGAGAAGACATGCCATGGGTAGCTAGGAAGTGGAACACAGTTGAGCAGGGAATTAAACTTCTGAAGGAGTTTGCTGTGAAAGAAGTGTTTTATGGAAATCATGCCACACATGAAACTGATAATATCCCTCTGGGATTGGGTCTCATGAAAAAAATTATTAAGCTTGGTCCTTCATCCTGTGCTAACATCCTAGCTAGCAAGATTCTATCAAAGGCTAATAATGAAAAGCTCACAGTTGGTGAATTTACTGATCAGCTGAGAGAAATTGAAGACAGCCTTATTTTGGCCACAGAAACTATGACTACAGGGTGTCATGGTATGGGTGTGACAAACACCCTAGAGTTGGTTCAGCCCCTGGAGTCTCTCCTCCTCCTCCTGTTCAAGGTCCAAGAGGGGTTGAGGGGTGCACACCACGTGGCCCCGGGACCCAGGGAGATCCCGGGCTGCACGTATGTGTGGGGCTGTTTTGAATCAATTGGTCAGCTAGAGAATGCTGAATGCCTATTGGACAGTTTCACGCGCCCCCTAGGGTATTTAGGCAGGGGTCAGCGGCTATTAGGAGCTCTTCTTCGTTCTTCTTCGTCGTCCTATCATCTCCCCGTCGTGGCTGTGAGAAGCTTCAGCCACGTGCACGCAGAGAGGCAGCAGGCAGCAAAGCATAGCAGCTATCCAGAGAAGTGGCAAGAGTAATCCCTTTCTCTCTCTCTCTTTCTCTCCCTATCCGGACTAAGTTGGTCCTTTTCCTTCTTCCCCTCAGGTTCGGGAAGGAACGCTGTTTCCTCCCTTGCGCCCCCGCGGGTTTGTAGGCGTGGCTGGGATCTATTCTGTTTGTATACTCTCTGTTCCCTAAATTCTGACTGTTAAACTGTTTTATCTGGCATTATGAGCAACTCATGCATTTGTTTTCTGCCAACCGTGAATCCAAAGAACCCCGGGGGCACCAGGACCCCCCTCCATGGATATCGACATTAATTAAAGTGATATCTCATGACACAGGGCTGAAGGATATGACTAAAAAGCTACAGAGTAGCATGAAAGAATTGAAGGAGGAACTCAAAACTTCCATCTCCAATCTGGCACAGGATGCCATTCCTTCATCATCTGACTGGGTGCATGTTTCTGCTATCAGGAACAGACACCCACCTCCTGCAAGGCAATTCCGGCCCAGGTGACAAATTCCACAATCATGTGCATCACTCTAGATACTCCTGCGTGACCAATTTGGTGAGAACATGAACAAACGGGATGGTAAACCTACTTCAGTCCTTTCAAAGAGAGTCAGGGAACTGCAGAGTGGCAGAAAAAGAGAGAGCAATTCTAGAAACATAGCTGTCACTTCTTCAGCTCCTCAGAGCAATTGCAATTATTCTAAGAATTGTAATTACTTTCACAAAAACAACACCCCACATGCAATGTGCCACATTGTGTACACCCCACATGCCATGTTCAGCATTAGGGGTGCCCTTCCTCTAGCCAGGAAGAGGAAAGGGATAGTGGAGAAAACCAAATCTATTGGAATGTATTCATTAGGTGGCCTGGCAGTTCAAAAGTTCGGAAATACAGGGCTTTAGTTGATACAGGTGCTCAGTGTACTTTGTTGCCATCAAATTGCAAAGGGACAGAAGTTATAACTATTTCTGGAATCACTGGTGGATCTCAAGAGTTAACTAAGTTGGAGGCTGAGATAAGTTTCACTGGTAAAGAGTGGAAGAAGCATTCTATTCTAACTGGTCCTGATGCGCCTTGCATTCTGGGAATTGACTTTTAGAGAGAAGGTTCTTTCAAAGATCCTAAGAGTCATAAATGGGGTTTTGGTATAGAATCAGTAGAAATTGAAGATGATAAACTGAAATTGTCCATTAGACCTGAACTCTCGGATGAATCTGCAGTTGTGGGATATCATGATATAGAGGACATGAAACTGCCAATTGCTACTGAAACTGTGCATCACAGGCAGTACAGAACTAATCGTGCCTCTTTGTTGCCCATTCATCAGCTGATTCGTCAACTAGAAAGTCAGAAGGTAATTGAGAAAGCTCATTCACCTTTCAACAGTCCTATTTGGCCTGTATGCAAGCCCAACGGTGCCTGGAGACTGACAATTGACTTTCTTGCCCTCAACAAGGTGACTCTGTGCATGAGCGCAGCTGTACCTGACATGCTGGAACTCCAGTACAAGCTGGAATCAAAGGAAGCCAAATGGTGTCCTACTACAGACATTGCTAATGCTGTCTTCTCTACTCCCATAGCAAAGGAATGCAGACCCTAACCTGCATTCACCTGGAGAGGAATCCAGTATCAGTTTAATCGTCTGCCTCAAGGCTGGGTCCACAGTTCAACGATCTGTCACTCAGTGATCCACAAAGCACTGAAGAAAGGTAAAGCTCCAGAACACATACAATTCTTTGACGACATCATTGTGTGGGGCCAAACTGCTGAGGAAGTCTTCAAGAAAAGTAACAAAATAATTGACATTCTGTTGCAAGCAGGTTTTGCCATTAAGAGGGACAAGGTCAAAGGACCTTCCAGAGAATTTCAATTTCTTGCAGTGCAGTGGCAGGATGGTCACCCACTATATTCCACAGGATGTGATAGACAAAACCTCCTCCATGGCAATTCCCACAAACAAAAAGGACACTCAATCCTTCTTGGGTGCAGTGGGATTCTGGAGGCTACACATTCCTGGATTCAGTCAAATTGTCAAACCTCTGTACAATGTAACTCATAAAAGAAACCACTTCGAGTGGGGTACTGAACAACAAGCAGCCTTTGATCAGATAAAGAGAGAAATAGTCCATGCTGTAGGCTTAGGACCTCTGCAATCTAGTCTGGACATTAATAACATTCTGTACATGGCTGAGAGTGACAATAGTTTAACTTGGAGTCTTTGGCAGAAAGCTCCAAATGAAACACGTGAACGTCCACTTGGTTTCTGGGGATGTGGTTACAGAGGTGCAGAGACAAATTACACCGGAACAGCAGCAACGGCAGCCTGAGCACTTTCAGCACCTGCAATAGGTCCGGTAGCCTGAGCAGCCTTCCTTCTTGAGCCCCGCCAGCAGCGCCTGCTGAGAAAATTTAAAAAATAAACAAACACCCAACCAAACCAACAAGAAACAAACACCAAAGCTCAAGCCATGGTTGCAACCCGGTCTAATACCAGGTGTAGGAGAACTGTAGGCACCCAGACTGGTGCCTCATGCAAATCCGTGGAGGTCCAGACCTCTGGCTGCAGCGAGTGCCTGAGCCTAATTGGAATGGAAGGTGGTGTGCATGGAAGTTGTGTGAGGTGTGCGCAGGTGAATGATCTGCTCAGTATGGTGGCTGCGCTTAAGGAGGA
>VWZI01001557.1:22087-42349 GCA_013396835.1 Psilopogon haemacephalus | reverse complement strand
GTAAGAAAGAAAGGAAGAAAGAAAAACAAAACAACAACAAATGTCATTCCAAAAGAACGTGACTATTTACAAATCTCCAACCGGGCAGCTATGAAACTTGTTCATGTTTTACTGAAATCGAATGACTGACCCGAAACTCATTTCCCACATGAGACTAAGAAACTACAAGCATATTTTTTACTTTTGGGTTTTTTTTTTTATTTCACCCTCACTTTAAAAGTTGCTTCCTAGCAAACTGCGTTAACTATATTGAATCAGGTTATACTTCATGCAACAGTATTTTAACTATGTAAAACCAGAGACTTTTTGGATTTGTAATGGCATGTGATTTGAAATAACTGATTTTCCCCAAAGTATTTTTTATTTAATTCATATTAATGATTTCTTTAATAAAATAGTATCTATACTTTACTATAAATGTCTACTAATAAAATACATTGTGAATAAAATACTAGAAAACTTTAACTGATACAGCTAAACATACTTTCCATACTAACTGCATGTCTTATGTTCAGAGATTTCAAAAGAGATGGTGCTTAATATCTGTGTGCAAACTCACCACAGTTCACCGGATCGGTAGGAAAAATAAAATAACAAGTATTTTTTGGTAGAAATTTCAAAAGAGCAGACAAAAATCAATAAACACATTTAGTCACACCACTAAAATAAAAAACATAAAGGAAAAAAAACAGTAAATTAATCCATAACAGAATACTTTAATAAAGTTGTTCTTGAATGCAGAGAGATTATGCAGCATTTAGAAAGTGTACATACAGTTTAGTTGACATTGTGGCAACAAATTAAAACAACACAATTTTGCTTTTTATAGACAAAGAAGCAGCATAAAACGACATACGAAAATACACATAAAATTGGCAAGATACCAGTAAAATTCCACAAGTACACCTTCATGTTCAATACTAAAATAAGCAGGTGAGTAGCAGACAGTAAAATAAAGGTAGAAACATCACGAGTAACTCTTTAAGGACAAACTTATGGAGGGAAATTGCAAAGCAGCTGATACATTGGCTAAGTAAAAATTTTTTTAAAAGACGTAACAGTCTGCAAATTTTAGAAAGGCGTAAGCAAACTGAGAGTCAAGAAAAAAAGAGAATAAGCTGAGTGATTATCAGGTGAATACTTTGAAAATAAAATTCATAATCAAGGAAAATGGTCTCTTAAACAATGTACAGGAAATCTCTCAACTTTGCATAGTTGAAAACATTCTAAACAGAAGGAGTCAGTAGGGAAAGTTATCACAAGACAATGTGGATGCAGACCAACATAATAGTTCTTTTTCCCGCCCTGGACAAGCTGTAATTCAAGTTGCCATTGTTAAGGTTGCCACCTCCTTTGAAACAGCCCATCAGTGTTACAGTTCTCCTTTTTTAGAATGTCAGTTAACCCTCTTTTGACTAATTTGGAGGGCTACAGCATCATATGTTTAGAAGCAAAGAACTGGAGGTTAAAGGAAGTGTCAGAGATCTCTTTTTCTTGGAAAGGAGGAAGAACAATGAAAGGGTCAGCAAATTCACACCAACACAGTGGTGAGACTGGAGAAAAATGATGAAATTCAATAAATTCTTATGCACCTGAACCACCTTAAGCATACAAATAGTCCCAGGGATCAAAAACTTCAAAATACTTTTCTGTTTTACACAATCAGGTCTGTATAAAAAGATAAAAAATGAGCATGAAGAAGGCCTCTTGGAAGAGGCTTTAGCAAGTCTCAACTTGGGCTACCATGAATATGTGTTTCTTTAACATTTTTGCCATTTGCCTTTTGTGAGTTAATCACTAATCACCACGTTATACTGGAAAACTTGACAGAGTGGAGTGAAATGGAAGCATTCTGATTATTAAAACATGCTGACTTTAGCATTAAAGTACTCATGATTGCAAACAGAACTATGTATTTTCCCTGTATCAACGAAATTATTATTTTCAGCTTTATTTTTCCTGTTAAAATGCACACAATCCCCAACAAGTGTTTTAAAGGGTACCAGATTAGATCTCCTAAGAAGAGTGACTAAGTGCTACACATGCTTCCATTTGACAAGCAAGTAGGAAGTGCCACATATGTAAGATTCATGCTCTTAAGTTAACCTCTCTTCACCTAAAAAAAGAAACACCTCCATGACAGATGAGCTGCCTTCCATTTCCATTTTCCTACCAATATCCTGAAGAATTGCCTTTTCATTCATTCAGTGCCAGATGTATAATACAACTACCAGTTAAAACATTATTCACTGACTCTGTATAAATTCAGGCAGAACACCTTTACATGCAAAGTTACCCACTGACAACTGTCCTAATTCCTTGCTGCTATGTGGTGGATTCCATGCTCCCTCCATTGGAGAGAGTCCCTGGGAGACTTCTATGCAGAGACCAAAACTGTCAAATTGCATTTACTTAGTTTTTAATATAACATTTACTTAATTTTAAATGTACTACATTTACACAACAGAGGAAACTACTTCTGATATTTTTTCTCATTTTAATTTGAAAAAGAAAAAGATTCAGAAAATATAATTCATTAAAACATTTCAAATACACGTTCAGCTCTACGGGAATACACTATCATTCTGTGCCATGAAAATCAAACACACTATGTTTTTATCTGTCAAGCAAAACAGAACCATACATAAATTTGCAAAAACATCAAAAGTAATTAAAAAAATGTAATGTTTCAGAAAACTTTTGCAGCCCTGAGGAAAAGGACCTGGGGGTCTGGGTTGCTGAAAAGGTCATCGTGAGCTGGCAGTGTGTGCATGCAGCCCGACAGCAACCGTGTCCTGGGCTGCAGCAAGAGCAGTGTGGCCAGCAGGGCAAGGGAGGTGATTCTGTCTCTTTACTTTCCTCTCATCAGACCCCACCTGGAGTTCGTTGAGCAGTTCTGGAGCCCCCAGCAAAAGAAGGACAACAAACTCTTGGAGTGAGTCCAGAGGAGGGCCATGCAGAGGATCAGAGGGCTGGAGCACCTCTTCTATGAGGACAAGCTACAAAGAGTTAGGGCTCTGCAGCCTGGAGAAGAGAAGGCTTTGAGGAGACCTTGTAGTGGCCTTCCAGTATCTGAAAAGGGCCTACAGGAAAGCTGGAGAGGGACTATTCACAAGGTCTTGTAATGACAGGACAAGGGGTAATGGGTTCAAACTGGCAGAGGGAAGATTTAAATGGGATGTAAGAAGGAAGTTCTTTACAGTGAGGATGGTGAGACATTGGAATGGGTTGCCCAGGGAGGCTGTGGCTGCTCCCTCCCTGGAGGTGTTCAAGGACAGGCTGGATGAGTCCTTGAGCAACCTGTTTTAGTGGGAGGTGTCCCTGCCTGTGGTGGGGGATTGGAACTGGATGATCTTTGAGGTCCCTTCCAACCTAAACCATTCCATGATTCTATACAGAGGTATTCTGAAATTTCTGCACAGTGATGTAAAAAATTACAGTGATTTAATGTAGACAATCCCTTCAAGGATTTCTAGATTACAGAAATTGCTGAATATGTTATTCTGCAATGCCCTTGGAAACTGCCACACACATAAATGTTATCCTCCATAGCAATATATTAAAGTAATGGGAAAATATACACTGTTCACCACAGTTTTCTCAAAAAGAAGAACAACAGAACAAAAACTTGAAGCTGGTCTAAATCACAGTAGAGACAAAAGGGGCAGAGAAGCCTATCAAGATCTCTGAACAGAAACAGAAGTCACAGATGATGAAAAGTGCTATCAAAAAAGTAATTTTTTCTCCTGATAACACACTTAATCTTACTCTGATTTATCCCTTTGATTATCAAGGAATCTTACTTAATAAAGGCCACAATTTCCCTTTTGCATGAACCATCCTCCTACTTTTTAGCAAAAATCACAGGACAAATTTCTCATCATGACAGGATAGAGCAAGAGAACATATAAGAGAAGCAAAAGATAATCTAGAATGAAGAATTTACTAAAAGGTATTAGAAACTGGGTCCAGTATACTCTCAGGAATCTTTCTGAGCCACTCACCACAGAAAATTAATGGTTAGTAGCACAACAGTGACACTAAAAGTAGAAAAACACAGTTCAGAGATCTGAATTTATGAAGATCTAACAGTGAAAATCCTAGTTAAGAAATGAAGTTTGGCATCTGTATGGTTATACCCCTGCAGG
The DNA here is from genome assembly GCA_013396835.1 of Psilopogon haemacephalus. NCBI lineage: Eukaryota > Metazoa > Chordata > Aves > Piciformes > Megalaimidae > Psilopogon > Psilopogon haemacephalus. The sequence goes on along the minus strand of VWZI01001557.1, from coordinate 38,201 downwards.
CAATCAACTGGCCTGAATACATTCCAGTCATTGACTAACTTAGTAGAGAAATTACATCAGAAGTGGCAACACAATCATTCCCTATTACTTAGATATACAAGGAAAAGGTACTGCAAGTAATTTCTCATACAACCATTAGCTAATTATGCTTCAGTAAAAACTTTCAATCCTGTCATCCAACAGACCAGTGCTGTCTCCTTAAAGAAAAAGGCTTCAGTCACAGAATTTGTGACATGTGACACAAGAATGAAAAGGGATTAGAAAAATATAAGGCAAAGAACAATATTACGACTGTTCTTAGCTGACATCATCAGACGATTGCAACTCTAAATTCGGGGTGTTTGGTGGAAGAATGCATAAGCAGTCTTCTGTCCTTACTCCTGTTTTCCTTACAAATCCAGAATTTGTCCTTCTCACAGCTTTAATAATGGGCAAGTATTTGCCCTTGGTTTTGTGTAACAGAATGGGTCTGGTGTGGTACCTCCTAAGCAGACCAATCTCTATTATAAATTCATAATCAACTGTTTAAAGTAAGCAGCTGAAAGCTTTGTTCTTTTACTGTATAGTCCTTGTTATGAAGAATTTGTACTACGTAATTTTTGTCAGTAGCACAGAAAACCATTGCAGTTTTGTGGCTCTTTCCAACATCAACAAAAGCAATTAATTGTAGTTTAAAGGTATAAAAAATTTCAAGCAGTAGAAATTAAAGTGGTTCCAAAAGAATAAAAAGAGAATGCATGTTATTTTCTATATATCATCCTAACGTTTAAATTAGCACTGCACCGGTCTGCGAATACGACAGCATTTCATTTCACAAATGTAGAGCTAGAATTTTAGTTCACCTAAGTCTTTTTATATCTAGATAATGTTAAGTGAGTTTTAACAGTATCATACTTTTTGGATGTATTAAAGCACTGTACCGCAGTGCATCAGGCATCCTGCAAAGCTCTAAACAGGTACTCCATATTTTACCTTCTGCCCTAGTAAAGCTGACTTACTGAATTTCAAACCACAATACAACAAGATGGCATAGAAGTTTCCCTTCATATTGACTAGACTTCACACAATTCAGAACACAGTATTTTGTACCCAGATCTTCAACATAAGCCTCTTTTCCTTGGTTGCAGCTTGCTTAACATTACAGCTATACTTTTTTTCAGACTGTTACTCATCTTAATGAAGAATTCCTTTAAATTCCACATCTTTATTAACTTTGCCAAGAGAGGAAAAAAAAAATATATTTTATTATTTTATATTCTTCATTTACCATCTGTAATTCTCAACATTCCTTTAACGAATCCACTTCTATTTATCCAGAGCAATACCAGATGTAAGATCTCAGAGCTAAACTCACTTTTAAAAGAAAATGTAAAATGGCAAAATCAGCTCCCGAAAAGTCACACGTAAATGTAATAAATGCAAGCCTATCATAAAGGTCTCTAAATTAAGTTTTGTGGCATATTCATTAATATACATTCTCAAATTACAGTAAGTAAAGACTCCATAACAAGTTAAAACAAAGTTATACAGTATTGCTAGCATTAGTATACCATTAGCAATCTAAAATAGAGGTAATCTTCCAAGCACTGAGTACTTCAAATTTAAACACATGAACATCTTAAAATTTGAGACAGCAGACAAACTCAACGTTTAGTGGTGGAAAAAAAGCTCTTAGAATTTTAATTTTATAGAACTTAATGTAAGATTTTAAGGATCGTAAATTACAGAACAGATAGCAAAACTATTTTTATGCAACTATTTTTATGTAATTTCACGCAACTTGATATTTCTTTTTCAGAATGTTAAATGACTTTATAACAGACATCTTCTTAACAGGCATTGGGACACTACTGGAAAGTGTGGCATAACTCACTTTATTAAAAGTGCTAACAAAGTTACTGTATTTTGGACTACATTTTCCTACAATTACTGAGTAGGTGCACTTTAATGAAGATTCTGTATCAAATGGAAATACAGTTACCATAATTCTGCCTAGAAAACAAACCTGCAACTGAAATGACAAATACTTTCTTTACTTAAAATATATCTGATGATGAGATTTTTCAAGATTCAAATACTCTCTCTCCACATAAACACTGTAGTTGGTATGACATGAACTGCAGCATCTAATTGGTTGCTACTAATGAACATTGTGATCACTATTAAAACAAACACAGCAACCACAAATTAGGAAAGGATCACACTATCATTAAGGAAGTACTAGTATGATCTAAATGGCCTTTTCCAGACAAAACAACTTACTATTATATGCCCTAAATGAGTAATCATATTCAGAGATTCTAAATGAACCTGATATTGTCCTGAAAACATTTTTTTTTTAATTATGGTATCTGTAAAGTAACTATTTGATCTTACGGATGCTTCAGCCCTTAATTTCACCAGTGGTATTCAATTCAAAGCATACTTCATGTGGTCCATTTCACTGCTTAAAAGAAAAGGAAGAATCTGTTTTACTAATGCTCCAGTATTTTTTTTTTAATGTGCTAATTTATTTCAAAGGAATACATGCTAACTGATGTCAGCAAAGAAAAAAAACCACAATAGTGACTTTGCCCAAATCATCAAAAAATTATCACAGAAATGCTTTTGTGTATATGGACATTTTCATAACAACATTATAACAGATGTAAAACATAATGCAGCCATAAAACTAAACTAACAACTTGCTGTAGGTGTGCAGTTTGGCCTTAGAAACTTGTAGCCATTTCAACTGACAAATAAGATGTCACCATCTTAATTTAATTCTACCTTTCCTATTAGCAACTTATGTAGTATTGTCAACAGTAGACACTGGAACAAAAAGAAGTATTTCTGATTTATATCTCAGACTAGTGCCACACAGCTCCCAAAGGAGTTTGTTCATGCTCTAAAGGAAAGAAATGCAGCCTGTTGATTTCTTTCACAGAACAACTAAAGATCCAATGTTGTAAGAGGATCTATTTCAGATGTGTCAATGTTTCCTTTACTATCAGTTGCAATCTGCTAATTTGTTATGATAGGTGTAAGTCACAAACCAAGGCATTCTTTTTAAAGCAATAGTTAGAGCCTTTACTGTTGCCGAGGAGTATCAAGATTACTCCCCAGCTCAAACAAAAAAAAGAGAGCTTCCATCAACAAATGTCAAAACAAATAAGCACACACTTGACACGCACCAATAGAACTATCACCTGCTATCAGTGTTTCAATGATAGCTTTATGGTGAGAATTTGCAAAAACTTTAATTGTGCTCTGAGCTCCAAATATTGCTCACTTTGATACAATACAGATACATTTCTGCCATGCAGTAGGTGTTTATTGCTGTAATGTTACTTGTATAATGATCTGACTAGTAAGTGTGAAGATTCTCATCTTCATTATGTTATGTGTAACTACAGTAAAATACACTCATGTTGCTTAAGATAACACAGGGCAAAGATGACACACAGAAGAGACAAAAGACAACAGAAGTAAAAAAAGCCCAGGTGCAGGTAGGCAAAAGCCTGAAATAGCTTTATATTTATACTTAAGATTATAAACAATCATTTCATTTATTCTGACTCCCTATTTAATATAGTATTTCTTTTATATGTGTTGGCCAATATTTCTTGCCCATATTCTTTCTCAGCCATTCTACATCTCCTTGAGTGTCTATATAACTATTAGTTACACTAAAATTTTTATTGGTTCCTTCTTCCAATTACCAGTACAAAGACAGTGATAACTTTTAAAACACTTCTAATATGAGAATAAAATTCTGTCTTAGAAAACTAATTTAAATTATGGTTAGAAAAAGACAAAAAGGTACTTTGTCCTGCACACTACTTATTAAGAGGCATGATCCTTCATGTAAGTCAGAGTACAAAACCAAGGACTTTAATTACCTTTATTTAAAGCCTTCATGGGTATGAAATGCAAAGTTACATATATATTTATCATTATTAATTACAATTAGCAAGCCTTACTACCTCATTTTTACATAACACTGTATAAAGTTCTGTTTGACCATCTAAGAAACTTCCCTAGGGCAGTACTTATACAACCTGGCGCATCTTTTCTGCTCAAAAACTCTCCCTTTAACAAAGGGTATTTGTATAGGAAGCCTCAGTTTACCAAGATCAAGGATACTAAACAAGATATATCTGTCTATTAATCACAGCACTGAACTGGACTGTTCAACTTGATATTTAATATTTCAGACTTTCCCAGACAATAGCATGCATAAAGTAAATTATTTACAAATTGATATATAACTGAGGAGAAAAATCAGGAACTTACAGTAATTGCCAGAGACACTTTTAATACATTACAGTAGTTAGTCTAGTCCTAGTTTATTTGTTTTGTTTTTTTTTAATAAAGGTCTTGCTCAATTTCCTATCATCAGTGTATAGTGGAGAATGGAATTGCTTCAGTGCTACAAAGAAAAAGAGGAGCAAGGTAGTCTTTTGATTGCAGAGGATAATCTATAAATACAAGGAACAAAGTTGACCCTGATGTGGCCTCTCTTCACCTCTGACAAGGGATGGCAATCTAAAGATATCATTATAGGGTACAAAACAGCTTTTAGGAAGGGTTCCTAAAGGAAATCATTCTTCTATTCAACCATGTTGCTATAGAAACAGAACCAATCAAGCCTGCTCACAAAGGCTTTTATGTCAACTTCTGTTAGCAAACTCATCTAAAAAGTAGAACTCAAACTAAATTAACACAACAGTCATTAAGCTATTAAGATAGGTAAAAGATGGAAATGATTTCCAAACAAATGTATCATAACTTGTCTCTTAAATACACAGCTTTTAAGGTGTAAATCAGCTTATTATTCCAAGGGTTTACTGCCCACTGCTGCAGTTAGTTATCTTTTATTCTCATGCAGTCAGCAGGAGTGAAATTTATAGAGAATGTTGTCCTCAAATTCAGTGGGTCACAAGCTATACATTTTTCCACTCCTAACCATTAGCACAAGGTTGTATAATATCCCAGCACCTTTGTAAACTTCATTCCTTCATGATATATCTTTAATCAAAATACTTTAGCCAAAAAACCACACTGATAATATTAACACTACCCCCATCATATCATTATTGATTCTGCAAAAAGCTCAGTGAATTACTACCACCATGTGAATTAAAAGCCACTTAATGAAAATGGATTTCCAAATTAAAACATGGCCAACTTCCCATAATTCTTAGTGTATGAAAGACATTATGGTCAGCAGAATCAGTATCTAACATCAGGGAGGGAGGAGTTTTATGCTTGTGACATTGTTACATGATGATTAAAATTCACTAAGGACTAATACTAGATGACAGATTTCATGTTCATATAGACACTACTGCACATTAAAGGACAAGACTTGAAAAGACAAACACAAATCCCTACCACCTTTTAACTGCTTCTCCCATTTAATTGTAAAGTCTGAGCCTGACTAAAAAATACACTACAGGTCAGGTTTCTGATTTAGTTGGGGCAATTAACAAGGCAAGAATTATAAAAATATAGTTATTTTTATTTTCCCAAAAAGCCTCACCCCCAAACTTATAAAAAAACTTCACAAGGCTGCTTATGAGCAATTTTAGTAATTTAAGAAAGTCAGAAAATAGAACCCCCCTGTCCAGTTCTTCTGCCTCACCTTGCATGTAAGGCAGATTCAGGTTGGAGGGTGTAAAGAAGGAGGGAGAGTGGTTGGGAGCCCCTCCTGGGGACTCTGATTTCCAGGAGGGGTATTGTTTTTCTGTATTACTTTTAACTTGGATATAACTGTAAATATTTGTAACGCATTGTAAATATCTGCTTGCAATTGTAAATCTGTAAATATAAAGCTTCATTCCTTAACTTCCCGATAGATGAGTATAGACTGGGTGCATTCATTGTGTGTGGAGGGGTGGGTAACTCCCAGACCATCACACCTCCGAAGTCCAGAGGGTCCACAATGCAAAGATCATGGAGAGACAGTGCCTTAGCAGCACAGGGTAAAAGCCAACATGCTGGTATGTTCCCACAAACAGCAGCAATTTTACAGCAGAGGCAGGGTCCTTCCAGCAGAAAGCCAGGATGCAGTGGTCTGAGGAGAATCTAGGCCCAGGTGCTGCTGACAGCTCTCTCAAATGGACCTAAGGACTAGCCAGACCTGCAGAATTGTGGAGCGAACTGTGCTGAACAGTGCAAAAGCAGGGAACATGCATGCTTTCTCATCACTCTTATTTAAAAATCTCCTTAGACAATGTGTCAAATGCCATATACATACCGGGTGCAAAGAATCAAGCCTATTACCAGCTCAGATTCTAGCACAGGCTTTCTCATGAATGAGTACATGAGAGAAAATGGTGCCTTTTGCTTTTCCCCATTACAGACCACAGGGGTGGGGGAAAGCAATTTTGCACCTACTTCTTGCCCCATTCAAACCTCCAGAGACAGAGGGTGGTGAAGGGAATTTGGAGTCCCCTGCCACAGTTTCTTAAAGAATAAACTACCTTTATACTATGCAGATAACAGTCCCAGATATCGCCTTCCATTCTTTCATGCAATCCAATAAAGTTTTAACTGTTAAAACCGTGAGAAGCATATAAAAACAGAAACTTTATCCATACTTAAATTCTTTGTTGTTTTTTACCAACTGAAGCATAATCAATTTACAGAAATTAACTTAATTAACTACTTCCAAAATTTAAGTTAATTTAATTTCATATATAAAAGACTGGCATTCATGCACCTGGTCTAATTCAAACAAATCACAAATATGAACTGTATTCACCCATATAGCAAATGAATGCTTTGCTCCCAGTTAAGATTCTTCACACCGAGACATTATCTGAACAATGTCTAAAATGATAGATTTATTCTTTGTATTTGATTTCTTAAATGACCAAAAAAAAAAGAAAAAGAAAAAAAAGAAAAAAAACAAACCAAACACCAAAACACGTCAATAAATCCAAATCCACCAAAATAGAAGGAAAAAAGTGCAAAACCCAAAACACTAGTACAAGGAAAATATTCACATTCTTCACCAAGTACCAACCATGTACTGGATCATTTAAAATTTTTAACTCTGGGGTGTCTTTCAGAATTTTTTTTTGCTTCTTTTTCCTAAAGCAACTTATAAAGTACTTTTGTTAATATGTTATTATTCTCCACAAACACTCAACGAAAGCAGAAGTCAACAAGCTTTGTAATTTGCATGTCCCACAATGATTTCCAACATTTACATGTGAAATCTGTAAACTATACTTTGCTGTTTCTGACTTTGAAACAGGTTTTCCGGTCTCTTGTGTACATTACAAAAATTATTAACCTACTAATTCTACTGCTAAGGTTGCTATGCAGAGTATGTGTTTTATATTATTATAGTCCTAGAGTTCCCCAAACCCCAAGAAAACAATCCTGGGGTCATGTCTCCTTCTCCTTTTGTCAGGATGGAGCTCAGATTATGCAATTTATACTAAAGCCTCCGCTCTTCATCAAAAAACTGACAGTCTGAGCCTCAGTGATGCCACAGTTCAGAGTACTTTGCTTAACCACACCGGGACAGTCTAGAAGTAAAAAACTGAGGCTCTGAATTCAACTATATTTTAAGAACTAAAGTCACAGAATGGTAGGGATTGGAAGGAACATCTGGAGGTCATCTAGTTGTCCAGCCCCCACTGCTAGAGTAGGTTCATGTACAAGAGGTTGCACAGGATCATGTCCAGGCATGTTTTCAGTATGTTCAGAGAAGATTCCATGTTTCTGGGCAGCCAGCAGTCTGTTCCAGCGTTCTGACACATTGAAAGCAAAGTTATTCCTCAGGTTCAGATGGAAGATCTTTCAGTCTTCTCCAGGGTAAAAGCCCCTAGTCTTCCTTCTCCTACTGATGTACTGCCTTTCTTGCTGTCCTTGAGATCCCCTGATAGATTTCATTCCAAGTGGGCCTCAGCCTTCCTTCTTTCATCCCTGCGTACTCTGATAGTGTTTCTGTATTCCTCCCAAGCAGCCAGTTCGTTTTTCCACATTCTGTAAACTTCCCTCTTCCACAGCTTCTACAGAAGCTTTTTGTTCATCAATTCATGTCTCTCCCTACTCTGCTTGATTTCTTACTCATTAAGCACGCAGCAATCTTGAGCTCACAAGATGTATGGCTCTCTTGGAAATAGAATCATAAAATTGTCTGGGTTGGAAGAGACCTTCAAAGGTCATCTAGTCCAATACCCTCTGCAGCAAGAAGGGGTATCCTCAACTAGATAAGATTGCCCAGAGCCCTGTCAAACCTCATTTTGAATATCTCCAGGATGGGGCCTCAAATACCTCCCTGGGCAACCTGTTTCAGTGTTTCACCACCCTCATAGTAGAGAACCTAACATCCCATCTAAATACACCCTTCTGTAGTTTGAAGCCACTGCCCCTTGTCCTATCGCCACAGGCCTTTGTAAAGAGTCTCTCTTTAGCCTTCCTGTAGGCCCCTTTCACATACTGGAAGGTTGCTATTAAGTCTCCCCAGAGCCTCCTCTTCTGCAGCCTGAAGAACTCCAGCTCCCTCAGCCTGTCCTCGTAGCAGAGGTGCTCCAACCTCCTGATTATTTTCATGGACCTCCTCAGGACTTGATCCATTAGGTCCATGACCTTCCTATATAGAGGGCTCCAGACTTGGACGCAGTACTTCAGGTGAGATCTCACCAGAGCAAAGTGGCAGAATCACCTCTCTTGACCTGCTGGCCACACATCTTTTGATGCAGCCCAGGATGTGACTGGCCTTGTGGGCTGCAAGTACACACTGTCTGCTCATGTCCAGCTTCTCAACCATCAGCAACCTCAAGCCCTTTTCCACAAGGCTGTTTCTATCTCACCCCCCAGGCTGTATTGACAGTGAGGATTGTTTTGGCCCAGGTGCAGAACCCTGCACTTGCTCTTTTTGAACGTCATGAGATTTACACCTCTTCAGCTTCTCCATGACCCTCTGGATTACATTCCATCCTTCTAGTCTATTGATAGCACCACTCAGCTTGCTGTCATCTTCAAACTTGCTGATAGTGTACTCGATTCCACTGTCTGTATCACTGATAAAAATACTAAACAGCACAGGTTCCTGTAAGGATCCCTGAGGGACACCACCACTCTCCATCTGAATTTCAAATCATTGAGCACCACCCTCTGGATGACACCATACAGACAATTCCTTATCCACTGAACAGTCCACCCATCAAATCCGTATCTCTCTAACTTAGAAATTACCACGTTGCAGGGGGCCTCTACCTTGCAGCCAAGCAAGCAGCTATACTTTTTTGAAAAAAGACTGTCCCAACAACTCTGCTCTAATGAGTTTAATTATTCTAAAACCTCTGAGGACTGTCCTCTCTCAAGAGATTTAGTTCTATGCTCCTTAATTGATTGTAGTAAAATCCTTCAAGAAATCTGAGTCCCATCTTTCTGTGATACACAAAAGTAGACTTAATTATGTCATTCTTCACTTGGTTTTGTGCACAACAAAAGCAGATGGAACATTATTTCTCTACCTATTTTCCATTTTCTCCCTTTTAAAAGTTATATTCTTTGAAAGCACGTTTGTCAAAAACTTACGTGAAATAATTAAGCTAAATTTCTTTTGACATGGCAGAGAAATTCTAGTTAAGTATGCTATTTGCCTTTATTCAAATGATGTCTAAAACGTAAATTGACTCTGCAATAACCCACTATATTTGTGAAAGTGTCCATAAAAAATAAGCATTTTACTTCATTATTTACACTACTGAGGTAAAATATGTTCACAAATGTTGTCACTCACTTCTGATTTTATGTCTTCTGACACAAAAGTCAGAGGTGCTTTTCTTTGAGACAAGACCTGACTGCTTGAATCTTCTGGTTTTAATATCAAACTTTTGCAAAACTTAACATTTCACATTAAAATAAAGACTTCCATTACATGTTTGGATCTTGCTTCTAATATGTCAAATACTTATTATTTAGCCTGCACACTTCAAAATCTCTTCTAATTTATCTAAACTACAGCTGACATTTACATAGATAAAGTAGCATGTCATTATAAGTTTGCTCAGTCATTTGTCATCAATACCAGCCATAAATCTGGCTTACTATATTTGTTAACACTTTTTTCTATTTGTCCCTTCGAGGCAAAAATCCATTTTTAGCAAGTGCTATGCTAAAATTCTGTTATTTGTAAAGGCCAAGGTGGTCTGAAAAAAGAAAATATGGGAACGAATTTTCTTTTTACAGACTGCCCCATCTTCAGGTGCCCATCAGCTCTTGAAGCATACATAACAGTTTACATGTATCAGACATCAGCTGAAAACATCTGTGAATGACTACATTGGTAAAATACTGTCACGTACATGAATTGTTTCCTTTTTGACCATTTGTCACTAGGTATCTTCAAAGTTATCATAGACTCATACAACAATTACTGTTGGAAAATACTTTGACAATTGAGTCCTATGATCAGAACAACACTACCACAGTAGGTGGTAACCTAAACTATGTCCCAAAGTACCGTATCTGCATGTTACAAATGGACCCATCATATCACAGAATCACAGAATTATAGGGGTTGGAAGGGACCACTGCAGACCATTCTGTCCAATTCTATCTTTAATGACTGTCCTGAATCTCATAGGCAGTATTTGTTTCAGCACACTACCTTCAAATCTGTTTTTCTTTTGCTAAACTAAGTTTCATTTGCTGGGAAGGTACCACATTATGACTCTGAAGTCATAGTAAAATTTATCCCAACACATATCAATTATAAAACAGATACTTATTGGATGGTCAAATAGGTCAATTTTTTCATTCTCTCCCACATTGATGTCTTTATTCCACTGATCTGCTGATTGCAGGGACAGTAACAAGAATAATTACACATCTTTGGAAATGCTGTAGTTAGAGAAGAATTAAGAGCATTTTCTGCTTTTGTTTCTGCACTAACATTGATAAGCAGTAAGAAAGTTGCAAGTTTAGTTTTTAAATGCTAAGCTCAGACACACTAAGGCAAAACACAATTCCGGCTAGAATTATGTGTCTGAACCACAGCAAAAGTTTTGTCAGCTCCCCTTGGACCATTGTTCTAAATTTGAAATCTCCTGTTCTACAAAAATAATGTCTCAAATCAATGTCAGGTTCATTTATAACACACTTGTGGCCTGGCTGTCATAAGCCACATTTACAGAGCATAATGACACTCTCTTTTCCCCACTCTGCCTTGGAGAAGTAAGTACAGGATTGGCAAGAATCTGGGAGGGAACACAGCAGAGACAGATGACTCCATCTGACTGAGAGGGATATTCCATGCCATATAATGTCATACTCAACAATAAAATTTGATAGGAGAGGGGTTTTCTGGGGGGGAGACAGCCACTACTCAAAGACTATCAGGGCATCAGTACGTTTCCAGAAAGTGCTGAGTCATTATTTTTGCATCATTTGCTTGGTTGTGTTCACATACCCTTCAGTTATTAAACTGTCTTGATCATTTGATCATGATACGCAAGTTTTCTCACCTTCCTTCTTCCTATTCTTTCCACTTCTCTAGTGGCATAGAGTAATGAATAAGCACCTGTCTGATACTTAGCTGCTGGCCCATCAGCTATCAATCCACTTCCTTACAAAATTCAGTAGAACTTCANGACCCACACAAAATCCAGAACCCAAACCAATCAGACAAACCAAAACTACACACTCTTCAGAAATTAAAACTCTATAAACACATAAACAACAATATAAAAGGTGATTTTTTAAATACCAGTGTTTATTGAAGCCAAGAATTTTTCCAGGAAAGTTCTAAGAATGAACTCAAAACTCAAGGTATAAATTACTATCCTTTTTTACAAGGAAAAGAAAACTAAGTCTTCAGATCACATTTAGCTGAATATGACAAATCAGATATCAGAATGTACATGACCAGCCTAGCAGTAAATTAGCTTTGCTAGAAATGAAGACCCTTATGCAATATGTTTCCTAGTCTGATACAAGATCACATCCATGTAAGCATGCAACTGTCTTGTGAAGCAAATACTGCCTACATCTTCTCCTTTCTTCCACAAGGAGAAAATAAAAATCAGTGGCTAAATTATCTATAATGATGCATTCATCATTGCTATTGGGCTCTGTTATTGACAGTGAGACTGAGTAAGTGAGTTGTGAGGATGGAATCAATGAAAGCACAACTGAACTAGAGGAACAAAAAGAAAAACCCTGTTCATAAGGTCTTTGTATATATCAAGAGTTTCTATAATAAGCAAATGAAAGCAAATACTTAATCAAAATTGAAAGTGATATTACATATGATGTGGAAGCATTGAACATCTTCTATGAGTTCTCTACTGTCAAAAAAAATCTGAGGAAATAAAGAAACTACCTTGATAACAATATATGTGATTTCTGTTTCCAAACCTATCATTTGTTTACATCACAAATCAACTTTCAGAAACTGTTATGCTCCTTTTCAAACCAAATTATAAATGTAACCCTATTTCTGCAAACTCTTCACTGAGTGAAGACTCTATGCCAACACCTAGTGGTTTTGTGAATACAATGCTCTTTTCTTTGCATAATTCCATGACCTAAAACCAATATACTTGAATGTAATGCTGTGTATACTGTGGAACAAAATGTATGCACAGGCTTTCAGTTCATACTTTCAAACCCCAGCTAGACAACAAATGGTAAAGATACCACTAGTTGCAAACAAGAAACTGATTTTGAAGTAACTGAAGCACTTGAAGGAAGACTGCAAACACCCAAAAACCAATAAAGTAAGATAAATACCCAGAGACAGTATCTCTCAATTTCTCAGGTGTTGGATCACCAAAGATCAGGGGAGTTTATTTTGTATATGCTGAAGCAACTTGAATTAATAATTCAAGCTGATTGTGAAGATCTAACAGGAAGTGCCATATACATGCTTGTCATGAACTGTGCAAAACTGTGAATATTATAATGACCCACCAGAAAATATGCGATAAATATAATTGAAAAGGGACATAAGAAACATAGAATTACTACAAAACAACAGAATACTTCAATGTGATTTCTATTGCTTCTCAAAGAAATTCTTTTAAACAGCCATTAGAGATTAAACAGTCATTTTCTTTAAAAAGAACACATTATAAAGCTACTCCTTCAGAATTAATGCAACTGCATGTAATCAGACTTCCACAGAAACAAACAAATAAATTATTTCATTGCTTAAAATGAAAGCACTTGGCTTCCTTTTTCATCTGCAATTTCAAAAGTGGAAATAAACATGTCATCACCCATTGCCCATCGCCTCCAGCCCTGTCACCAAACAGTGCTGAAAAGAGCCTGGGTCCACTGCCTTTGCAATTGTCACATCAGGTATGGACATACATTGGTAAGATCTTCCTAAGACTTCACCAAGCCAAACAGTTCCAGGGCTCTCATCCTTTTCTCCTACAACAGATGTTTAAGTCTTTTCAGCACCTTAGTGGCCCTTTGCTGGCCCTTTCTCTTCGTGTCTCTCTCATACTAGGAAGTCCAGAACTGGATGAAGCACTCCAGATGTGGTTTTATCAGTGCTTATCCCCTGACGTGCTTCCACCATTCCTGCTAATGCACCAGCCTGTTCACCTCCAGCATGTAACGGGGGTAATTCCTTCCCAGGTACCAGAATCTGCACTTCTATTGTTTTAAGTACGTGAGACTTCCGTTGGCCTTTTTCTCTCACCTGTTGAAGTCTCTCTGAATGTCAGCAGAAACATCTGACAAATCTGCCTAATTCTCTACTATCTTGCTAAGGACACACTGTGGCAACATCCCAATCATTAATGAAGATTTTTCAACAGGAGTGGGTCCTCTATTAAGCATGTTGTACATGCTCAATACATGTCCAGTTTTAAATCCACCTCACTGTTTAATCAGCCCATACTTCAGCTTCTCTACAAGGATCTTTTAGAAGAAAATGTCAAAGCAGGTACTATCCACCAGTCTCCTCTCATTTGCCAAACCTGTAGTTTTGTAGTAGAAAGTTATCAGGTTGATCAAGCATGACTTCCCCTTGGCGAATCCATGCTGATCTAAGGGTTTCTTGTATGCCTAGAAAGGGAATGTCTGAGTGGTCTATAGTTTACTGAATCCTCCTTCCTACCCTTTTTGACATTTACATTCCTCCCACTTTTGAGCAACTTTCTCATCATCATAGTATTTCAGAAACTGTTAGGTGCAGCCCATCAATGACATCAGCCGGCTCCCTCAGCACTTGAGGGTACATAGGACCCATTAACTTACATATGTGTAGTTTATTTAACTATTCTTCAACCTAATACTCTTCTTTCAAGGGTAAGACTTCCTTACTTCAGACTTTCCACCTGATCACTGGGGCCTGGAATTACAAAAGATGGTTTTAATAGTAAAGACAGAAGTGTGTCACTAGGGCCCCTTCTCATTCAGCAGTAGCATTATGTTTCCTCTAGTCTTCCTTCTGTCCCCTGTGTACTCAAAGAAACCTTCATCCAGCTGGGTTTTGGCTTTCTTAACTGTGTCCCTTCATTGCTTAGACAGTGTCTCTGTACTCCTTCCAATCTACCTGTCCTTGCTTCTCTTTCCTCTATATTTCCTGCTTATGTTTAAGGTATGCCAGAAAAATCTTTCTTCGTTCATGTGGTACTCTTGTATCACACAGAATTTGGGATTTACTTCCAAAAGTCAGTTGCACACTTACTCAATTTGGAAGTAAAATGAAATTATTATTTACAAAATTAGGGTAAATATAAAAGGTAACAAACATACACAAATAGATATGTACATATAAAAGTAGACAACAGTCCAGCTACACCTCTGAACACAATAGCTCAGACCCTGTAGAGACCTCCCTATATCCCCTCCTTGTATACCTCAGCCTGAAAGCCACGTTGCCGTATCTCCCCGTTTGCAACAACCCAAACAATGGTCGTTGCTGAAGTGTAAGGCAAAGTACAAAGGAGTACAGAAGGAAAACGAGAGACAGAACATGCTGTAACTCTAAACTATCTAGAATTTTTGCAGACCAATGGAACGGGGTAAATATATCTGTTATGTTTTGTTCAGCCTCTCTGAGAAAATAGAATCCCTCCCCTGGACTCTTTCGAATTCTCTGGAAAACTTTAATTTATAGTTTACAATGCTAGTCTAAAACTGTAGCAGCCCATCTGATCTTGGAATTCTTTGTGAACATCTCATGAATGGTCATGTTACTTTGATTGCTGGTAACGAACTTCTAAAACAATGCTGGTAAATATTGCACCTGACATTTTTCAAGGCCATCCTCCTCTTCTTCAGGAAAGCCAGCACAAACAACAGTTTACCACCAGTGCATGAAACTTTAAACTCTCACCTACTACTTGTTGTCTTAAAACACATTTGTCCTCTTGATAAAAAGATAGAGTATTTCATTCTCTTCATCTAGCTAGCATATAACCACATGGCTCTTTACTTTTTTGTTTTCACACTTACACTGTGAAATTTCTAAAGCTTGACCTGTGAAACTGTTCAATCCTCCAGCAAGATAACTCAATTTACTCATTTTATACAAAGTTATGGAAAAAATGTAAGATGTGACTGTCATCTTCCAACTTGCTTACAAGATACATAACAGCTTACTTTACAGCATAGTAGCACAATCAGGCAAAGCTGTCAGCAGTAAAGGTAATATAGGGTGAACTTTCTTCTCAGTTCCTGCTAAAAACTTTCACATGAATTATGTATGTTTAACTGATATGGCAGTACTTTACATCACGAAAGCACCTGCTGTCTGTGAGCACATAAAGCTTTACAAAAATACTTGTTCTTAGCATATCACAATTTCAATAAATGGAAATATAAGTAGACACAAGTGTTTCAGTACTTACCAAATCTTCTACTGATCAGTCTGTTGTATCTACACACATGTAAAGTTTAACCAAGTTTTACCTAGCTGGACAAAGAAATACTTCCTGTACTTATTTTTAATTTAATTCACTATACTAAAATAAACTATTTTAATATTTATATATTAGAATGGAAAGTATAGAATTTTATTCTGATTATGACTAAATGTAATTTACATTTTGTATTAATATAATTCTGAGTGCAACCTGTATGAAAAAGTGGAAGTCTGAAAATTCAACACTGTAATCTCAGTTTGCATTAAAGTTGTCTACTCATT
>VWZI01001557.1:10432-21658 GCA_013396835.1 Psilopogon haemacephalus | reverse complement strand
AGAAGTTTCTCCTCATGTTGAGGTGAAACCTTCTGTGTTCCAGTTTGTGGCTGTTGCTCCTCATCTTATTGCAGCAGATCCCCAACAAGAGATTGCCCTCTGCCCCTCAGATATTTTTCAATGTAAATATGCTGATATTTATACTGAAAAATATAAATATTAAAATACTATTTTATAATTATTTCACTGTGATCAATTGGAAGAGCTGTGAATGTCATATATCTTGACTTCAGCAAGGCTTTTGATACTGTCTCCCATAACATCCTCATAGAAAAGCTCAGGAAATATGGCATAGACAATTGGTCCATAAACTGGATTGAAAACTGGCTTTACAATAGAGTTCAAAGGGTTGTGATCGGTGGCACAGAGTCAAGTTGGAGGCCTGTAGCCAGTGGTGTTCCCAAAGGATTGGTACTGGGCACGTTTTGTTCAACATCTTTATTAATCACTTGGTTGAGGAGATTGAGTATACCCTCAGCAAGCTCACTAATGGTACAAAAGTGGGGGGAGGATGGCTGACACGCTTTTAGGCTGTGCTGCCATCCAACAGGATCTGGACAGGCTGTAGTGCTGGATGAGGGACAAACCTCAAGAAATTCAGTAAGGACAAATGCAGGGTCTTGCACCTGAGGAGGAACAGCAGCAACAGCCACCAGTACAGGTTAGGGGTTGCCCTGTTGGAGAGCAGTTCCACAGAGAAAGACCTTGGGAGTCCTGGTGCCCCTGTGGCCAAGAGAGCCAGTGGCATCCTGGGGTGCATCACGAAAAGTGTGTACAGCAGGTCTAGGGAGGTTCTCCTCCCCCTCTACTCTGCCCTGGTAAGATCCCACCTGGAATGCGGTATCCAGTTTTGGGCTCTCCAGTTCGAGACAGGAACCTGCTGGAGACAGTCCAACAGAGAGCCATGAGGATGATGAGGGAACTTAGGCATCTTCCCTAGGAAGAAAGATTGAGAAGCCTGGAGCTGTTTAGTCTGGAGAACACTGAGGGGCATCTCATCAATGTGTATAAAATACCTGAGGCATGAGTGTCAAGTGGAGCGGGCCAATCTCTTTCTGATGCTACACAGTAATAAGACAATGAATAATGGATGCAAACATGAACATGGAAGGTTTCACCTCAACATGAGAGTGACACAGCACTAGAACAGGCTTCCCAGACAGTTGTGGAGTCTCCTTCTCTAAAGACTTTCAAAGCCCACCTGGATGCATTCCCATGACAGAGGAGCTAGATTCAATGATTTCTGGAGGTCTCTTCTAGCCTCTTAACATTCTGTGATTCTGTGATTCTGTTATACATCACATGTCATTAATCTACTGAAAACTTGCAATGTAATTGTTTTTCATAAAAACAACAACTTTTCAAGGTAAACTTACTAAAAACAGAACCCAGCTCTGCAAAATCAGTGTGCACATTTTAAATAACTTACATCACCGATGACTGAAGGCTTTAATCTAAAACTATTGCTTAAAAGGAAACTGGAAACTGCTCTTTTATAAAGGATGACTACCACAGTAATTCAGCATTATGCTCTATCACGTTTGCAGTACATATTAAAGGTGTAGCCCTTAAACTGAGCCAAACTTTAATACAGAAGACTATGAGATAGACCATTTCAGAATGCATTAAAAAAACAACAACTTAATACAGTTAACGTACAGCCTGAATCCTGGGGTATATGGAAAACTAAGATGCTCACTGAGTCTCTGAGAGAGAATTATAGTGGTACAGCTTCTCATATTTAGTCTTTTGAGTAATAAAGAGATCAAAATCTCATTCCTGAGAATAATCACACTGTTATTGTAACAGTCATCAGAAAAACATACATATTTTATACTCTCTCATATATCTAGCTTTTGAATATACTTGGTCATTTTATCATAGAATCATAGAATTGTTTTGGCTGGAAAAAAACTCTAAGGTCATCAAGTCCAACAATCTACCCAACACCCCACAGCTATTAAACCATGTTCCAAAGTGCCATGTCCACACATTTCTTGAATACCTCCAAAGATGGTGACTGTACTACCTCTCTGGGCAACCTATTCCAATGTCTGACTACTCTTCTCATACAGATTTTTTTTCCTAATATCCAACCCAAACCTCCACAGCACAATTTCAGGCCATTTGCTCTTGTTCTGTCACCTGATCCTACAGAGAAGAGACCAATACCCACTTCTCTTCAGTTGCGTTTCATGGAATTGTAGAGAGCAATCTGGTCTCACCTCAGCCTCCTCCTCTCCAGAGTAAATGCCCCAGTTCCCTCAGCCACTCCTGTTCTCCAGACCCTTCACTAGCTTCAGTGCCTTGCTCTGGACATGCTCCAGCATCTCACTGTTATTCTTGGAGTGAGAGGCCCAAAACTGAACCCAGGATTCAAGGTGCAGCCTCACCAGTGATGAGTACAGGGGCACATACACTTCCCTATTCCTGTGGGCCACACTGTTCCTGATCCAGGCCATGCCCTCTCAAACCACTAAACCAGAAGAAGATGAATGTGATTAGTTACAACAACCACTTTCTAGGAAACAAAACCAGGCAAAAACATTGTAAAAATTTGTTCACACTTGCATCCCTTCAGAAACTCATCATAACCTTCAGTGGGTCAGTAAAAACTTTGGATCATCCAATCCCTATGATCTTGACTTACAAGTCCTATTAATTCCTCATCACTTGCAGAGGTACAGTGGCATTGCAATGACCAGCAAGAGGAGTTTCTGATTTTCAGTGACAGGACCAGTCTGAGGTTTTGATACTCTAATACAGTTTATAGCTGTTTTTGTAACACTGGCAGTTACTTTACCTCTTCTTACATATTATTTACTCCGAGTGCACACAGGTAAAAGCTAACACACAAAAAGAGGTTAAGTAATTTAAGTAATCACTGCACCATCAGCTCTTTCCAGTACTACATTCATGATGCAACTATGAAAGATATTCAGAAGCCTTAGTCTTCTTTTTTAAGTCTTTGTGGAACTGAGACTGCCATACTCTTACTTAGAAACTACTATTCCTTAAAAAACAAACTATAAAAATCTCAAAGGATGAGAGAAAGAGCTCAATGAAGTCATATCTTCTTCTGCTTTGGTAATGAAAATTACAATAGAATATTTGTCAATAATTTTTTTGGGTTTTTTTTTTTTAAATACAAGCAGGTAACACAACTATTTAAACAAGTAATCCAGAAATTCAAGTCATTCTTTTTCTTTTTTTTTTTAATATATTTATAGTTTCCAGACACACTTCCTAATTAGTGAAGCAAAGGAAGCAATAATGGTAACAACTCCACCTATGCTGTATGCAGATGATAGTGGCTACCTCAAAAAGCAAGAAGACAATTAAAGATTTACACACAACTAACTAGAAAACCCAATGTAAATTATCAAAACTTTTTACTGTGTGTCATGACAGATGTGACAGATGTCTCAATATTATGCACGTATATTCTCCAGGAAATGTACGTACATTTTAAATTCTGTGTATTGCTCATGATATTGAAACAAAATTAATGTATAAGGCAAACAAACTAAAATTACTGTGAGTAAAGTGCACTTAATTATGAATTAAAATGGTCTTTGTAAATGCATTATAGAATCATAGAACTGTTTTCACTGGAAAAGGCTTCTAAGATCACCAAATCCAACCAACAACCTAGTGTCACAATAGCCATTAAACCCGAAATGCCATATCCATGGAATTTTTTGACACCTCCAGGGCCAGTAATGCCACCACTTCCCTGGACAACCTATTCCAATGCCTGACCACTCGATCTGTAAAGAAAATTTTCCTAATATCCAATCTAAATTTCCCCAGCACTGTTTCAGGCCATTTTGTCTCATCCTATCACTTGATACCAAGTAGAAGAGAACAACCTTCATTTCACGACAACCTCCTTTCAGGTAGTTGTAGAAAGCAATGAGGTCTTCTCTCAGTCTCGCCCAAAATAAACAATCCCTGTTCACTCAGCTGCTCCTTGTAATACTTGTTTTCTAGACCCTTCATGAGCTTCACTGCCCTTTTCTGGCACTTTCCAGCAACTCAATGTCTTTCTTGTAATGAGACGCCCAAAATCATGCATACATCTTAACCAGTGCTTGAGTACAGGAGCAAGATCACTTCCCTACTCCTGATCATCACACTATTCCTGATATAGACCAGGATGCTATTGGCCTTCTGGGCCACCTGGGCACAGTGATAGTTCATTGAATTGATTGTGGGCGACTGAAGAGGCAGAAATTATAAATTATGTAGCTTTTATAATTTCCAAAAGCCCCACCCACAATCTGTGGATTGGAGGGTGGGAGAAGGCACTTCACACCTATTGTACTAAACCTTCTGTGATAGAGGTGGGGATGGAGGAAGACCATTTCCTACCTCATTCACACCTCCAGTGGGGCAGTGGACTGGGGTGTGCCCTGCCACAGTTCGCACCCCATTCAAAACTCAGGTGGGGCAGTGCCCTGCCCTGCCACACTCATGTTCAGACAATTGTCATCCAGGTCGTTTCCCACCAGGCAACTTTCCAGAAACTCTGCCTCAAGTCTATAGGGTTATTGTAAAACAAGTGTAAGACTAGCCACAGTATAGGACTTGCCTTTTGTCTTTATTAAACCTCATACAACTGACCTCTGCCCGTCAACCCAGCCTGTTCAGATCTCTTTGCAGAGCCTTCCCGTCCTCAAGCAGATAAACACTCACACCCAATTTGGTGTCATCCTCGGACATCCTAATGCCCTCATACAGATCACTGATAAAGATATTAAAGAAAACTAGCCTCAATACTGAGCCTGGGGAATGCCACTAGTGACTGGCTACCAAATGGATTTAACTCTATGCACCACCACTCTTAGAGCCTGTCTATCCAATCAGTTCTTTACCAGTGAATCATACACCCATCCAAGCCATAAGCAGTCATTTTTTTCCAGAATTCTGTGGTAAACTTTTGCAGGTCTAACTGAGAAGCCAGAACTATTTCAAACATTCAGACTCACAGTTATTCTTAAAATCCAATAATGAAAGACACACTATGGCACTGTATGTTTTAAGTATCACCATGGAAGAAAACTTACCCTAGAAGATAGCTCTATCACTTGATTTCTTTAAGTCCAGAGCCAATCACAAATGTCAATAACAAGACATTAAGACATTTGCCATTACTCTGTTTTTCCCACTTCTGTTTTGGTTGTCAAGAAGGTACTCATTAGCACTTAGTTTCTATAGCCCTAATGTGAGGAGAAAATATCTCCTCACTGTTAGGCAGGAACAGGATCAATCATTTATTAATTTCTGTACATGTACCCTTATCTAATACCTTAAATAAAAATCAGAACAGTGAAAGAGAATCTTCATATACTTACATGTACCTATGTAAATATGCAGGGAATGAAGTGAAAAAAAAAGGTACAATATATTCAGTTTTATTTAAATTCTGCTAGCAACAGCAGAAGTTGGGGATATGACGTAAGCTTGGAGAAGCATAAAATGCTAAAATGTAAGTAGTCCTGTATCTCATATCAAAATTGCCATTGAAGTATCTCAGAATACCACGGAAGAGAAAACAGGAGGACTTAATACAGAGAGGTCTGAGTGTGGACAGATGGGATCTGAGCCTGGGGTTGAAGTACAGACTGAAAAAAGAGTGCCCAAAGAATACAATAAGGGAAAATCAGTCACTAAAGTCAGCTCCAATAGAGGCACAACTGAAGTGCCTCTACACTAACACAAGGAGTATGGGGAACAAACAGGAAGAATTGCAAATATGTGCAAGTCTACAGGGTGATGATGTCACTGGCATCACTGAGACATGGTGGGATGGATCTCATGATTGGAGTGTAGGGACAGATTGTTATAGACTCTTCAGGAACGACAGCCAGTGGAGAAGGGGAGGAGCTGTTGCCCTCTATATCAGTGATAAACTACAGTCCATGGAGCTCCACCTGGGGATGTTCAATGAAAAAAACAGAGAGCTTATGGATAAAGGTTAAAGGGAAGGAACAGGAAGGGGACATCATAGTTGGAGTCTGCTACAGACCTCCTGATCAGGAAGACAAAGCAGATAAGACCCCTTACAAACAAGTAGGAGAAGCTTCACACTCACAGGCCCTGGTTCTCATGGGAAACTTCAACCACCCTCACATCAGCTAGAAGGGCAACACAGCACAGCACCAGCAATCTAAGAGGTTCCTGGAATGCACTGACAGTAACTTCCTCCTCCAAATGGTATAGGAATCCACAAGAAAAGGTGCTATGATGGACCTAGTCCTCACCCACAAGGAGGGGCTGGTGAAGTGAAGTGAAGCTGAAGGGTTGTCTTTGCTACAGTGACCATGAAATGGTAGAATTCAAGATCCTCAAAGCATCAAGGAGGGTGCATAGCAAACTCTCTGCTCTTGACTTCAGAAGAGCAGACTTCAACCTGTTGAGGGATCTGCTCAGCATGGTGCCATGGGAAAAAACTCTGAAAGGAAGGGGAGGGTGAAGAAAGTGCCATGGTAGGCCTGAATAGGACAAAATAGGCCAAAAATATCCTGGCTTGCCCAGACATGTTTCTCTGCTCTCGCGCCTTCTCTTTTGGGGAGACACAACCACAGGAAAGAGAACAAAGAATCTGGAGCCACTGAGTCTAAGGACTCTGACTTGCCCAGACTTGTTTTGCTTCTGTTTACGTCCTGTCGTAAACAAGGTACATACACTTGTCTCATGCAAGGCCTATGTTTTTCCCAAATTGGGGTAAAGCAAGCCTATGGCTTCACCTAACACAGTCAAGCTAGATTAACTGCCATTCTGATTGGCTATTTTGTGTCCAAAGGCACAATAGTCTCAGGCTATATTGATGAAAAGATATGAGCAGGTAACACAATCTGTTCTGCCATCATATTTGTGCTTGTTTGCTTGCTTGCTGCTGCCTGCTGCCATTGCTCTCTACCTCTGGCAGTGATTCTGCAGCATTTTGCTTTGCTAAGCTATAAGCTAGCTGTGCCAAATAACAAGCCCTGTGTTTTGGGCTAGTTTGTTTGCCTAGAAACTACACTGCTACAAGTTTACCAGGAACAGGCTCCAAATGCCTCCACATGAAATCCAGATAAATCAGGTCAGAGATTGTCTGCCTTCTGTCCCCAGCAGCCTGAGAAGCCTGAGACGAATCAGAAGCCTCAGCGGCTAAGAAGACACCAGCACAACCCTCTGAAAGTGTTTTGGGTACTGTCTGAAGCTTCAGCTTGCCCCATGAGATGGGAGCTAATCCTGTGAGTAAATACTTAAAGCCTCTTGTAATTTACCAATAGCTTTATGCCATAAGCAAAAAAGAGCTTCCAAAGCCAATCTAGTGGACAAGCGGTATAACTGACTGCAAGAAACTCTCTCCCATTTCAACTGAGTTAAATGTTTATATTTTTGCTAGTTATTTCTTAAACATTCTAGATCCTATGTTCTCATCTCATCTGTATAATGTTTCCATGACCACTGCAAGAGAACCTGATTGTTATTAAAAATACTGGCCAAGGGTGGCAAGAATTTGGAATATCAAAATTAATAAACAATATTAATTTTAAAGAAAATACCATCTCACATCAATTAACTACACCTCCATTACAGAAAGCTGGTCAATGTCCAAGGATTACCTCCTCCAGGCCCAGGAGCAATGCATCCCAAAAAAGAGGAGGGCAGGCAAGAAAGCCAGGAGGCCTGCATGGATGAATGGAGAGCTCATGGACACACTGAGATGCAAGAAGAAAGCCTACAGAGAGTCGAAGCAAGGACAGGTAACCTGGGACCAATACAAAGACACTGTTTGCGTAACCAGAGATCAGGTTAGGAAAGCTAAAGCACAGCTAGAATTGAATCTGGCTAGGGACATTAAGGGGAACAAGATGAATTTCTTCAGTGTATCAGTGAGAAAAGGAGGACTAGGGACAATGTGGGACCCTTCTGGAAAGGAAATGGAGAACTGGTGACGAAGGATATGGATAAGGCTGAGGTGCTCTATGACTTCCTTGCCTCACTCTTCAATTGCAAGGGCTCCAACCAAAATGTCTAAGCCCCAGAGGGCAAAAGTAAGGACTGAGAGAAGAAAGATCTGCCCACTATAATTGAAGACCATTGTAGTGGTTTAGCAGTTACCTGCCTCCCCAACCTTTTATAAACCCCGACTAAGACTCAGAAAAACATTGGAAGTTAGTAAATGAAGCTTTATATTTACAGCAATGCACAATATACAAGCAAATATTTACAAGGTAGAACAGATATTTACAGATATATACAGTGAAAAGGTAATACAGACACCACACCCCTCCCAGAGACCAAAACCCCCAAGAGACGGTAACCAAATCCCCCCCTACCACGTTTCCCCGTTCCCCAGTCTTATCTCACCACCAGTTGATGCTGCAGATAAGCTGAAGTAGATCGGTCAGGGGGATTAGTGATAGAAAGCAGCTAGTAATTTTACTCTAAATTAGCTACCAAGACAAAGGGAAAGGAGACCATGAAAGATAAGCAGCCGCAGCCACAACGGTCAGAAGCCATCTGCTATCTGTTGTTTTCAGAACAGTTCTTAAAAACAACTTTTTTTTTTTTTTCCTTCTCAGTAAAACTTGGTGAAGTGACACACTGTGTTTACCTCTCTCAGCCAATAATCTCATTTCTCACTCAAATTCTCCAATTAGTTCAAACCAACACAACCATGTTCATGAGCACCTAAAGAATCTGAACGTGCAGAAGTCCATGGGGCCTGATGACATCCACCCATGGGTCCTGAAGGAGCTGTCAGATGAAGTTGCTAAACCACTGTCTGTATTTGTAAAATACACTGGTGAAGTTTCTACTGACTGGAAAAGGGCAACGTAACACCCGTCTTCAAGAAGTGAAAAAAAGGACGTAGTACTTTTTAAACATCTATGCCACATTTAGAAAACTGCAAAAGCAGTATTCTCAAACAGTACATCTGACTGTCACTGAGACATTAAAACGGGGAACAAATCAATAGGAATTATGTGGTTGCAAACGTAGCTTCATAGACAATTTACACAGATGAAGTCACTATATGAGTATTGGAAGGAGATTTGGACAACAGTAATAGGCAAAACTTAAGGTTTCTTGCATACTCAACTAACTTCAAGCAGTAGCACTAAAAATAAAGCAATTGTGTTTTGCAGGATTTCTGAGGTAAAACTTAACCCTCCGGCAAAAATCAAAAGGTGTAAAACACGAAAATCCTCAGACAAGCCTTGCAGGTCAAAAGGCTGCTGTTTCAGCAATTGCAACAATCAGTGCAGCTTTTCAGATCAGTTCTAGGTTCAGTAAGAATCTTATTTGCCTCTCCAAGAAAGACAAAGTAATTGTGATTCTTCATAATTTCTTTTTTTCCATTATAACCAAAATACTGTTAACACTGGTAAAAATTTGAAAGCTTCTTGTATGTCATTAGAATATCTTGTCTTTTGCCATAATTGGGATATTTACACACACACTGTTACTGTATTGGTTGTACTAGTAAAAAGTCGTAAGAACATATGAAAAAGTAGAGTTAAGAAGAAGCCCATACAGATACCATTTCGTAAATAATCTCATAACATAACCAGATAATTTGATTACTAATGACATTTTTTTTTCTATAGAGCCCTGTATTTAAGGATTCTTTGAATTTCTTCTAGGGATTTCCGATTAGCTGCATTCCTATGTTTATAAACAGCCATTTGAGGTCACTTCTAGCAAGGAGAACTTAAAACCAACTGGAAAGAACCAGTAACAGAAGCATAATACAGTGTGTGCCTACAGCACAAAATAAACGACTTTGCTCATTTTCCTAAAAACACCTGTAGAATGATGAAGCATTACAATCTTAAGCTTTACAATATTTATTACTTTAGCTTTCAAGAATTAAAGCACCTCCACCTACAGTATCACTTCAGAAGTAAAACTGAGGAAATTATTATGACTTAAATTTCAGTAGTCTAAACAATTAACAATATATTTAGCTATATATAATACACTTATAACCACTATATTAATTTTTAGAAGTATCTATGCAATGCATTTTATTAAAACATGTTAAACTAGGCCAATTAGGGCACTGAAAAGTGAATCTGAATCAGATCCACTTAAAATAATAGGCTTTAAATTGCACAAAATAGAAGCTTCTTTGCAAATTTTCACATTGCCGTAATACCTAGTACAACATCCTTAGGCATGTTTAATCAGCACCTATGATGTTAATAATAACAATAATAGTATATTAAATCCATTTTGCACTTTCGGTAAATGTTGACAGCAGTTACACTACAACAAAGCAGCAAAACAGAATAATAGATTGTTCAGCTATGAATCCGCCTTGCAATAGAGCCTCAGTGCGCTGCAAAGATATGTCAAGTCTTCTGATTGAAAGAAGTTTTCTGTTCCACAGACCCTTCTCCACAAATAAGAATAACCCTCATTTAGAACTGAGATTGAGAAGAAAAAACAAAAACAAATAACAAAAAATAAACCTAGCATAAAAGCACAGAGACATTAAAACAAAATCTTTATGAAAACAGCTAAACAGAAGTCCTAGAAGAGTTTCAAATTCCAATATAATATATGACCAAAAAAAAAAAAAAAGTTAAAAGATATTAGGATTCAGAATGTGATAAATTCTTAGGTACCACATATTTGTTGTGAGTTATCTCTTTCTGGGTAAAACATATATAGTTCATCAAAGGCATATTCAGCTAAATCATTGACTCTTGCAAGTAAAAGGCTTTGTACTTAAAACATTTAAAAAAAAAAAATCAGTATGTTTCTAAAATCAGCCCTGAGGGTTTCTAAAGCTAGACTGAATTCTCAACTTTTTAGCTTGTCTAGCAGAAAATATGTTTATGTCCACAGTGTAGTAGCTCTATGAAACTCCCATTTCTTATGTCTGCCTGGTGCAGTGACAACAGAGAGAGGTATCAGTATCAAAATGCTGTTGTTCATTTCCTGTGCGATTTCAAATTCCACTAGACTGTGCTTCACAGCACTTCTGTTACAATTCATCTCACTGGCCATGTCCCTAATTCCTTTTTAAAGCAGAACAGGCTCACATTGCCTAGGTCCTACCCACTGAATCATAGAATCCTAGAATCATAGAATGGTTTAGGTCGGAAGAGACCTCAAAGATCATCCAGTTCCAACCCCCCACCATAGGCAGGGACACCTCCCACTAGATCAGGATGCTCAAGACCTCATCCAGTCCGGCTTTGAACACATCCAAAG
>VWZI01001555.1:55721-68107 GCA_013396835.1 Psilopogon haemacephalus | reverse complement strand
ACACCTCCAGGGATGGGGACTCCACCACCTCCCTGGGCAGCCCATTCCAATGCCAATCACTCTCTCTGCCAACAACTTCCTCCTAACATCCAGCCTAGGCCTCTCCCAGCACAACTTGAGATTGTGTCCCCTTGTTATGTTGCTGGTTGCTTGGCAGAAGAGCCCAACCCCACCTGGCTACAGCTTCCCTTTAAGAGTGTTTACTCTGCTCTTGTCAGACCCCACCTGCAGCACTGTGTGCAGCTCTGCAACCCCCAATACAAGAAGGACATGGAAGTGTTGGAGCCACTGCAGAGGAAACCACCAAGATGCTGAGAGGGCTGCAGAAGCTCTGCTCTGAGGACAGGCTGAGAGAGTTGGAGCTCTGCAGCCTGGAAAAGAGAAGGCTTCCAGGAGACCTTGGAGTGGCCTTCCAATATCTGAAAGTGGTCTATAGGAGGGCTGGGGAGGGACTATTCACAAAGTCTTGTAATACCAGTACAAGGAGGAGGAATGGGTTTAAAGTGTGAGAGGGGAGATTGAAAGTGGATGTTAGGAGGAAGTTGTTTGCAGTGAGGGTGGTGAGACACTGGCACAGGTTGCCCAGGGAGGTTGTGGCTGCTCCCTGCTTGCATGTGTTGAAGGCCAAGTTGGATGAGGCCTTGAGGGACCTGTTCTAGTGGGAGGTGTCCCTGCCTATGGCAAGGGGTTGGTACTGTATGAGCTTTGAGCTGCCTTGTAACCTAAACCATTCAATGGTTCTATGCTATGGAAGAGTGAAGTTTTAAATGGGATGTTAGAAGGAAGTTCTTTATGGTGACTGTGGTGAGACACTGGCACAGGTTGCCCAGGAAAGTTGTGGTTGCTCTGTCCCTGGATGTGTTGAAGGCCAAGTTGATAAGGCCTTGAGCAACCTATTGTAGAGGTAGTCCTTGACTATGGTGGGGGGTTGGAACTGGATGAGCTTTGAGGTCCCTTCCAACCTAAATCATTGTATGATTCTATGAGTCTATGACCTGTTCTAGTGGGAGGTGTCCCTGCCTATGGCAGGGGATTGGAACTGGATGAGCTTTGAGGTCTCTTCCAACCTAAACCATTCTATGATTCTATGATTCTATGACCTGTTCTAGTGGGAGGTGTCTCTGCCTATGATGGGGGGTTGGAATTGGATGAGCTTTGAGGTCCCTTCCAGCCTAAACCATCCTATGACTCTATGTTGTGCCACAAGCTCCGTTTTCCATTTCCTCTTAAGCTTTTAAATCTCTTGGAGAAATGTTTCTTCACAATAAAGATGCAGATGGTCTTAAGAACACTTGAACCCTCCACAGAGCAATGGCTTCACCTCCTGCTGCTTCTCATGTACCTTTAATAAACCCTGGACAAAGCCAGAGCTGAATTCCGTTGTTGCAGATGGTTGGGCAGAGTGATTGAACAGGAGATAGATGCTCAGCAAATCAAGCCTTGGGAAAGAGTGGGGAATGACTGAAGAGCCCAGCAAAGGTTGATTTCCACATCAGAGTGCTCCAGCACTGAACAAACGATAAGGCAGGAGTTTAATTGGGTAATGAGCAGGAGTTATCAATAACCTACTGGTTTTACACCGGCGATAACAATATAATTAGATTGGAAATCAAAAGATGGAGATGAAAAAACTCAATTAGTAAGATAAAAAAGAAAGCAAAAGAATGCAAATGGGGGAGAAGCGTGGTTTGACTGGATTAAAGGGAGTCTGAAAGGTTAATTGGGAGCAAGAACTGAAGGGAAACTATTAGCAGGAGTCTGGAAACCTTCAAAACAGCGCTGGGGAAAAAGGAGATGATAAAGCTGGGGGAAATGAGATGGTAAAGCTGGGAAAATGAGATGGTAAAGCTGGGAGCTGCACACCTAGGAATGGTCACAGAATCATAGAATGATTTAGGTTGGAAGAGACCTCAAAGCTCATCCAGTTCCAGCCTCTCTGTGCCATAGGCAGGGACACCTCCCACAAGAAATGGTCATAGAATCATAGAATGGTTTAGGTTGGAAGAGACTTCAAAGCTCATCCAGTTCCAACCCCCCTGTGCCACAGGCAGGGACACCTCCCCCCAGATCAGGTCGCTCAAGGTCTCATCCAACCTGGCCTTCACCACCTCCAGGGAGGGAGCAGCCACAACCTCCCTCAGCAACCTGTGCCAGTGTCTCACCACCCTCACTGTGAAGAACTTTCTCCTAACATCCCATTTACATCTCCCCTCTGCCAGTTTGAACCCATTCACCCTCATCCCCCCTGTGAACAGTCCCTCCCCAGCCTTCCTGTAGGCCCACGCATCCATCCCTCCCAGCAGACCAAGGAGGTAAAGATATTATATAGTTTAAAAGGGAAAAAAAAAAATTTTATATATATATATATTTATGGTGAGCAGGAGGAGGGGAAATGCCAACAGAGTAAGAAGCAATCAGGCCAAGCACTGAAGGAGCATCATAGAATGATAGAATGGTTTAGGTTGGAAGGAAGCTCAAAGCTCATCCAGTTCCAACCCCCCTGTTCTTTAGGCAGGAACACCTCCCACTAGAATAGGTCACCTAAAGCCTCATCCTAGCTAACCTTCAACACCTCCCAGGGAGGTTGTGTGGCACAGAATCACGGAATGGAATCTTCCAACCCTGACTGATTCTATGACTGATTCTAGGATTCTAAGAAATCTTTCCCAACAATGCTTAAAACACCCAGGGGAGTGGTGGAGTTCACCATCCCTGCAATTGTTTAAAAAGAGACTGCATGTGGCACTTGGTGACAGCCAACAATGTCCTGTACTGCATTAAGAGAAGCGTTGCCAGCAGGGCAAGGTGTGGGTGGATGAGAAGCTGAAGATGAGGCTGCAGTGTGAGTGCAGCCCAGACAGCAACTGTGTGCTGGGCTGCAGCAAGAGCAGCTGTGGGCAGCAGGGCAAGGGAGGGGATTCTGCCCCTTTGCTCTGCTCTCCTCACACCCCACCTGCAGCACTGTCTGCAGCTCTGCAGCCCCCAGCACAAGCAGCACATGCAAGTGTTGGAGCCAGTGCAGAGGAGACCACCAAGGTTATCAGATGGATACAGCAGCTGTGCTGTGAGAACAGGCTGAGAGAGTTGGGGCTGTGCAGCCTGGAGAAGAGAAGGCTTCCAGGAGACCTTGGAGTGGCCTTGAAGTATCTGAAGGGGACCTAAAGGAGGGCTGCAAAGGGGTTATTGATAAGGTCTTGTAATGAGGGGACAGGGAGAAATGGGCTTAAAGAGTCAGAGGGGAGACTGAAACTGGATGTTGGGAGAAAGTTGTTTGCAGTGAGGGTAGTGAGACACTGGCACAGGTTGCCCAGGGAGGTTGTGGCTGCTCCCTCCCTGGAGGGGTTGAAGGCCAAGTTGGTTGAGGCCTTGAGCTACCTGATCTAGTGGGAGGTGTCCCTGCCTGTGGCACAGGGGGTTTGGAACTGGCTGAGTTTTGAGCCCTTCCAAACTAAACCATGCTATGATTCTATGAATCTATGATTCTATGATCTAGTTGATTAATGTAGGGTGATTGGTTGGACTTGATGATCTCAAAGGTCTTTTCCAATGTGATTGATTCTGTGATTTGATCATTACTTTCCAACACTCCAAAAGCTCATTTAACAGAATCATAGAATAATAAAATCATAGAATGGTTTAGGTTGGAAGGGACCTCGAAGATCATCCCGTTCCAACTAATGCAAGGGGGTAAAAAAATCAATTCAAAGTTGAACTGAAGTTTCCAATTGTCAGCTGAGGAGTAAAGAAGAACATCAGCACAGTCAAATCTGACTTGGGGTGGGGAAAATCATAGAATCATAGAATCAGTCAGGGTTGGAAGGAACCACAAGGATCAGCCAGTTCCAACTCCCCTGCCATGCCCAGGGACACCCTACCCTAGATCAGGCTGCTCACAGCCTCTGCCCGCCTGGCCAAAAACACCTCCACCAATGTGGCCCCAAACACCTCCCTGGGCAACCCATTCCAGGCTCTCACCACTCTCATGCTCAACAACTTCCTTCTCACCTCCAATCTGAATCTCCCCACCTCCAGCTTTGCTCCATTCCCCCTAGTCCTCTCAATCCCTGATAACCTAAAAAGTTCCTCCCCAGCTTTTCTGGAGGCTCCCTTCAGATCCTGGAAGGCCACAAGAAGGTCACCTGGGAACCTCCTCTTCTCCAGCCTGCACAGCCCCAACTCTTTCAGTCTGTCCTCATAGCAGAGGTGCTGCAGCCCTCTGAGCATCCTCATGGCCCTTCTCTGGACATGCTCCAGCATGTCCACATCCCTCTTGTAATAAATCAGACTTTGTGTGGTTTCCACTTGGCTGAGGAATGAGCTCCTCCTCCTATGACTGGGAGTAGACATCATAATGTGTGGAGATTAAATAAAATAAACTTCCAGCCAGCTTTTGAAGCTCTAAATATAGTTATGTTTTCGGTTTGTGGACTGTAGAGAAAGAAAAAAAAAAAAGTAAAATCACAGACTTCTTGTTTCATAAAGCTTGGCTAAGAAAAATAAATTACTTCAAATTAGGTGTGCATTCAGTTCAGTCAGGGATGGAAGCAAGAAAATAAAGGTGACCTTCTTGTGGCCTTCCAGTATCTGAAAGGGGCCTACAAGAAAGCTGGGGAGGGACTTTTTAGGGTGTCAGGTAGTGACAGGACTAGGGGGAATGGAGCAAAGCTGGAGGTGGGGAGATTGAGATTGGATGTGAGGAGGAAGTTGTTGAGCATGAGAGTGGTGAGAGCCTGGAATGGGTTGCCCAGGGAGGTGTTTGGGGCTACATTGGTGGAGGTGTTTGCAGCCAGGCTGACAGAGGCTGTGGGCAGCCTGATCCAGGTAGGGTGTCCCTGGGCATGGCAGGGGAGTTGGAACTGGATGATCCTTGTGGTCCTTTCCAACCCTGACTGATTCTGTGACTTGTTAAAACTCATGGCACTGGATTGTGCCCATCTGCACATCCCCATCTCCTTCAGCCTCTCCTCACATGGTTGTACTCCAGTCCCCTACCCAGCCTTGGTACCCTCCTCTGGACACATTGCAGCACCTCAACATCCTTCTTAAGCTGAGGGACCCATGGCCAGACTGCACATCATCAGACACCACTCCCCCAGCATGCGATGAGAGTGACAATTCCTTCATTATTTAGTCAGACCTGGTGGCTATTTACTGTTAATTTGTCCTTTCCCTGGTAGACAGTAATTAACCCCAGCAGCCCTGCCAACCAAGTTGCAAGGGCTTGGTGCCCGGGGAGCAGGGCAAATTAAACTTTGATGTGAGGATGATGACTGCCAGCTACTTCAAGGTGAATCAGAGAGGCTTTTAAAAGCCCCTGCTCGAATGCAAGCAGAAGCCTTTGGCTTTACATGGTAATTAGCATTGTAGTTAAACAGAATTTGAAATTAAAATCAGAAGGCAGACTTCTTCTTTTTTTTTTTTTTGCCTGGAAAATTGATCCTCCCTTCTCTGACCAAGATGATTATTTCATAACAAGCTTCTCAGCGATGGAGGAACTGTTACGTTTTTCATGCCTGAGGAGTGAATTCTTTGGTCGTATTAGAGTTTGGTGGTTCAGGACCAGCTGCTCGCTTGATATGAGCTGCAGTCACAGAATCCCAGAATCCCAGAATGTCAGAGGCTGGAAGGAACCTCCAAAGCTTATCCACTCCAACACCCCTGACCAAGATGACTATTTCATAACAAGCCTTTTAGAGATGGAGGAACTGTTACATTTTTCCATGATTGGGGAGTGAATTCTTTGGTTGTATTAGAGTTTGGTTGTTCAGGACCAGCTGCTTGCTTGTTCTGAGCTGCAGTCACAGAATGCCAGAATTCCAGAACCCCAGAATTCCAGAATCACAGAATGTCAGAGGCTGGAAGGAACCTCCAAAGCTTATCCACTCCAACACCCCTGACCAAGATGACTATTTCATAACAAGCCTTTTAGAGATGGAGGAACTGTTACATTTTTCCATGATTGGGGAGTGAATTCTTTGGTTGTATTAGAGTTTGGTTGTTCAGGACCAGCTGCTTGCTTGTTCTGAGCTGCAGTCACAGAATGCCAGAATTCCAGAACCCCAGAATTCCAGAATCACAGAATGTCAGAGGCTGGAAGGAACCTCCAAAGCTTATCCACTCCAACACCCCTGACCAAGATGACTATTTCATAACAAGCCTTTTAGAGATGGAGGAACTGTTACATTTTTCCATGATTGGGGAGTGAATTCTTTGGTTGTATTAGAGTTTGGTTGTTCAGGACCAGCTGCTTGCTTGTTCTGAGCTGCAGTCACAGAATGCCAGAATTCCAGAACCCCAGAATTCCAGAATCACAGAATGTCAGAGGCTGGAAGGAACCTCCAAAGCTTATCCACTCCAACACCCCTGACCAAGATGACTATTTCATAACAAGCCTTTTAGAGATGGAGGAACTGTTACATTTTTCCATGATTGGGGAGTGAATTCTTTGGTTGTATTAGAGTTTGGTTGTTCAGGACCAGCTGCTTGCTTGTTCTGAGCTGCAGTCACAGAATGCCAGAATTCCAGAACCCCAGAATTCCAGAATCACAGAATGTCAGAGGCTGGAAGGAACCTCCAAAGCTTATCCACTCCAACACCCCTGACCAAGATGACTATTTCATAACAAGCCTTTTAGAGATGGAGGAACTGTTACATTTTTCCATGATTGGGGAGTGAATTCTTTGGTTGTATTAGAGTTTGGTTGTTCAGGACCAGCTGCTTGCTTGTTCTGAGCTGCAGTCACAGAATGCCAGAATTCCAGAACCCCAGAATTCCAGAATCACAGAATGTCAGAGGCTGGAAGGAACCTCCAAAGCTTATCCACTCCAACACCCCTGACCAAGATGACTATTTCATAACAAGCCTTTTAGAGATGGAGGAACTGTTACATTTTTCCATGATTGGGGAGTGAATTCTTTGGTTGTATTAGAGTTTGGTTGTTCAGGACCAGCTGCTTGCTTGTTCTGAGCTGCAGTCACAGAATGCCAGAATTCCAGAACCCCAGAATTCCAGAATCACAGAATGTCAGAGGCTGGAAGGAACCTCCAAAGCTTATCCACTCCAACACCCCTGACCAAGATGACTATTTCATAACAAGCCTTTTAGAGATGGAGGAACTGTTACATTTTTCCATGATTGGGGAGTGAATTCTTTGGTTGTATTAGAGTTTGGTTGTTCAGGACCAGCTGCTTGCTTGATATGAGCTGCAGTCACTGAATCCCAGAATCTCAGAATCCCAGAATCACAGAATGTCAGGGGCTGGAAGGAACCTCCAAAGCTTATCCACTCCAACCCCCCTGACCAAGATGACTATTTCCTAACAAGCCTCTTAGAGATGGAGGAACTGTTACATCTTTCCATGCCTGGGGAGTAAATTCTTCAGTCGTATTAGATTTTGGTCGTTCAGGACCAGCTGCTTGCTTGATCTGAGATGCAGTCACAGAATCCCAGACTCACAGAATGCCAGAATTCCAGAACCCCAGAATTCCAGAATCACAGAATGTCAGGGACTGGAAGGAACCTCCAAAGTTTATCCACTCCAACCCTCCTGACCAAGATGACTATTTCATAACAAGCCTCTTAGAGATGGAGGAACTGATATAGTTTTCCATGCCTTGGGAGTGAATTCTTTGGTTGTATTAGAGTTTGGTTGTTCAGGACCAGCTGCTTGCTTGAACTGAGCTGCAGTCACTGAATCCCAAAATCTCAGAATCCCAGAATCACAGAATCACAGAATGTCAGGGACTGGAAGGAACCTCCAAAGATCATCCAGTCCAACCTCCCTGCCAGAGCAGGGTCTCCTAGACAAGATCACACAGGAACACATCCAGTCAGTTCTTGGATATCTCCAAGAGAGGGAGAATCCACAACCCACCCTGGGCACCTGTTGCAGTGCTCTGTCACCCTCACAGTCAAAAAATAACTCCTCATGTCTCCATGGAACTTCCTATACCTCAGCTTTCACCCATTGCCCCTTGTCCTGTCCCTGAGCATCACCCAGCAGAGCCTGGCTCCAGCCTCCTGCCACTCACCTGCACATCTTTAGAACCATTGCTGAGGTCACCTCTCAGGCTCCTCTTCCAGCAGCACATCCCCAGCTCCCTCAGGCTCTCCTTGGAAAAATCATAGAATCAAAGAATCAGCCAGGTTGGAAGAGACCTCCAAGCTCATCCAGTCCAACCTAGCACCCAGCTCTGTCCAGTCAACAAGATCATGGCACTAAGTGCCCCATGCAGGCTTTTCTTGAACACCTTCAGGGATGGTGACTCCACCACCTGGTTCCATTTCCTTCATCATCTTTGTGGTTCTGTGCTAGACTCTATCCAGCAGTTCTATGTCCCTGTTGAACTGGGGGGCCCAGAACTGGACACAGTACTCCAGATGCAGCCTCAGCAGGGCAGAGTAGACAGGCAGGAGAACCTCTCAACCTACTACCTGCAGCCCTTCTGATACACCCCTGTGATAGTTTGGGAGTTCCCTGCCCCCTATATGGTTTAATTCACCCAGACTAGACTCAGCTGGCTGGAAGTTAAGGAATGAAGCTTTTATATTCCCATCTTAGCACAACAGACAAGCAGAGATTTACAACGGATTAGAGATATTTAGAGCTATATACAGAAATACCCAAGTTAAAGGTAATACAGAAACACAAGACCCCTCCCAGAGATCAGCGACCCCAAGAGAGGTTCCCAACCACCCTTCCACCTTCCCTCCCACCTCCTAATCTTATCCCAGAATCTGCCTCACCTGCAAAGTGAATTAGAAGCATCAGCCAGGGGGGTTAGAAGCAGAATTGATTAGTTGGGTTGCACAGATCAAGCTGGAAGCCAGGGAGAGGGAAAGAGAGCAACAGCCAGAGCTCAGACCAGACTGACTCTGCCTTATCTATGTTTGTGTCCTTGCTTTAGTACCTCTCAGCAAACCTCTGAGTGAAGTGGACATCCCCATTTTTTTTTTTTCTTTCCACAGCCTATCACCTATTTTTTTTTTTTTTTAATCATTAAAATATTCCCATTAGCCTCAAACCAGCACAGCCCCAGAACAGCATTGGCCCTCCTGGCCACATTGAGCCCATTGCTGGCTCGTGGTCCTTGGGCAACCTGTTCCAGTGTTCCACCACTCTCCTAGCAACAAATTTCTCTTGTGTGGAAACCTCATCTCCTTCTTTCACAGGCTGACTTGAGTTAGCCAAGCAGGTAATCTAAACAGATGTCATTCCTAACAAGATCCTGGATGAAGTGACAGATCACACACTCGAGTCTTCTATGACTGTTTATGCCTTTGCTCTGCACCAAATAGATGCTTCAGAGTGTAATGAGTGATGGCTGAGTAGGGTAGAGCAGACAGCACAGGCAGCTCAGAGACCTCTTGAGTCATCTCCAGTCTGTGTTGTTATTTATCATAGAATCATAGAATCAGTCAGGGTTGGAAGGGACCACAAGGATCAGCCAGTTCCAACCCCCCTGCCATGCCCAGGGACACCCTACCCTACATCAGGCTGCCCACAGCCTCTGCCAGCCTGGCCTGAAACGTCTCCAGCAATATGGCCCCAAACACCTCCCTGGGCAACCCATTCCAGGCTCTCACCACTCTCATGCTCAACAACTTCCTCCTCACATCCAATCTGAATCTCCCCACCTCCAGCTTTGCTCCATTCCTCCTTGTCTTGTCACTATCTGAGAACCTCAAAAGTCCCTCCCCAGCTTTCTTTTAACCCCCTTCAGATCCTGGAAGGCCACAAAAAGGTCACTGGGGAGGCCTCCTTTTCTCCAGCCTGCACAGCCCCAACTCTTTCAGTCTGTCCTCATAGCAGAGGTGCTGCAGCCCTCTGAGCATCCTCCTGTCTCTTCTCTGCACACCTCCAGCATCTCCACATCCCCCTTGCCCCAGGGGCTCAAAATCTGGACACAATATCCCAGGTGGGCTCTCAGCAGAGCACAGTAGAGGGGGAGAATCAGCTCCCTGGCCCTGCTGCCCACACTGCTCCTGCTGCAGCCCAGCCTCTGCTTGCCTTTCTGCCCTGCAAGTGCACATTGCTGCCTCATCTTGACCTTCTCCTCCACCAGCACCCTCAAGTACCTCTCCTCAAGGCTTCTCTCCAGCCATTCACTGCCCAGCCTGCATTTGTGCTTGGCATTGCCTTGACCCAGCTGCAGGACCTTGCACTTGGTCTTGTTGAACCTCCTGAGGTTGGCTTGTGCCCACCTGGGCCTCAAAGTCTTGAATATTGTCCAGGATGATAACAGCATCTGAAACTGTTCTGTGCACAGAAGGGTTCATGTTGGAAGGGACTTTGAAAATCTTCCAGCTCCAACCTCTGTGTCGTGGGCAGGGACACCTCCCATTAAACCAGATTGCTCAAGGGCCCATTCAACCCAGGCTTGAACACCTCCAGGGAGGGGCATCCACAACCTCTCTGGCCATCTGTGTCAGCATCTCACCACCCTCTCTGGAAAGATTTTCTAATATCCAGTCCAAATCTCCCCTCTGCCAGTTTCAAACCTTGTCCCAAAGTGCCATGCTTTTAGGCTGGAAGAGGGGAGATATAGACTTGATATTAGAAAGATATTCCTTACAGTAATTGTGGTGAGACACTGGAAAAAATTGTCCTGTGAAGGTGTGGATGCTTCTTTCCTGGAGGTGATCAATAGCAGGTTGGACAAGCCCTGGTCTAGTTGTCTAGAAGGTATCCCTGGCCAAGGTAGGGTGGTTGGAATGTCATGATCTTTAAGGCCCCATCCATCCCAAACTATTCTATTATCCTTTGATAGCTTGGAGCCATCACTTGACACCTCAAGATGGACAAGAAGCTGAAGATGAGGCAGCAGTGTGCACTTGCAGGGCAGAAAGGCAAGCAGAGGCTGGGCTGCAGCAGGAGCAGTGTGGGCAGCAGGGCCAGGGAGGTGATTCTCCCTCTCTACTCTGCCCTGCTGAGACCCCACCTGGAGTAGTGCATCCAGTGCTGGAGCCCCTGGGACAAGAGGGATGTGGAGATGCTGGAGGTGTGCAGAGAAGGGCCCCGAGGATGCTGAGAGGGCTGCAGCAGCTCTGCTGTGAGCACAGCCTGAAAGAGTTGGGGCTGTGCAGGCTGGAGAAGAGGAGGCTCCCAGGTGACCTTCTTGTGGCCTTCCAGGATCTGAAGGGAGCCTCCAGAAAAGCTGGGGAGGGACTTTTTAGGCTGTCAGGGAATGACAGGACTAGGGGGAATGGAGAAAAGCTGAAGGTGAGGAGATTCAGATTGGATGTGAGGAGGAAGTTGTTGAGCATGAGAGTGGTGAGAGCCTGGAATGGGTTGCCCAGGGAGGTGTTTGGGGCTACATTGCTGGAGGTGTTTGCAGCCAGGCTGGCAGAGGCTGTGGACAGCCTGATGTAGGATAGGGTGTCCCTGGGCATGGCAGGGGGGTTGGAACTGGCTGATCCTTATGGTCCTTTCCAAAGCTGACTGATTCTATGATTCTAATTTATGGATTATTTTTTTCCTCTCAGAAGCTGACAATGAGTGCAAGTCCTGGGTTTGAACACAGGTTTCTTCACAAGTGGAGGTAATTTAAAATGTCTGCTTGAGGTCTGTGAGAGGAAGCTACTTGCAAACAACGAGGAAGTGAGAATTGGTTTGATCTCAGGACATCCTCTAGCTGCGATTACCTCCCTTATATGTGGCTTCAGCATCGCCTTTGCTGAGAACATTTTTAATTACCATTTGTTCCATTTTGTCCTCCTCTGTTGTAGAATGATTCATAGAATGGTTTAGGTTGGAAGGGAGCTCAAAGCTCAGCCAGTTCCAACCCCCCTGTGCCATAGGCAGGGACACCTCCCACTGGAACAGGTCACTCAAGGCCTCATCCAATCTGGCCTTTAAAACCTCCAGGGAGGTTGTGGAGCACAGAAGCACAGATTGGAGATCACATTCTGTGATTCATTGACCCACAACTTCCTTGGGCAACCTGTGCCACTGTCTCACCAACCTCACTGCAAAGAACTTCTTCCTTACATCCGGTTTCAGTCTGCCCTCTGCCAGTTTAAACCCATTCCTGCTCATTCTGCCATTACAAGACCTTGTCAATAGTCCCACCCCAGCCCTCCTATAGGCATCTTTCAGATACTGGAAGGCCACTCCAAGGTCTCCTGGCAGCCTTCTCTTCTCCAGGCTGCAGACCCTCAACTCTCTCAGCCTGTCCTCACAGCAGAACTGCTGCAGCCCTCTCAGCATCTTGGTGGCTTCTTATGTACTGGCTCAAACTCTTCCATGTCCTTTTTGTGTTGGGTGCTCCAGAACTGGTCACATTCTGTGCTCCACCACCTCCCTGGCAACCTGTTGCCAGGATGCCCTGAATTTCTTCCTAGGAAATTCATTCATCTATCCACTTCAAAACCTTTGTGTCCCACCA
>VWZI01001555.1:13004-27637 GCA_013396835.1 Psilopogon haemacephalus | reverse complement strand
AAAAAAAAAAAAAAAAAAGAAATTTCAGAGTGAGGCAAAGCCAAAGAAAGAAATGAAATGAATAATGATGCTGCCCAGAAATATCCATGGGAGCTTAAATCATTATTTGCAGGCACAAGTAATTAAAAGCAGGAATAAGACAAGACAGGGCTGCTTCTTTTTTTTCCCCACCCCTACCCTTATTATTATTTGACTTTAATACGAGACCCAAACATTCTCACAGAAGTAAGTAAATAAACCTAAAAAAGGGAAGCTTGAGGGGAAATTAATCAGAGTTGTTTTATAGTGTAGGGACCACTGAGAGTTTTCATTTCAGCCATCTGGCCCCTTGGGAGATGTGGTTTTTTAACTTCCACCAAAAAAAGAAAGGTAAGGAGAAGAGTAGTGGAGTATTTAAATGGTATGGAGACATATACCATATTTAAATGAAATGGAGATATGGATATCTGCCCCTCTTCTCAACACTGGTCAGGCCACATCTTGAGTCCTGTGTCCAGTTCTGGGCCCCTCAATTCAAGAGAGATGTTGAGGTGCTGGAAGGTGTCCAGAGAAGGGCAGCAAGGCTGGAGAGGGGCCTGGAGCACAGCCCTGTGAGGAGAGGCTGAGGGAGCTGGGGGTGTGCAGCCTAGAGACGAGGAGGCTCAGGGCAGAGCTCATTGCTGTCTACAACTGCCTGAAGGGAGGTTGTATCCAGGTGGGGTTGGGCTCTTCTCCCATGCACCCAGGAAGAGAACAAGAGGACACAGCCTTAAGCTGTGAGAGGGCAGGTTCAGGCTGGATGCTAGGAAGAAGTTCTTCCCAACAAGAGTGATTGGCATTGGAATGGGCTGCCCAGGGAGGTGGTGGAGTCCCAAACCCTGATGGTCCTTGAGTGGAAACTGGATGAGGTGCTTAGTGCCATGGTTTAGTTAATTAAAAGATGTTAGGTGATAAGTTGGTCTTGATGGTGTCTTAGTGGTCTTTTCCAACCTGGTTGATTCTGTGATTCTGTGCTTCTATGTCCACCTCCAGGACATTCAACACAAGGATATGGACTTATTGGAGCTTGTCCAAAGGAGGCCACAAAATGATCAGAGCAGTGGAGAACCACTCCTATGAAGTTAGGCTGAGACAGTGGGGGGTTTTCAGACTGGAAAATCAGGACATGGTCTAGTGGCCATGGAGCTGTTGGGTAGAAGGTTGATGATGGTAGAAGAGACATTGGCACAGGTTTCCCAGGGAGGTTGTGGCTGCTCCCTCTCTGGAGGTGTTGAAGGCCAGATTGGATGAGGTCTTGAGCAACCCATTCTAGCGGGAGGTGTCCCTGCCTATGGAGGTTGGAACTGAATGATCTTTGAGCTCCCTTCCAACCTAATCCACTCTTTGATTTTACGACTCTATGAAGCGCACCAGGTGATATTACCTAAGGAGGTGCAGTTTTAATCCTTCTTCATTGAACTATAAAATGCTCTGGGTTTGAATGCACCTTAAAGCTCATTGAGCTCCAACACCCCTCCCTGTGCAGGGGCAGCTCCCACTAGAATAAATATCTAGACATGAGGGCAGAGGTGTTGTGGCTCTATTTGGGAACAGACTTGGATGTTGACTTCGGAGGGATGCAATTTACACCTGTCGTGAACCCTTTTGGAGCAATATATGGTGGCAATAAACACGTGAAATATGCTGAGCCTTCTCCCTCCAGGAAGCATTTAAGGGGCAGCAGCATCCCAAGGCGTAAATCCACAGAGCTGAACTGACAGCAAAGGAAGATGGAGATTAAAAACTGATATTAGCAGTGGCTTAGTTGAGCTTTTAAACCAGGTTTCCAAGTCTACAAAGAGGGACATGTCTGGGCTCTCCAACCTGAGAAATTCTACAAACCCCTTAACTGGTACTGGCAACGGTGCTGATCACATCGAATCATAGACTGGTTTAGGTTGGAAGGGAGCTCAAAGCTAATGCGGTTCCAGCCCACACTGTGCCATAGGCAGGGACACCTCCCACTAGAACAGGTCACTCAAGGCCTCATCCAACCTGGCCTTCAACACCTCTAGGGAGGTTGTGGAGCAGAGGAGCACAGAATGTGGTTGAAGATCAAAGATCAACTTGTGTGATTCTGTGATTCACAACCACCTTGGGCAACCTATCCCAGTGTCTCACGACCCTCACTGCAAAAACTTCCTCCTAACATCCAGTTTCAATCTCCCATCTGCCACTTTAAACCCATTTCTCCTCGTCTTCTCATTACAAGACCTTGCCAATAGTCCCTCCACAGCCCTCCTGGAGCCCACTTTCAGATACCGCAAGGCCACTCCAAGGTCTCCTGGAAGCCTTCTCTTCTCCAGGCTGCAGAGCCCCAACTCTCTCAGCCTGTCCTCACAGCAGAGCTTCTGCAGCCCTCTCAGCATCTTGGTGGCCTCCTCTGAACTGGCCCCCAAAACAAGAAGGACATGGAACTTTTTGAGTCAGTCCAGAGGAGGGCTACGAAAATGGTTAGAGGGCTGCAGCAGCTCTGCTGTGAGAACAGGGTGAGAGATTGGGGTGCTGCAGCCTGCGGAAGAGAAAGCTTTGAGGAGACCTCATGGTAGCCTTCCAGTATCTAAAAGGCCCTAGACGAGGGCTGGGGAGGGACTATTGACAAGGTCTAGTAATAAGAGGACAAGGGGCAATGAGTTTAAACTGGAAGACAGAAGATTTAAATGGGATGTTAGGAGGAAGTTGTTTGCAGTGAGGGTGGTGAGACACTGGCACAGGTTGCCCAGGGAGGTTGTGGCTGATTCCTCCCTGGAGATGTTGAAGGCCAGGTTGGACCTGTTGTAGTGGGAGGTGTCCCTGCCTATGGCACAGGGGGGTTGGAACTGGCTGAGCTTTGAGCTCCCTTCCAACCTAGACCATTCTGTGATTCTATGATTTATATAAATACATATCTCTTCACTTGCTGGTGGATATCTTATCCATGCTGCACATTGAAAAACTCTCAGTTGGCTTCATCTGAGAGCTTCCCATGTTCTTTGTGGTATCTGGGCTCACGATTTTTGCAGCTGGGGGAACATTATAGGCTTCTTTGTGCCTATAGGTGAATGCAAAGCACCACATTCCACTTTTAATTCCTCCGTGCTGCCAGGAGAAAGCATTTGCAGTGCAGGCTGATGAGTGATTAGTTATAGATGGGTGTTTTTATACCTCTGAAGAGATGTTAGACCGAGTGGCTGCAACCGCATTTTGATTTGATAATTGGAATCTGAAGGACTCTTAAATCTCTGGAAATGCTTTTTTTTTGTTTTCAGTCTTTCAAAAAGGTGGTTTAAAGCCCCTTTTATGTTTGATTTTGACAGCTGCTGGAATTGTTGCGGCGAGAGATCTGATCATCAGCTGGGGAAGTTCTTGGGTAGTTTGGTACTGCTGTTTACCAAGGAAATGCTGCCCGGCAAGAGTGTCCTATTTAAATTTATTCCATCCCACTAATAATTCATATAAATAAACAACCAAATAAATAAATAAATAAATACATAAATGTTCTTTTTCGTTTTACAATCATAAAATGTCAACATCGTTTAGATTGGAAGGGATATTTAAAGGTCACCTGCTTCCAACCACCCTGGAAAGTGGGAGGTGGTCTACAAGAAAGCTGGGGAAGGATGTTTTAGGGTCTCAGGCAGTGATCATAGAATCATAGAATGGTTTAGGTTGGAAGAGACCTCAAAGATCATCCAGTTCCAACCTCCCTGTGTCATAGGCAGGGACACCTCCCACTGGATCAGGTCGCTCAAGCCCTCATC
Source organism: Psilopogon haemacephalus (assembly GCA_013396835.1). Taxonomy (NCBI): domain Eukaryota; kingdom Metazoa; phylum Chordata; class Aves; order Piciformes; family Megalaimidae; genus Psilopogon; species Psilopogon haemacephalus. The sequence continues at coordinate 23,879 of VWZI01001555.1, read as the reverse complement.
CAACCTGGCCTTCAAAACCTTCAGGGAGGGAGCAGCCACAACCTCCCTGGGCAACCTGTGCCAGTGTCTCGTCACCCTCACTGTGAGGGTCACCCTCTGCCAGTTTGAACCCATTCCCCCTCGTCCTGTCATTACAAGACCTTGTGAACAGTTCCTCCCCAGACCTCCTGTAGGCCCTCTTCAGATATTGGAAGGTTGCTATGAGGTCTCCTTGAAGCCTTCTCTTCTCCAGGCTGAAAAGCCCCAACTCCCTCAGCCTGTCCTCATAGCAGAGGTGCTCCAGCCCTCTGATCATCTTCATGGCCCTCCTCTGGACTCTCTCCACCAGTTCCATGTCCTTCTTTTGCTGGGGGCTCCAGAACTGCACACAGTGCTGCAGGTGGGGTCTGACAAGAGCAGAGTAAAGGGGCAGAATCCCCTCCCTTGCCCTGCTGCCCACAGCTGCTCTTGCTGCAGCCCAGCACACAGTTGCTGTCTGGGCTGTGTGTGCACACTGTTGGCTCATGTTGAGCTTCTCATCCACCCAGACCCCCAGGTCCTTTTCCTCAGAGCTGCTCTCCAGCCACTCTCCACCCAGCCTGGAGTTGTGCTTGGGATTGCAGTGACCCAGGTGCAGGACCTTACACTTGGCCTTGTTGAATTTCATGAGGTTAGCCTGGGCCCACCTCTCCAGCCTGTCCAGGTCCCTCTGAATGGATCCCTCCCTCCCAGCAAGTCAACTGTGCCACACAGCTTGGTGCCAGCTGCAGACTTGCTGAGAGTGCACTGATTCCTCTGTCCATGTCACTGACAAAGATGTTCAACAGCACTGGTCCCAGCAGTGACCCCTGATTCTATTACCTGATCTAGTGGGAGGTGTCCCTGCCTATGGCACAGGCGGGTTGGAACTGGATGAGCTTTGAGCTCCCTTCCAACCTAAACCATTCTAGGATTCTATGATTCTACGATCCTAGATGAGTTTTAGATGACCCTTCCAAATCAATCCATTCTTTGAGTCTATGATTCTCTCATTCTATGATTCCACAGTTCTCTAAGTATATGAATCTACTCACTCTAGAAGCAGAAACAGGAGAAATTTCAGCCTCTAAACTAATCTTTTCAACCCAAACCCTAGAATTCACAGTCAGCAAGGGTATAAGCAGATCATCTTGCCCTTAATAAAGCCACCGCCTCCTTCCACCACGCATCCCGATTCCGCCTGCAAATTCCTTCCTTCTTAATTTATTATCTTTAAAAAGCCAATTTCAACTTTCATTTCGGGTTGCATCCATCATTAAGTTGTCAGCCCTCCCCAGGGGCAGCTCGCGTGGGTCATGATGTGCCTTCCGCAATGTCTCTACTGCTTGGATTTAGAGGCAGAAGCCAAACGCAAATATCAAAGACCTTGCAAATATTTGCTGGGCTGGAGTCCGTAAACACTCAGACCCCACTGGGATGTGGGGAAGTTCTGAAGAGTGTGTGGATGTTGACAGGAAAAAGTGCCCCACACTGAGTCACAGAATCACAGAAACATCCAGCTCGGAAATGTCCCTGAGGACCACCAAGTCTAATCTCTGATGCTCAGAGTGCTGCAGAACTTCTTCTATGAGGACAGGATGAAAGAGTTGGGGCTCTGCAGCCTGGAGAAGAGAAGGCTTCCAGGAGACCTTGGAGTAGCCTTGCAGTGTCTGAAGGGGGCTATAGGAGGGCTGGGGAGGGACAATTGACAATGTCTTGTAATGCCAGGAGAAGAAGGAATGGATTTAAAGTGGCAGAGGGGAGATTGAAAGTGGATGTTAGGAGGAAGTTGTTTGCAGTGAGGGTGGTGAGACAGTGGCACAGATTGCCCAGGGAGGTTGTGGCTCCTTCCTCCCCAGGAGGGCTTCCCAACCAACTCAGCTCCTTCCTCCTCCTTTCCAACCCTTCCTCCCTTGTCACATTGTCATGGTTTTTAAAGACCCCACAGAATCATGGACTGGTTTAGCTTGGAAGGGAGCTCAAAGCTCATCCAGTTCCAACCGCCCTGTGCCATAGGCAGGGACACCTCCCACTAGAATAGGTCACTCAAGGCCTCATCCAACCTGGCTTTCAACACCTCCAGGGAGGGAACAACCACAACCTCCCTGGGCATATCCCTGGTATGATAGTGCTGGGTTAATTTTTGGACTCAATGATCTTCAAGGTGTCTTCAGTGTGGCCTCCTCTGGACCCACTCCAACAGTTTGATGGCCTTCTTGTGGTGGGAGCAACAGAACTGGACACAGTCCTCCAGCTGGGGTGGAGGGTCTCATCTTTCTTAGCTATGCCTTACATCTGGAACACTATCACCCAATTTCTATCTGCTTGGAGAGGGCTGAAATTTGCAGCAGGTGCCCCCTGATGCTCTGAACATGAGCCCACATCTGTTTCTCCATGGGGGTTCTTCCCAACATCCTCTCATCACTTATGCCAGGTTCCAGATTTAACTGCCAGTGTGGAGCTTTTAATGGCTCCCATAAATTCGATTTCACGGCCATCAAATGTTGCCAGTGGTGTCTGGAGCTTTAGGAAGAAGTGGTGGAGCATTATGAGGGCAATAAATCTCTGTGTCTGCTTTAAACCATCCAAAAGTGCTGGGCAAATAAGGAGATGTGATGTATGCCTCCTCTTGCAGAAGAATTTGCTGCTTGGAATCAATGCAAGTGCTGCTGGTGGTGCCTCTTATCGCAGAAGACTATGGGAATCGTCTGGGAAAAGGTCCTAAAACTGGCAGGGTTGATGCCTTCTGGATTTCCCAGGTAGCAAGGACGAGGTGTCCTGCTCTAAGGGCTCTTCTCTTTTGGGTCTCGAGTGTCTGCCTGCTGGATGGAGGCTAACAGGAATATTTTAATAGGAGAAATCAGATTGTTGCCTCTGAAAAGAAAATAACAGTGGTGCCCACTTCACTCATTGGTTTTGCTTAGACGTATAAAAACAAGGAGCAGCCAATCTCTGTCTAGCTGCTGCCTGCTTCACTACCTCTGGAGGTGTTCAGGAAAAGCCTGGATGCAGCACTTAGTGCCATTGGATGGGTCTGGGTGATAGGTTGGGCTGGATGAACTTGGAGGTCTCTTCTCTTCTCTTCTCTTCTCTTCTCTTCTCTTCTCTTCTCTTCTGTCTATTCTATTCTATTCTATTCTATTCTATTCTATTCTATTCTATTCTATTCTATTCTATTCTATTCTATTCTATTCTATTCTATTGCATTCCTATCCTATCCTATCCTATTCTATTCTATTCTATTCTATTCTATTCTATTCTATTCTATTCTATTCTATTCTATTCTATTCTATTCTATTCTATTCCATTCCTATTCTATTTAACTCATATTCTATTTTAATCTATTCTATTCTATTCAACTCCTATTCTATTTTATTCTATTCTAAGTGTCTATCTTCATCTTGTCAGTCACAAGAGACTAAACTGCCATGGAGGGATGACCGAGATCTTTGTCCCACCATTGCTGTGTGCCTTGCACTTTTCATATCTGCAGACCCTTGCCATCCATTCAGCCACAGAGGACTTCCTCTAGAAGGCTGAAGTTTTTTTTAATCAGCTCAAGAAGAAAGTGCTGAAAGAATTGATTTGCAGTTGGCTTTAGCAATCATCTTTAAATATGACAAAATCTTTTTTTTTTTTTTTTTTTTTTTTTTAACTTTTTCCCCCCTTCTAAAGCCTCTGTTTTAACAGCTCTTTGGCTAATCAGCAATCTGGTAACACTAAGATAAGGGCTCATTACTTGATTTGCTGCTTCCTGCCTCAGATTGTCCTACCAAAGGAATTTAGTCTTCCAAATCACAGACTTGTCTCTCTGCAACAATTTCTCACTGCCTGTTAGAGGTGATTCTTGAACCACTGACGTCACAGAATCACACAGAAACATCCAGCTTGGCAAAGTCCCTCAGGGTCCCCAACCTAGAACACTACTCTCCAAGATCCATCTCAAACCATAACCCTAAGCACCACAGCCAAATCACCCTGAAACACAGCCAGGCTGGGTGACTCCACCATCTCCATGGGCAGCTCATTCCACTCCTTCACAACTCTCTCCAGCAAAAACTTTTTCCTAATCATAGAATCATAGAATCATAGAATCATAGAATGGTCTAGGTTGGAAGAGACCTCAAAGATCATCCAGTTCCAACCCCCTGCCACAGGCAGGGACACCTCCCACTAGATCAGGACGCTCAAGACCTCATCCAGCCCAATCTAAACTTCCCCAGCCTCAGCTTGAGGCCATTCCCCCTTCTCTCTAAAATTCCCTGTGAGAAGAGCCTAGCAGCAGCCTCTCCACAATGTCCCTTCAGGTAGCTGCAGACAGCAATGAGGTCTGCCCTCAGCCTCCTCTTCCTCACACTAACCATCCCCAGCTCCCTCAGTTGCTCCTCATCCGGTTTATTCTCCAGGCCCTTCCCCAGCTTCCTTACCCTCCTCTGGACTTGCTCCAGCATGTCCACATCTCTCTTGTATTGCAGTGCCCAAAACTGAACACAGCACTTGAGGTGTGCCCTCATCAGAGTCCAATCCAAGGAGACAATCACCTCCCTGCTCCTGCTGCCCACAGCATTTTGAATCCCAGCCAGGATGCCATTCAGAAAACCTTGGACGAGGTGAAGGATGAACCACTCCTTCAAAATCTTCAGGCTCAAGCTCTTAACTGAGAATGAATCTCAAGGTGTTTAAGAAACTTATAAATGCTGAAGAAGTATGTGGACCTGGGACTCAGAGTCATAGAATCAGTCAGGGCTGGAAGGGACAACAAGGACCATCCAGTTCCAACTCCCCTGCCATGCCCAGGGACACCCTACCCTAGATCAGGCTGCCCACAGCCTCTCCCAGCCTGGCTGAAAACACCTCCAGGGATCTGGCCCCAACCACCTCCCTGGGCAACCCATTCCAGGCTCTCACCACTCTCATGCTCAACAACTTCCTCCTCACATCCAATCTGAATCTCCCCACCTCCAGCTTTGCTCCATTCCCCCTAGTCCTGTCACTCCCTGATAGCCTGAAAAATCCCTCCCCAGCTTTTTTGTAGCTCACTTCAGATCCTGGAAGGCCACAATAAGGTCACCTGGGAACCTTCTTGATGATGTTAGAAGTCTTTTCCAAGCAAAATGATTCTGTGACTGTCTGCAGGGATGCCTTCTCACCAGAAAACTCTGTAATGAATGTACCAACTAAGGAGATCCTCCAATACTTCACACAAAGGAATCCTCATGAGTTTACCTTCCACCTTCCCTAAAGACACCATGCAGATAGTGCCATAATCTGCTTCCTTTCAACATTTTTGCTGAGGAGACACAACAGGGAGAAGTTTCTGCTTCGTTTTTGCTCTTATCAGCACTTTCCTTGGCTGAGAAGTTGGTGGCTTTCTAAAGTATCCAACCCTAGGCAGCAATTGCCTGAGCAATTAGCTCTGGTAGCAAACATCTAACTTCTTTTCCTGGGGACAAGTCAAAATAGGCACTTCAAGCACTTGCCAAGGAATTTTAGTGGCACCAGGTACAAAACTGCTTCCCAGTCTGCAGGCACTGGGCTAAACTTAGATGGTGAATGTATATCATATGATCATAGAATCACCCTGGATGTGTTTAAGGATGGTTTGGATGTGGTGCTTAGAGAGATGGTTGAAGGCGAATCTTGTAGATTAGGGTTATGGAATCATAGAATGGTTTAGGTTGGAAGAGACCTCAAAGCTCATCCAGTTCCAACACCCTTGTGCCATAGGCAAGGACACCTTCCACTAGTTCAGATCACTCAAGACCTCATCCAGCCTGGCCTTCAACACCTCCAGGCAGGGAGCAGCCACAACCTCCCTGGGCAACCTGTGCCAGTGTCTCGCCATCCTCACTGCAAGGAAGTTCCTCCTAACGTCCTGTTTAAATCTCCCCTCTGCCAGTTTGAACCCATTCCCCCTCATCCTGTCATTACAAGACTTTGTGAATTATCCCTCCTCAGCCTTCTTGTAGGTCCATTTCAGATACTGGAAGGTTGCTATAAGGTCTCCTCAAAGCCTTCTCTTCTCCTGGCTGAAGCCCAACTCTCTCAGCCTGTCCTTATAGCAGAGCTGTTCCAGCCCTCATTAAATGGTTTAGGTTGGAAGGGACCTGCTGGCCACACTTCTCCTGCTGCAGCCCAGCCTCTGCTTGCCTTTCTGGGCTGCAAGTGCACACTGCTGCCTCATCTTCAGCTTCTCCTCCACCAGCACCCCCAAGTCCCTCTCCTCAGGGCAGCTCTCCAGCCACTCTCTGCCCAACCTTGATTGGTGCTTGGCATTGCCTCTACGATTCTATTTGCTGGAGTCTCCATCTCTGGAGGTGTTTCAAAGCTGTGTAGGTGTGGTGCTGAGGGACATGTTATAATGGTGAGCTGGCAGTGCTGGCCTAATGGTTAGACTTCATGACCTCTTCTAACCATGAGAACTATGAGGTTGGACAAGACCTTAAGCATCTTGCTCTGGTGGGAGGTGTCCATGGTGTGGGAGTTGGTAGTAGGTGATCTTTTAATGTCCCTTCCAAGCCAAACCATTCTGTGATTCCATGACAATATTAAAATGATAGAATCATAGAATGGTTTAGGTTGGAAGAGACCTCAAAGATCATGCAGTTCCAACCCCCCTGTGCCATAGGCAGGGACACCTCCCACTAGATCAGGTCGCTCAAGACCTCATCCAACCTGGCCCTGAACACATCCAGGGAGGGAGCAGCCACAACCTGCCCAGGTAACCTGTGCCAGTGTCTCCCCACCCTCACTTTAAAGGTCCATTTCCTTATGGCAGTGAGTTTGGAATTAGATGATCTTTAAGGTCCCTTCCAATCCTAACCATTGTATGGTTCTATGATGATTCTATGACATAACAAAATTCAGTGCCCACAGTGGTATTAGGTTGAAGATTGGACCTGATGATCTTATAGGCCTATTTTAATCCAAGCCATTCTATAATTCTATGATTCTACAGCCAACTGTGTGCTGGGCTGCAGCAAGAGCAGCTGTGGGCAGCAGGGCAAGGGAGGGGATTCTGCCCCTTTGCTCTGCTCTCCTCACACCCCACCTGCAGCACTGTCTGCAGCTCTGCAGCCCCCAGCACAAGCAGTGCATGGAAGTGTTGGAGCCAGTGCAGAGGAGGCCACCAAGGTGCTGAGAGGGCTGCAACAGCTATTCTATGAGGAGAGCTGGGGAGAAGAGAAGGCTTCCAGGAGACTTTGGAGTGGCCTTCCAGTATATGAAGAGGATTTACAGGGAGACCGGGAAGGGACTATTGACAAGGTCTTTTAATGACAGGTGGAGGAGTAATGGGTTTAAACTGTCAGAGGGGAGATTGAAAGTGGAGGTTAGGAGGAAGTTGTTTGCAGTGAGGGTGGTGAGATACTGGCACAGGTTGCCCAGGGAGGTTGTGAAGCACAGAAACACAGAATGTAATCTTTGATTACGTTCTGTTCTTTAGTGCTCCACAACTTCTCCGGAGGTGTTCAGGGCCAAGTTGGTTGAGGCCTTGAGCGACCTGCTCTAGTGTAAAATGTCCCTGCCTGTGGCACAGGGGTTTGGAACTGGATGAGCTTTGAGCTCTCTTCCAACTTAAACCATTCTATGATTCTATGACCTCTTCTAGTGGGAGGTGTCCCTGACTACAGTGAGGGGTATGAGCTGGATGATCTTTGAGGTCACTTCAAACCTAAACCATTCTATGATTCTATGAACAGGGAGGTTGTGGCTGCTCACTCCCTGGGGGTGCTGAAGGCCAGGTAGGCACAGGAATTTGGAAGTGGATGAGCTTTGAGGTTCCTTCCAATATAAACCATTCTAGGATTCTATGATTCTGTGACCTGTTCTAGTGGGAGGTGTCCCTGCCTATGGCACAGGAGGGTTGGAACGGGATGAGCTTCAAGATCCCTTCCAACATCTGTGACCTGTTCTAGTTATGATTCTATGATTGATTCTATGGTTCTATGATGCTATGATTCTTTGTCATGGATTGACAGGAGATGCCTGCTTAATTCCAGCCCAAGAAGGAGTCCAGATGGCAGAACCACCCATCCCTTCCCAAAAGCTCTGAGTATCTGCAAGTTGGGAGAAGATTGATTTGCCTACATCAGCCTCCAAGCTCAATCTGAGCACCAAAAGCTCTCACATTTTATGATGCTTGCACAGTGTCTCTGCTCAAATCTCATTAGATCTTTGCAGCTCCCTCAACCCGCTGCAGAATAATGCAGGGGTGTTAATGACACAGAGATGGTAATAAAGTGTCCCTACGATGATTTAAAGCAAAAACAGTTCTCCTACCCCTCCCCCCCCCCACACCTCTCCTCAAACATCCCTTATAACTAGCACTTACTTTTATGATGGACTGCTCATTCCCTTATTAAACATTTATTGTTTCCTCAATAAAAGTAATCTTAGATGTACTCAATTATTAATATAAATAAGGCAGGGAATGTGAAACAGCAGCAATCTCATTTTCTTCTTTGCATTAATCTTCTTTCCTATTCGACCATCTCAANAAGTCAACAACAATTAAAAAACACAAAAACTCAAAGCAATGAACAAAAATAGAAAAAGAAGAAGAAGAAAGCAAACAAAATAAAAAAAAAATACACCCACATATTTTTTTAGACCTACTGAAAACCAAATATAGAACCACAGAATTATTTTGGTTGGAAAAACCCTTCAAGATCATCAAGTCCAACCAAACAGGCTGGGTGAGGTCTTGAGCGTCCTGTTCTAGTGGGAGGTGTCCCTGCCTATGGCACAGGGGGGTTGGAACTGGCTGAGCTTTGAGGTCTCTTCCAACCTAAACCATTCTATGATTCTATGATTAACCCAATCCCACCATGGCCATTAAACCATATCCCCAAGTGCATTGGCCACATATTTCCTGCACACCTGCAGGGATGGTGACTCCACCACCTCCCTGTGGTTCCAGTGCTTGACCACTCTTGCAGGAAAGGATTTTCTTCCTAATATCCAAACTCAACACCTTGGCACAATTTGAGGCCATTTACCCTCAATAGAATCATAGAATCATAGAATCAGTCAGGGTTGAAAGGGACCAGAAGGATCAGTCTGGAGAAGAGGAGGCTCCCAGGTGACCTTGTTGCCTTCCAGGATCTGAAGTGGACTACAAAAAAACTTGGGAGGGACTTTTTAGGCTATCAGGGAGTTACAGTACAAGGGGGAATGGAGCAAACCTGGAGGTGGGGAGATTCAGATTGGAGGTGAGAAGGAAGTTTCTGAGCATGAGAGTGGTGAGAGCCTGGAATGGGTTGCCCCTGCAGGGAGGTGTTTGAGGCCACATTGGTGGAGGTGTTTGCAGCCAGGCTGGCAGAGGCTGTGGGCAGCCTGATGTAGGGTAGGGTGTCCCTGGGCATGGCAGGGGGGTTGGAACTGGCTGATGCTTGTTGTCTCTTCCAACCCTTACTGATTCTATGATTCTATGATCCAGTTCCAACCCCAAGATTGTGCGATCCATTCTATTCACAAGTTCTTGTTATGACAGGACGAGGGCTAATTGGTTTAAAGTGTCAGAGGGGAGATTGAAAGTGGATGTTAGGAGGAAGTTGTTTGCAGTGAGGGTGGTGAGACACTGGCACAGGTTGCCCAGGGAGGTTGTGGCTGGTCCCTGCCTGAAGANGCTGCTCCCTGCCTGAAGATGTTGAAGGCCAGGTTGGATGAGGCCTTGAGCGACCTGTTCTAGTGGGAGGTGTCCCTGCCTATGGCACAGGGGGCTTGGAACTGGCTGAGCTTTGAGGTCTCTTCCAACCTAAACCATTCTAGGGTTCTATGATTCTATGATTTCAAAATTCTGTGTGTAGCTGCAGAAATGGGAAAAAGAAGAAGGTCTTTTTAAAAAGGGAAAGAAGTGATCCAGCCAGGAACAGAAATATTTTTAGCAATTTAAATTTATTTGTACTGTATTGATTTTTTATTTTCTTTTTTTTTAATTTTCGGGGAGAGACAATCCAGTTGATAATCACAATGTAGTTTGCCTGGGAAATCTGGAGGCACTGCTCAGATGCACAGAGTTGAAGAATGTAAAGAGAGAGATGGCCAAGAGAATTTACTGGACAGAGGATGTAATATTTTGCCCTAATTGAGAAGTATTATTCATTTTAATTATTCATTTGGCTGTTGTTCATGCTCCAACGGAATCACAGAATCACACTGGGGTTGGAAGGGACCTCTGGAGATCATTCAATCCAATCCCCTTGCTAAAGCAGGGGCACCCACAGGAGGTTTCCCAGCATCAAAAGGTCCAGGGAGGTTTGGAATCTCTCCAGAGAAGAAGACTCCACAACCTCTCTGGGCAGCCTCCTGCAGAGCTCCAGCACCATTATAATAAAGTAGTTTACACTCCAGTTCAGATGGAACCTCCTGGGTTCTAGTTTGTACCTGCTGCCCTTTGTCATTTTACTGAGCATCAATGACAAGAGGCTGGCTCCATCCTCTTGTCCCCCAATATTTAGCTCTTCTGATCATTGAGAAGATCTCCAGATCTCAGGCTGCTCCTCTCCAGGCTCAACAGCCCCAGGGCTCTCAGCCTTTCTTCCTCAATGAGATGCTCCAGGACCTTCAGAACATTTTGTAGTCTTTGATGGACTCTTCCCAGTAGTTCCTGTCTCTTCTGAAGTGGGGAGCCCAGAACTGGACCCAGAACTCCATATGTCCTTCTGGGTAAACTCTTCTTAATCCACCCAAGGACACTTGGAACCTTTTTGGCTACTGGAGCCCACAGCTGGCTCATGGTGAACTTATTGTTGCACCCACACAGTGAACAAAAGGTAGAGTTTGTCTTTATCACTTGGATTTCCATTTGCAAAAGAGAATTCTAATAATAAGTGCTAAGACATCAAATGAAATGAAGTATAAAATAAAGCTAAAATA
>VWZI01001555.1:2514-12968 GCA_013396835.1 Psilopogon haemacephalus | reverse complement strand
AGAAAGGTAAAATAAGAGAGAAAGATAAAATTAAAGTTAAATATAAAACACAAGAGGAAGACAAATGAGAAGATAAATAAAGGTAAAATAAAAGAGAAATATAAAATATAAGAGAAAGACAAATGAGAAGATAAATAAAGATAAAATAAGAGATAAAGATAAAATAAGAGATAAAGATAAAATAAAAACTAGAGATAAAATAAAAGATAGATAAAATATAGAGATAAAGATAAAATAAAAGAGAAATATACAATAAAAGAGAAAGATAAAACAGGAGATAAATAAAGATAAGAAGAGAAGTCAAAGATAAAATAGAAGATAAAGGTAAAAGAGAAGATAAATAAAGATAAAATAGAAGATAAAAATAAAATCAAGTATAAATAAAGATAAAGATAAAATAAAAGACAAATATGAAATAAAGGAGAAAGATAAAATAAAAGATAAATAAAGATAAAATAAAAGAAAAATATAAAATACAAGAGAAAGATAAATTAGGAGAGAAAGTCAAATTAGAAGCCAAAGTAAAAGATAAAAATAAAATAAAGGTAAAAATTAAATTAAAAAACTAAAGATAAAATAGAAGATAAAGTAGAATATAAATAAAGATACAATAAAAGACAAAAATAAGAAAAAATATAAAGATAAAGCAAGATAAGTAAAGACAAAACAGAAGATAAAAGTAAAGGAGAAAAATAAAAGGGAAAGATAAAAGAGAAATAGAGATAAAAGACACCTTAATTAAATAAGATAAAGTATGAGAAAATACTAATTAAATACTAGTTGAGGTATGTCTTTTTTTTTGGTGAGGTGGGGTTGGGCTATTTTTGTGTTGGGCTATTTTTGTGTTGGGGTTTTTGTTTGGGTTGGTGTATTTGGAAGTCCTTTCTCCGTCATCGGTCGCAGCCTTGGAGTTGAGTTGAGTTTTGAAGCGGTGATAAAACTCTTGTCAAAGGAGGAAAAAAAGCAGAAAGGGGGGGAGGGAAATTCTCTATCTTGAGAGTGCCGGGATCAATTGGATAACCTTCTCATCAAACCTACTGGGACACTCGAGGAGTCTGAAGGCACAGCTCACGCTGAGTGGCTTTGAACGCAGAATTCCCCCGAGGAGAATGAGCTCCGTGGGGCGCAGCATTTTCGAAGCCATCAAACCCTTCTTTAGTCTTCTTCTGCCCGAGTGTGTTCGTTTCCTTCTTCTTTTTTTTCTTTTTTTTTTTTTTTTTTTTTTTTTTTTTTTTTTTTTTTTTTCACCTCCCATGTATTGGTGGAGCTGTTTCTAGCAGCGAGCTCACGCTGAGTTATGAAATGATTAAAGCAGCCCTGATTCTTTGGACAATGATGAGCTTCAGCAAGAAGCAAACACGCGGCTTTGCGGCGCTCGCGTTAGAACTGCAGCTGCATAATGAAAGGAAGAATTTTCCCTTTCATTGGAATCAGGTTTTGTTTTTTTTTTTTTTTTTTTTACTTTTTTAAAGGGTCTTTTGGAATAACAAAAAAAAAAAAAAAAAAAAAAACCCCTNAAAAAAAAAAAAAAAAAAGCCCTGATCTATGACAAGGAAATAGCAGGAGCATTTGAACATCATGTGGAACTCGTTAACACCGTCATCAAGCCACTCAAATCACAGGCATCGGGCTGGGGTGAGAGATGTTCAGCCTAAATGAATTTGAGGCAGCCCATGGGCTGAAGAGGCTGATTGCAGGCATGGGAGCAGAAGTTTGTAGCTGCAGAACAGATGAGGTATTAGACAGTAGCCCTGTGGAAAGGGACTTGGGCGTGCTGGTGGACGAGAAGCTGGGCATGAGCAGACTGTGTGCTTGAAGTCCAGAAGGCAAAGCATAGAATCACAGAATCATAGAATGGTTTAGGATGGAAGGGACCTCAAAGATCATAGAATCATAGAATGGTTTAGGTTGGAAGGATCCTCAAAGATCATAGAATGATAGAAAGGTTTAGGTTGGATGGGAACTCAAAGATCATAGAATCACAGAAAGGTAAAATAATTTAACTTGGAAGGGACCTCAAAGATCATAGAATGATAGAATGGTTTAGGTTGGAAGGGACTTCAAAGATCATAGAATGATAGAATGGTAGAATGGCTAATGTTGGAAGGGACCTCAAAAATCATAGAATCATAGAATGATAGAATGGCTTAGATTGGAAGGGACCTCAAAGATCATAGAATCATCAAATAGTTTAGGTTGGAAAGGAGCTCAAAGCTCAGCCAGTTCCAACCTCCCCGTACCATAGGCAATGACATCTTTCACTAGAACAGGTCACTCAAGAACTCATCCAGCCTAGCCCTGAATATCTCCAGGGAGGTAGTGGAGCACAGAATCACAGAACGTGATCAAAGATCAAAGATCCTGTTCTGTGGTCTACAATCTCCCTGGGCAACCTGTGCCACTGTCTCACCACCCTCACTGCAAACAACTTCCTCCTAACATCCAGTTTCAATCTCCCATCTGCCACTTTAAACCCATTCCTCCTCGTCCTCTCATTACAAGACCTTGTCAATAGTCCCTCCACAGCCCTCCTGTAACCCCCTTCAGATACTGCAAGGCCACTCCAAGGTGTCCTGGCAGTCTTCTCTTCTCCAGGCTGCAGAGCCCCAGATCTCTCAGCCTGTCCTCATAGCAGAGCTACTCAGAGCCCCATCAAGCCTGACATTGGCTGTCTTGAGGGATGGGGCCTCCATAACCTCCCTGGGCAACCTGTTCTGGTGTTCCATCACCCCCATAGTAAAGAATTTCTTTCTACTGTTCAATCCAAATGTTCTCTGCTCTAGTTTCAAACCAGTGCCCCTTGTCCTATCCCTACAAGCTCTTCTAAAAAGATGCCACTACAGCTTACTTGTAGGCCCCCTTCAGGTACCAAAAGGCCACCAGAAGATCTCCCTGGAGCCTTCTCTTCTCCAAGCTGAACAGCCCCAACTCCCTCAGCATGTCCTCACAGCAGAGGGCATGTTCTAGTGGGAGATATCCTTTCCTATGGCACAGGGGGGTTGGAACTGGATGAGCTTTGAGGTCGCCTTCAACATAAACCATTCTATGATTCTGTGATTCTAGTGGTAGTTGTCCCTGCCTATGGCAGGGAGTTGGAATTGGATGAGCTTTGAGGTCCCTTAACCTAAACCATTCTATGATTGTATGATGAACTGCTGGAGAGTGTGCTGAAGAGGGCCACAAAGATGATCAGAGGGCTGGAGCACCTCTGCTATGAGGACAGGCTGAGGGAGTTGGGGCTTTTCAGCCTGGAGAAGAGAAGGCTTCCAGGAGACCTTAGAGTAGTCTTCCAGGGGGCTTACAGGAAGGCTGGGGAGGGACTATTGGCAAGGTCTTGAAATGCCAACATGAGGAGGAATGGGTTTAAAGTGTCAGAGGGGAGGTTGAAACTGGATGTTAGGAGGAAGTTGTTTCAACCCAAGCCATTGTATGATCCTATGAATCTATGAAAACTAACAACACTGAGGGGTAATGGTTTTAAAGTGGCAGAGGGGAGAATGAAACTGGATGTTAGGAGGAAGTTCCTTGCAGTGAGGGTGGTGAGACACTGGCACAGGTAGCCCACGGAGGTTGTGGCTGCTCCCTCCCTGGAGGTGTTCAAGGCCAGGCTGGATGAGGCCTTGAGCATCCTGATCTAGTGGGAGTTGTCCCTTCCTATGGCACAGGGGGGTTGGAACTGGATGAGCTTTGAGCTCCCTTCCAACCTAAACCATTCTATGATTCTATGACCTGTTCTTGAGGGATGTGTCCCTTCCTATGGCACAGGAGGGTTGGAACTGGATGATCTTTGAAGTCCCTTCCAACCTCAAACATTCTATGACTCTATGACATCACTGAAGCCTCCTCTGAGTCCTTCTTGTGTTGACAGAGCACTGCGAGTTCTCTACCAGTCCCCTGAGCAAAAGCCTCCTCTTTCTGGGAGTAATTAGTTCAACATTTAGTAGCACAACTTCCAAGCCTAGTCCTGATTTAGAGATGAAACACAGCAGCTCGAGGCCAGCTCCTCAAATACCAATATTATTTTAATAGATTTTTCTCTCTCCGATTGCAGCAGCAAACAGTTGTGAAGCAAAAAAAAACAATCTGCAAAGGCCAGCACAGCCTAATGCTACCCACTGCTTCTGGACTCCCACTCCTGAGTATTGAATCCAATTCTGAAAGAAAATTGGTTGTTGGTGGGTTGGATTTCCCCTTCCCCCCCCCCACCCAGAGCTCTGTTGTTCTAGTTTTGAACAAAACAAATATCTCAGAAAACATCTTCTGAATTTCTATCCCTACTTAAAGAGGGATCTGGAGAGGTGTAGCAAGGCCAACCTCATGGCATTCAACAAGGCCAAGTGGAAGGTCCTGCAGCTGGGTGGGTGCAATCCCAAGCACAACTGCAGGTTGGGTGGGGAATGGCTGAGAGCAGCCCTGAGGAACAGGCCCTGGGGGTGTGGGGTGATGAAAAGCTGAAGATGAGGCTGCAGTGTGAGTGCAGCCCAGACAGCAACTGTGTGCTGGGCTGCAGCAAGAGCAGCTGTGGGCAGCAGGGCAAGGGAGGGGATTCTGCCCCTTGGCTCTGCTCTCCTCACACCCCACCTGCAGCACTGTCTGCAGCTCTGCAGCCCCCAGCACAAGCAGCACATGGAAGTGTTGGAGCCAGTGCAGAGGAGACCACCAAGATGCTGAGAGGGCTGCAGCAGCTGTGCTGTGAGGACAGGCTGAGAGAGTTGGGACTGTGCAGCCTGGAGAAGAGAAGGCTGCCAGGAGACCTTGGAGTGGCCTTGCTGTATTTGAAGTGGGCTACAAAAAAGTTGGGGAGGGACTTTTCAGGCTCTCAGGTAGTGCCAGGACTAGGGAGAATGAAGCAAAGCTGGAGGTGGGGAGATTCAGAGTGGATGTGAGAAGGAAGTTGTTGAGCATGAGAGTGGTGAGAGCCTGGAATGGGTTGCCCAGGGAGGTGTTTGGGGCCACATTGCTGGAGGTGTTTTCAGCCAGGCTGGCAGAGGCTGTGGGCAGCCTGATCTAGGGTAGGGTGTCCCTGAGCATGGCAGGGGGGTTGGAACTAGATGATCCTTGTGGTGCCTTCCAACCCTGACTAAATCTATGATTCTAACTGCTGAAGCTTCAAGAGAACTTTGAGATCATGTAGTGGGTTTGCAGTGACCTGCCCCCCCACCTTTTAGAACCCCGGCTAAAACTCAGATAAACACACTGGAAGTTAATAAGTCAGCACTACCTTGATATGGCTGTGAGACCCCTCCAAGTATGAGGAGTCCACCACTGCCCTCAGCAGCTTTTTCTGTGCCTTGACAACCCTTCTGGTGAAGAAATTCTTCCTCACGTCCAACCTAAACCTCCCCTTGAGGCCATTTACTCTTGTGCTATTTCTTGGTCCTTTGAAGAACTGACCAACTCCCACCTCACTCCAGCCCACGACCACCATGGCCACTAAAGCATGCTCCAGAATGCCATCCCTGCATGTTTCTTGAGCAGCCTGTTCCACTGTCTGATCACTCCTGCAAGAAGGAATTTTTTTCTAATATCCAATTCAAACCTCCCCAGGCACAATTTGAGGCTGTTTCCCCCCTTATTCCCCTCAAGCTGATAGTAGGGAGACCAACACCCACCTCACTTCAACCTCCTTTCAGAGAGCATTGAGGTCTCCTTTCAACCTCCTTTTTTCCACACTGAATGACCTCAGGTCCCTCAGCTGCTCCTCACCAGGTCTGTTCTCCACACCCTTCACCAGCTTTGTAGCCCTTCTGTGGAGTGACTCCAGCCCCTCAAGGTCTTTCTTGGAGTGAGTGGCCCCAAACCTGAATTTTAGTGCTAAACAGAGAAAGTTTGTGAGTACAGCAAAGAAAGCATTGGTCAGGGTTCCTAGCAGCCTGTGTTGCTGAGCAGGCAGGGAGATCCAGACAGTGCATCCATCAGGAGGGTATGTGGAGACTGATATCCTGGTCTAATTGAACACCAAGCAAAGACATAGATCCTGGGCTGCAGCAGGAGAAATGTGGCCAGCAGAGCCAGGGAGGTGATTCTCCCCCTCTACTCCACTCTGCTGAGACCTCACCTGGAGTACTGCATCCAGTTCTGGAGCCCCTATCACAAGAGGGATGTGGACATTCTGGATGTGTCCAGATGAGGGCCACGAGGATGCTCAGAGGGCTGCAGCACCTCTGCTATGAGCACAGAGTGAAAGAGTTGGGGCTGTGCAGGCTGGAGAAGAGGAGGCTCCCAGGTGACCTTCTTGTGGCCTTCCAGCATCTGAAGGGGACCTCCAAACAAGCTGGGGGGGGTACGTTTTAGGCTGTCACGGAGTGACAGAACCAGGGGGAATGGAGCAAAGCTGGAGATGGAGAGATTCAGGCTGGAAGTGAGGAGGAAATTGTTGAGCATGAGAGTGGTGAGAGCCTGGAATGGGTTGCCCAGGGAGGTGGTTTGGGCCAGATCTCTGGAAGTGTTTACAGCCAGGCTGGCAGAAGCTGTGGGCAGCCTGATGTAGGGTAGGGTGTCCCTGGGCATGGCAGGGGAGTTAGAACTGGCTGATCCTTGTGGTCCCTTCCAAATCTTACTGATTCTATGATTCTATGATGTCAATCAGGGCTGGGGGTGAGGGCTGAATAGGAACGAAGCCAGGGAAGAGGTGGGCAGGGCAGTTGAGATGTATGACTGATTTTATGATGTTTCCACCTAAAATATGTGTGCTGCTGCACAATGAATTCTCAGAGAGGGATCGATTTTATTGACTTTTTACCTTTACTAGGGCCAGAGGAGGCGACAAAGGTAACATCTGACACGTCCTTTTTTCTCTTTTTTTTTTTTTTTTTTTTTTTTTTTTTTTTTCCCAGTGGAAATAACAGTTAAAAAGGTTGGGGAATGGTTGGTAGGTAGCAATCTTCTCAAGGACACTTGCAAGGAAAGGGAAATCTGTCCCCTGGCTGCCCAGCCTGGGTAAGAAGCTCACAGAATAGATTCAAAGAAGAATTCAGGGACATTACTGGGAGGGTGGTGAGACACTGGCACTGGTTGCCCAGGGAGGTTGTGGAGTAGAGAATCACAGAATGTGATCTTTGATCACATTCAGCAATTCTATGCTCCGCAACCTTCCTGAAGGTGTTGAAGACCGGGTTGGATGAGGCCTTGAGTGACCTGTTCTAGTGGGAGGTGTCCCTGCCTATGGCAGAGGGGCTTGGAAATGGCTGAGCTTTGAGCTCTCTTACAACCTAAACCATTCTATGATTCTATGACCTGTTCTAGTGGGAGGTGTCCCTGCCTATGGCACAGGAGGTTTAGACTGGATGAGCTTTGAGGTCCCTTCCAACCTAAACCATTGTATGATTCTGTGAAGTATTCTTACATAGAATCCCATGCTTTGACTCATGTTTTGGAGGCTTTCGGGTCTTCTCCACTGCTTGGTTACTCCAAGTATTCTTACATAGAATCATAGATAGGTTTAGGTTGGAAGGGAACCCAAACTCATCTGGTCTCAACCCCCCACCATATGCAGGGACACCTCCCACCTCTTGTTAGAACAGGTCACCCAAGGCCTCATCCAACCTGGCTTTGAACACCTCCAGAGAGGTTGTGAAGCACAGATTTTTTATCACATTCTATGCTTCTGTGCTCCACAACCTCCCTTGGGCAACCAGTGCCAGAGTCTGTGCTGATTTAAGGCTGATTGTAATATTTTGATAAGAGAAATTAGATTAGGATTAGGATGAGATTAGATTAGGATGAGAGAGGAAAACATTGGTGATGTCTCCTTCACTCATAGGTTTGCTGACAGATACAAATGTAGATAATACAGAGCTGCTTGGGTCTGAGATCTGGGCTGTTGGTCTCTCTCCCTTCCATTGCCTTCCAGCTGGATCTGTGTAATCCAACTAATCAATTCCTGGTTCCACCCCCCAGGCTCATCTTCCCTGGCACATAAGACAGATTCTGGGATAAGACTGGTTGGGGGTGGGGAGGTGGAAGGGTGGTTGGGAACTTCTCTTGGAGACTGATCTCTGGGAGGGCTGCAGTGTTTCTGTATTACATTTTTACTGTATAAACCTGCAAATATCTGTAACCTATGGTAAATATCTGTTTGTCCATTGTGCTAAGCTGTGAATATAAAGCTTCATGCCTGGCTGAGTCTGGTCTGAGTGAATTGAAATGTGAGGGGGTTGGGTGGATAACTCCCGAACCATCACAATGTCTCACCACCATCACTGCAAACAACTTCCTCCTAACATCCACTTTCAATCTCCCCTCTGACACTTTAAACCCATTCCTCCTCATCCTGGCATTACAAGACCTTGTCAATAGTCCCTGCCTAGCCCTTCTCTAGGCCCCCTGGAAGGCTACTCTAAGGTCTCCTGGCAGCCTTCTCTTCTCCAGGCTGCAGAGCCCCAGATCTCTCAGCCTGTCCTCACAGCAGAGCTGCTGCAGCCCTCTCAGCATCTTGGTGGCCTCCTCTGCACTGCCTTCTTGTGTTGGGGGCTACAGAATATCATAGTCTTATTTAACTGCCCACTGATCTACCTACATGGATATGAAGGCTCAGATCAACAATATTGTAGACAGCAGCACTAGGGGAGGGTTGTAACCCCCCTTCATTCAGCACTGGTAAGGCCACTGCTAGAACACTGGGTTCAGCTTTGGGCCCTTCACTCTAAGCAGGACATTGTAGTCCTGGAGAGTGTCATAGAGTCATTGTAGTCCTGTGCCAGAGATGTGGTCCCAACTATCCCCCTGGGCAACACATTCCAAGGTCTCGCCACTCTCATGCGTGAAGAACTTCCTCCTCACATCCAAGAATGGAGCAGCCACAACCTCCCTGGGCAACCTGTGCCAGTGTCTCACCACCCTCACTGCAAGGAACTTCCTCCTAACATCCAGTTCCAATCTCCCCTCTGCCATTTTAAATCCATTCCTCCTTATCTTGGCATTACCAGGAAAACCTTTTCTGCTCTTCGAGACACCACCAATAAAGCATAAAGGGGGGGAAAAAAAAAAAAAAGTAGCTACAAGAGAAGAAAGGAGTTTAATGGGCCGTACCAAGAAAGCCATGTGCTTCTGCATTACCCATAATTTCAGCCCTGCACACTTTGGAAGGATTTATTGCCCAATGTAGCTCATTTCGACCTCTTGCTTTCTGGTTCTGAGAGGCGGCCGTAAATCCAGCACCGCTGTTTGTCGGGTTTATGCTAAGGAGATGTGGCTTCAGCAAAGAGCAACCCAGCTTTGGAGAAGCGTGGCCAGAAGGACAAGGGAGGGGATTCTGCCCCTTGGCTCTGCTCTCCTCACACCCCACCTGCAGCACTGTCTGCAGCTCTGCAGCCCCCAGCACAGGAAGGACATGGAAGTGTTGGAGCCAGTGCAGAGGAGGCCACCAAGATGCTGAGAGGGCTGCAGCAGCTCTGCTGTGAGGACAGGCTGAGAGAGTTGGGGCTCTGCAAGCTGGAGAAGAGAAGGCTTCCAGGAGACCTTGGAGTGGCCTTCCAGAGCGCCTAGAGGAGGACTGTGGAGTGACTATTTACAAGGTCTTGTAATGGCAGAATGAGAGGAGGAATGGGTTTAAAGTGTCAGAGGGGAGATTGAAAGTGGATGTTAGGAAGAAGTTCTGCACAGTGAGGATGGTGAGACACTGGCACAGGTTGTCCAGGGAGGTTGTGGCTCCTCCATCCCTGGAGGTCTTCAACACAGTTTGAATGAGGCTTTTGGTGACCTGTTCTAGTGGGAGGTGTCCCTGCCTGTGGCACCAGGGGGTTAGAACTGGATGAGCTTTGAGCTCCCTTCCAACCAAAACCATTTTAGTGTTCTATGATTCTACAGAAAGCTCAAACAGGTCAGTCACATGACATTTCCATTCTGCCTGTTAATTAACTGGACATTACCTCTAGGTAGTTAAAGAAAAAAAACCAAAATATTAGTGTCTAATATATGGAGAAATAAAAATACCCAAGAATTTGTGTTGGGATGTGAAGGGTCTTGCCTTCAGGTACATAAGCACTATGAAGAGAGGCTGAGGGTGCTGGGGTTGTGCAGCCTGCAAAAGAGGAGGCTCAGGGGTTAACTCGTTGTCTACAGCTACCTAAAGGGAGGTTTTAGCCAGGTGGTTTTGGGCTCATCTCCCAGGCAACCAACAACAGAATGAGGGAACAGAGTCTCAAGTTGTGCCAGGGGAGGTCAAGGCTGGATGTTAGGAAGAAGTTCTAGCCAGAGAGAGTGATTGGCATTGGAATGGGCTGCCCAGGGAGGTGGT
The DNA here is from genome assembly GCA_013396835.1 of Psilopogon haemacephalus. Classification (NCBI taxonomy): domain Eukaryota; kingdom Metazoa; phylum Chordata; class Aves; order Piciformes; family Megalaimidae; genus Psilopogon; species Psilopogon haemacephalus. The sequence continues at coordinate 2,731 of VWZI01001555.1, read as the reverse complement.
GGAGTCCCCATCCAGGGAAGTGTTGAAGCAAAGCCTGGATGGGGCACTTAGTGTCATTGGCTAGGGCTGGGTGCTAAGGTGGACTGGATGATCTTGGAGGTCTCTTCCAATCTCGCTGATTATTCTATTCTATTCTATTCTATTCTATTCTATTCTATTCTATTCTATTCTATTCTATTCTATTCTATTCTATTCTATTCTATTCTATTCTATTCTA
>VWZI01001552.1:19419-37770 GCA_013396835.1 Psilopogon haemacephalus | reverse complement strand
TTTCCTCTTTTTTTCTCTTTTTCCTCTTTTTTTCTCTTTTTCCTCTTTTTTTCTCTTTTTCCTCTTTTTTTCTCTTTTTCCTCTTTTTTTCTCTTCTTTTTTTTTATTCTCTCCTTGAGAGGAGCCTCTAAACCAAAACCTGACCTTGAGTGAGATGTTTAGCTCCAACTAGTTTCAGCCTCCACTCATAAGCAAGTCCACACACCCTACGCTTGTGCTTTGCCTGGGCCTGTTGGGGTCTGCCCTCAAGCATCCAAAAGTGGGGTCTGGGGTGTTTGATCTCTTCAGAAGGAGCTTTTAGCCCCCCAAAACCAGCAGATGACTCGTTCCTGTGGTGTGCATGACCACATAGAGTGATCAAGTGGAAAAACCCCAACCAGTTCATGACTCTCTCATGATTCATGGCTTCCTCCCGGCCCTTGCTCTCTTCTTCTCAGTCTCATTTTCTTCTTGCACGTGGAGCTCAGGAGCAGCAGCAGCAGCAGGTTGCCTGGAGCTTCCTTTTCAGATCCCTGCCAGGTAGTTTAGACCCTTCCAGGATTGTCAGGTAACAAAAAAACCCAAGAAATAAATACTCAGCATGGAACAGGTGGGGAAAGCAGAGTCCCAGGGGAATGGCTGAGCAAGGAGCTGCTCTGCTCTCTAGGAACTTCCACAGTTGTGCTTCAGGCAAGCAAGGGGTGGGAAGCTGAGGGAGGTTTCTGTCTTGGCAGGGCTGTGGAAATCCGGATGGGTGCCTGCAGCCTGGAGGCATTTGAGAAGTGGCAGGTTTGGGGAGATGCCCTCCAGGCAGCCTGGGGGTTCGCTGCTGGTTGAAGGAAGTTGATACTGCTAACAGGAGTACAACTTTCTGCCAACCACCTACCTGCCTGGCTCCCAGAAAAGCAGGGCTGGAATGGTTAAAATGCTCTTTGGTCGACTCCCCCAAGCCAGAGGTGGCGGAGTCCCTTTCCAGGAATGCAGGCTGGAGAGGCCATCCAGGGCTTCCTCCCACTGGGGCTGGGTTGGTGTTTTTTTATTCTTTTCACACCAGCTCAGGCTCTTTATCAGCCTCTGATGCGCTCGGCGACTCCCCTGCCTGACTCAGCCCTGCTGGAGCCCGGGAGCAGTTTTTGAAAGAGCCACTCAGAGCATCAGCAGCAGGAGTCAAGAGCCCAGCCAGGCAGGGCACAGCCCCAGGGGAGGTTTCACCCCCACTCGGTTCTGCTGGAGTTTATCTCCTGCAGCAGAACATCCTCTTGGTGAGAGCCTGGGAGGCAGCTGGTCCTGGAGCAGAGAAATCTAAGGTGGGTGAGTTTGTCTGCAGCTGCTGCAAAGCACAGCTCAGCTGCTGGGGTGGAAAGGGACCTGTGGGCAGTGTGCCTGGCACCAGAGAAGGGAAACTGAGGCTTGGGCATCAGAGAGGGGAAACTGAGGCTGCTAATTTGGAGAGGAGAAGCTGAGAGGGGATTTTCTCAGTGCTTATAAATATCTAAGGGGTGGGTGTCAGGTTGAAGGTGCCAGGTTCTGTATGGTGGTGTCCAGACAAGCAACAATGGGTGCAAGCTGGACCCAGGAGATTCTTTGGTGTGAGAGTTCTGGAGCCCTGGAGCAGGCTGTCGTCTGCTGGAGTTTATCTCCTGCAGCAGAGCATCCTCTTGGCAAGAGCCTGGGAGGCAGCTGGTCCTGTCCTGGTGCTAGAGCAGAGAAGTCCAAGGTGGGTGAGTTTGTCTGCAGCTGCTGCAAAGCACAGCTCAGCTGCTGGAGTGGAAAAGGACCTGTGGGCAGTGCCTGGCATCAGAGAGGGGAAACTGAGGCTGCTAATTTGGAGAGGAGAAGCTGAGAGGGAATTTCCTCAGTGCTTATAAATATCTGAGGGGTGGGTGTCAAGGTGAAGGTGCCAGGCTTGGCATCAGAGGGCAAACAAGCTGCTAATTGGAGAGGAGAAGCTGAGAGGGGATTTTGTCAGTGCTTATAAATGTCTTGAGGGGTGGGTGTCAGGTTGAAGGTGCCAGGCTCTGTTTGGTGGTGTCCAGACAAGGAGCAATGGGTGCAAGCTGGACTCAGGAGGTTCCAGCTCAACAGGACTAGAAACTTCTTTACTGTGAGGGTTCTGGAGCAGGCTGCCCAGAGAAGTTGTGTGGAGTCTTCTTCCTTGGAGAGATTCCAACCCTGCCTGGACATGTCCCTGCACGATCTGCCCTAGGTGACCCTGCCTTGGCAGAGGGTTGGGCTGGATGCTCTCCAAAGGTCCTTTCCAACTCCTGCAATCCTGTGTTAGTAGTAACTTGGAATTGGTGCTAAAACTCAGCTGCTTTTTTTTTTTTTTCTTTTCCCTTTTTTGCCCTCCCTGAGGTTCAGCTCTGGCTTGTCTGCATCTGAAATGTTTGCTGCCATTCCTGGGGCATAACTCTGCTGGTGGCTTTGTTTGATGTTCACTCTGGCTGCTGGAGTCACAGCAGAAAGAATGAGAGTGGTGAGAGGCTGGAATGGGTTGCCCCTGCAGGGAGGTGTTTGGGGCCAGATCCCTGGAGGTGTTTTTGGCCAGGCTGGCAGAGGCTGTGGGCAGCCTGCTCTAGGGTAGGGTGTCCCTGGGCATGGCAGGGGAGGTTGGAACTGCCTGATCCTTGTGGTCCCACCCTGACTGATTCCAGCTGCAGAGAGTGAGGTGCTCTGCCCTGAGCTGCCTTTTCCCTGAGCGCTATGACAAAGAGATCAGGATTTAAGTTCCTCCCTCCAGCTCCAGTTTAATTTTATTTTTCTTTCCGTGGCTAATTAACGCCTTCCTTTGCTTTTTAATTAGAGGTTTTCCAGCCTGTCATCTGGGGCAGACTTGAGGTGGGTTGTGCTGTGACCCTGAGTCATCACTCTGCATCCATCCCAAGCTGCTGCTCTTTGGGCGGGTACTGAAACCGTTTGGGCTTGACATTTAAATAGCTTCAGGGTTTCCCCTTTTGTTTCTTTCCAGGAAGGGGTAGTTCTCACCTGCTCACCCAACCCTGCTCTTCCAACTGAGTCTTTTTTTTGGGGGGTTGAAGGTTGCAAGCAGCTTTAAGCAAGCTTTCAGCTCCTGTGCTGCAAACCTTCACCAGGTGCTTCCCATCAGCTCTGACTGATCCTTTCGGGGCTGGGAGGGCTTTGCTGCTTTAAGGAAGGTTTCTTAAGGTGAAATCTTGTAGAGTAGGGTTGTAGGTTGGACTTGGTGATCCTGAGGGGATCACCAACAAGGCCAAGTGTAAGGTCCTGCAGCTGGGTGGGTGCAGTCCCAAGCACAACTCCAGGCTGGGTGGGGAATGGCTGAGAGCAGCCCTGAGGAACAGGATCTGGGGGTCTGGAGTGATGCAAAGCTCAACAGAAGCATCCAGGCTGGCAGAGCTCCTCAGGATCACCAAGTCCAACCTAGAACCCTTCTCTACAAGATCCACTTTAAACCATAGCCCCAAGCACCACATCCACCCTGAAACACCTCCAGGGTAGCTGACTCCACTACCTCCCTGGGCAGCCCTGAGGAGCAGGACCTGGGGGTCTGGGGTGATGCAAAGCTCAACAGAAGCATCCAGGCTGACAGTTCCTCAGGATCACCAAGTCCAACCTACAACCCTACTCTACAAGATCCACTTTAAACCATAGCCCCAAGCACCACATCCAAACCACCCTGGAACACCTCAAGGCTGGGTGACTCCACCACCTCCCTGGGCAGCTCATTCTAATCCTTGACTGCTCTCTCTCCATGAAAAACTTCTTCCTTATGTCCAGTCTAAACCTTCCCACCCTCATCTTGAGGCCATTCCCCCTTGTTCTACCTCCAGTTCCTTGAGAGCAGAGCCCAGCAGCAGCCTCCACAATGTCCTTCCAGGTGGCTGTAGACAGCAATGAGCTCTGCCCTCAGCCTCCTCTTTTTTTTTTCCCCTCTGTTTCAAACTAAAAGAAGTGGAAGTGGCTCAAGCCAAGAGCAGGTTCCTCATCTTCACTGCTCCTTACATTTCTCCTCTCTAGATTTGTGCTGTGAACAGCTCATCACTGCCACGATGACATCTCCAAGCTCGGCCCAGCAGCCAGCAGCAGCAGACAGTGCCTGCAGACTCACCCTTGGCCAAGTGAACCAGGTAATTACCTCTCCCACTTGTCTCCTGCTGCTTTTTGGGTTTTTTTTGCCTCCTTGCCAAGGCTGTGATTTCCTCAGTCAAATCAGAGCTCTCCTGAGTACATTTGAGTCAGAAGAATTTCGCCTAATTGAGCAGGGCTTTCATCCCGAGGAGCTGTTTGGCTTTCACCTCTCAGGTCAATGGTTTATGAATATTTAAAAGGAAGGGAAGGAGGGGATAAAGCAGTTCAGGCTGGCTGCAAAGGAAGGGCAGAGTGCAGTCCTTCATGCCAGTCCAGGCTGGGGGATGATGAGAGCAGCCCTGCAGGAAAGGACTTGGTGGTGTTGGTGGGTGAGAATCACAGAATCAGTCAGGGTTGGAAGGGACCACAAGGATCAGCCAGTTCCAACCCCCCTGCCATGCCCAGAGACACCCTACCCTAGAGCAGGCTGCCCACAGCCTCTGCCAGCCTGGCCAAAAACACCTCCAGGGATCTGGCCCCAAACACCTCCCTGCAGGGGCAACCCATTCCAGGCTCTCACCACTCTCATGCTCAACAACTTCCTCCTCACCTCCAATCTGAATCTCCTCACCTCCAGCTTTGCTCCATTCCCCCCAGTCCTGTCACTCCCTGACACCCTAAAAAGTCCCTCCCCAGCTTTTTTGTAGCCCCCTTCAGATCCTGGAAGGCCACCAGAAGGTCCCCTGGGAGCCTCCTCTTCTGCAGCCTGCACAGCCCCAACTCTTTCAGGCTGTGCTCACAGCAGAGCTGCTGCAGCCCTCTGAGCATCCTCGGGGCCCTTCTCTGCACACCTCCAGCATCTCCACATCCCTCTTGTCCCAGCGGCTCCAGCACTGGATGCACTACTCCAGGTGAGCTCTCAGCAGAGCACAGCAGAGGGGCAGAATCACCTCCCTGGCCCTGCTGCCCACACTGCTCCTGCTGCAGCCCAGCCTCTGCTTGGCCCTGAGTCAGCAATGGGCACTGGTAGTGCCCACTCAGGTAGTGACAGGACTGTGGGAAATGGAGCAAAGGTGGAGGTGGGGAGATTCAGAGTGGATGTGAGGAGGAAGTTGTTGAGCATGAGAGTGGTGAGAGGCTGGAATGGGTTGCCCCTGCAGGGAGGTGTTTGGGGCCAGATCCCTGGAGGTGTTTTTGGCCAGGCTGGCAGAGGCTGTGGGCAGCCTGCTCTAGGGTAGGGTGTCTCTGGGCATGGCAGGGGAGGTTGGGACTGGCTGCTCCTTGTGCTCCCTTCCAACCCTGACTGATTCTGTGATCTCCACACCAAAAAAAGCATCTCCACAATCTGAAGAAGATGTGACAGGAGTGGAAATAAAGTCTGGGGCAAGTTGAAAGAGCTTCATTTAGAAGCTTTGAACTGTAGCCAAGTCCTGTGGAGACTTGAGGGAGCTGCTTGCTTATTCCATTCACTCTGCATGAGACAAACAAACAAACCAGGAAATAATAATAATAAATAGAGTCTTGATATTAGCAGCAAAATATTGATTGTCAACACTCCCTTGGCCCAGGGCAGCCTGGAATGAAAGACTTCATTTGATGCTGAATGTTGAGAGCTAAGGGCCCCCATTTAAAAAATGATCAAGCTAACGAGCTTGCTGCTTTAATCAAGGAGGAGCTGGACAAGCTGCTTCCAAATCCCATTTGCAGAGTGGTCATTAGAGAAATGAAGGGGATGCAGACACAGAAAATCGTCTTGTTAGAGCCATCTGCTGATGCAAGCACCTCCTGGGGTTGTGCTGAGCTGTTGCTGAGAGGGAGGGGGAAGCTGAGGAGGAGGAGGAGGCTTGAGGCTGGCCTGGAGTTGGTCAGTTTGAGCTGAAGACGTTTAGCAGGTGTGACACTGAGACAAGGAAGAGCCCAGCCCTGTCCTGTGGGTTGCAGGGGTGGGCTCAGAGCTCTCTCCTGAGGTTCAGGAAGGCAAAGTGCAAGGTGCTGAACCCTAGATACCAATCCAGGCTGGGGAGGGGTGATAAGGCTGAGAGCAGCCCTTGCAGAGAAGGACTTGGGGGTGCTGGTGGGGCAGAAGCTGGGCAGGAGGCAGCAATGGGCACTGGCAGCACAGAAGGCCAAGGGCAGCCTGGGCTGGACCCAAAGCAGAGTGGGTAGAAATGGAGAGAAGAGATCCTGGCCCTCTGCTCAGACCTCACATAGAATCCTAGAGGGGATCCTGCCCCTCTGCTCTGTTCAGACCTCACATAGAATCCTGCTTTTTCAAGTGCTTGGGCATGCAGATTGACCTGGGGAAGGGAAACAATGCCTGCCTTCAGCAGCTTGGCCTGAGGCAAGAGGACTTCCTCTGGATCCCCAGCTCCCTCCCACCACCACCTTCCACAGCCCCCAGCTCCTACCTGCAGCTCCCCAGCTCTCACCTACCCTCAACTCCCACCCACCTGCAGCTTCCCAGCTCTCACCTACCCTCAACTCTCACCTACCTACAGCCCCCAGCACTGGGATGGGCTGCCCAGGGAGGTGGTGGAGTCCCCAATCCCTGGAGGTGTTTCACAGGAGGCTGCAAGAGGCACTGAGTGCCATGAGTTAGTTAATGAGAAGGTGTTAGCTGATAGGTTGGACTGGATGTTCTCAGAGGTATTTCCCAACCTGCTTAATTCTGTGCTTCTGCTGTGGCTGCTGCTGCCTCTTTGGAGGTGTTCCAGGTGCTCCAGGTCAGCCTGGAGATGTTTCAGGCTGGCTGAGGCCCTGAGCACCCTGGGCTGGTGGGAGGTGTCCTTGCCCATGGCAGGGGGAGTTGGAGCTGGATCATCTTGAAGGTCCCTTCCAACCCAACGTGTTCTGTGCCTCCATGACTCTCTGACCTGCTGTGCTTTGTGTTTCAGGTGCGACCCAAACAGCCACTGCTGAAGATTTTGCAGGCTGCAGGTGCCCAAGGTGAAACCTTCACTCTGAAGGAGGTGAGCTAAGTTCCTGGGCACCGAAGCTGTGCCTGTCCCGAGCTGGCTGAGGAGAGAGCTCTTGGCGACCTTTTGGTGACCCTGCCCCTTCAGGTGGTTAATGGGAGGTGGAAGCTGCCTTATTCCTGTGCTTCCTGTGCTTTGCTGCCTCCTCTTGCATTCTGCATTCCTGACTGTAGCTGGCAGTGTCCTCCAGCTTTCAGAGGAGCTTTCCTTGTGGAGCTGCTGCTGCTGCTCTTGGTTGTGCACCTTGCAGATTGCCTCCTGTGATAGGATGAGAGGCAATGGAGTGAAGGGAGTGGAGATTAGGAAAGGATTCTTGACAGTGAGGGTGGGGAGACACTGGAAGGTGGAGATTGTAGATTTGCCCTTCCTGACTGGGAGGTTGGATGAGCTCCCCTGAGCAACCTGGGCTGATGGGAGACACTGGAACATGGAGATTGTGGATTTGCCCTCCCTGATTGGGAGGCTGGATGAGGCTTTGAGCATCCTGGGCTGGTGGGAGATGTCCCTGCCCATGCAGGGGCTTGGATCTGGATCATCTTTGGAGTCCCATCCAACCCAGCCCATCCCATGAATCCTTTAGTAAGAGCATATTCTTCTAAGTGAGGGTTCCCTCTGCCTCCCCCACACCCATTTCCCTCTCTCATTTCCTCTGAGCTGAACCCCAGCAGTGTCCATCTGCAGCTCTCCCTCAGGCAGGCTGCGCAGGCAAAGGTGTCCACAGCCACAGCATCCTGGAATGGGTTGAGTTGGAAGGGACCTGCAAAGCTGATCCTGTCCAGCTCCCTCCACTCAGCAGGGACATCCTGCACTAGAGCAGCTTGCTCAGAGCCTTCTCCAGCCTGAGCTTGGATATCTCTCCAGGGATGAGGACTCAACCACCTCCTTGGGCAATCTGTTGCAGTGTTGCAGCAGCCTGCTGGTGCAGAACTTGCTCCTCACATCCAGTCTCAATCTGCTCTGCTCTCATTTCAAACCATTGCCCCTGGTCCTGGCCCCTGTAGACCTTTGCACAAAGTCCCTGTGCAGCCTTCTTGTAGCCCCTTCAGGTACTGGCAGGCAGCTCTAAGGTCTGCCTGGAGCAGGCTGAACAACCTCAGCTCCCTTCTCCTTTCCTGGTAGCAGAGGTTCTCCAATCCCCTGAGCATTTTTATGTCCTCCTGGACCTTCTCCATCAAGTCCATGCCCTTCATGTGTTGAGGGCTCCAGAGCACACCAGCTGAGGTCTTTCCTTGTCCATCTTCAGCTCAGTTTTCCTTCGTGCCAAGAAGTTAATAACTCCAAACCTTACAGCCACAATTCTCCCTTGCCTGGGAGACACCCAACAGGTTGCAGAGGTGGATCAGAAGCAGCTGCTGCTCATCTCCCACCCCACGGGGGCAGCAGGAGGCAAGAACCATGAAGAGAAGGGCAAGGCCCAGGGGGTTTGGTGCAGATGTGGCTGATGGTTTTGTTGTGTCTCCACAGGTCATGCATTACCTGGGCCAGTACATCATGGTGAGGCAGCTGTATGACAAAAGGCAGCAGCACATGGTCCACTGTGGAGGAGATCAGCTGGGAGATCTGCTGGGGCTGGAGAGCTTCTCTGTCAAAGATCCAAGGTAGGGCAAAGTCACCTCCACTCTGTCTCGTGTTGTGTAGAAGGTGCTGAGGCAGGAGGCTTTTTGGTGTCACTCTGCCTGCTCAGTGGCACAGAAACCTGCCTGGACAAAACGTGCCCTGCTCAGGGGGTTGTTGATGGTCACAGGATGTCAGGGGTTGGAAGGGACCCAAAGAGATCATCCAGTCCAATCCCCTTGCCAGAGCAGGATCAGGCAATCTAGCTCAGGGCACACAGAAACACATCCAGACAGGCCTGGAAAGGCTCCAGACAAGGAGACTCCACAACCTCTCTGGGCAGCCTGTGCCAGTGCTCTGGGACCCACACAGGCAAGAAGTTGCCTCTTGTGTTGAGCTGCAACCTCCTGTGCTGCAGCTTCCATCCATTGCTCCTTGGCCTGTGGCAGGGAGCAGTGAGCAGAGCCTGTCCCCCCCTCCTGACCCCCAGCCCTAGAAAAAACTGGGGAGGGACTTTTTAAGCTCCCTGGGAGTGACAGGACTGGGGGGAATGGAGCAAAGCTGGAGCTGGGGAGATTGAGCCTGGAGGTGAGGAGGAAGTTGTTGAGCATGAGAGTGGTGAGAGCCTGGAATGGGTTGCCCAAGGAGGTGTTTGGGGTCACATCCCTGGAGGTGTTTTTGTCCAGGCTGGCAGAGGCTGTGGGCAGCCTGATGTAGGGTAGGGTGTCCCTGGGCATGGCAGGGGGGTTGGGACTGGCTGATCCTTGTGGTCCCTTCCAACCCTGACTGATGCTATGACTGTAAAAGGTTGGATGAGGCCTTGACCAAGCTGGGCTGGTGGGAGGTGTCCTTGTTTGGAGCTGGATGATCTTGAAAGTCCCTTCCAACCCAACCCCATTCTGTGATTGTGCTGAGTTAGGAGGGTGCTGCTTGTGGTTGTTCTGAGCCTTCTCACCTCCTGCTTGCTTTCCCCACAGCCCAGTCTATGACATGCTGAAAAGGAACCTGACTTCTGCTGCCCTGACAGGTAGGTTTGGCATGGTGTGGGCAGGTCTATTCAATGTAGTGTTGATGTAAGCTGGGTAAGTACTGGAGCCTGAGAGAAGAGAAATGGTTCTGAAGCTGAAACAAAAAACAAAAAAAAAATGCTGCTGAAATCTCCTTTTGAGCCATCTGAGTTTCCTCTGTGTGTGTGTGTGTGTGTGTGTGTGTGTGTGTGTGTGTGTGTCCCCACCATCAGGAGCTGTGATTTGAAACCAGTTTGTTGTGTTGAGTCTTTGTGGCTGCCTTTAACCCAACCCTGGAGCAGCAGCCACAGCCTGGCTGGATGCAGCCTGCCAGAGCTGAGTGCTGGGGAGCAACAAAGCAGTTTGTGGCTGCCTTTAGCCCAACTCTAGAGCAGCAGCCACAGCCTGGCTGGATGCAGCCTGCCAGAGCTGAACTAAAGCAGTTTGTGGCTGCCTTTAGCCCAACCCTGGAGCAGCAGCCACAGCCTGGCTGGATGCAGCCTGCCAGAGCTGAACTAAAGCAGTGTGTGGTTGCAGGACCCCATCCAAACCATGACTGATTGCATCAGTTTCATAGCATCCTAGGATGGCTCAGGGACCCTTAGAAATCATCTCCTCCCACCCCTGCCATGGGCAGGGAGACCTCTGAGTGAGATTCAGCTGCTCAAGGCCTCATCCAGCCTGACAGGGACACCTCTTAACTAGATTCAGTTGCCCAAGGCCTCATTCAGCCTGGCTTTGAACACAGCCACAGCCTCCCTGGGCAGCCTTTTCCAGAGTCTCACCACCCTCCTAGTGACAACTTCTTCCTCAGCTCCAGCCTAACCCTGCTCTGCCTCAGGGAAGGGATCTCAGAGCTCATCTCCTCCAACCTCCTGCCATGGGCAGGGACACCTCTCAATTAGACTCAGCTGCTCAAGGCTTCATCCAGCTTGGCCTTGAGCACCCCCAGGCAGGAGGCAGCCACAACCTCCCTGGGCAGCCTGTTCCAGACTCTCACCACCCTCCTAGTGACATCTTCTTCCTCAGCTGCAGCCTAACCCTGCTCTGCTACAGCTCCAAACCATTCCCCCTTGGCCTGGCTCTGGACACCCTCATGAGAAGTCCCTCTGCAGCCTTCCTGTAGGATCCCTTCTGGTACTGGAAAGCTGCTCTAAGGCCACCCCAGAGAGTTTCATTCCATGCTGTGGCTTCTCACTCTCACTTCTGTAGTCCTGAGGCCGAGCACAAGAGTGCTGCAGACCCAGTCACAGAGGGCTGGAGTTTAATCAAACACTTTGAACCTTTAAAGGTCACTGTTGGCTTGCCCAGCTCATGAGGGAAAATCAAATCAAATCAAATCAACCCAAATCAATCTCCCCTGGAAGTCCTTCAGACACATATTAAAACTTATCCTCAAACCAACCTCAGCTCCTGGCTCCCTTCAGCCACTTCCCCTGGGTCAGCTGAGGAGCTTCACTTGATTAAAAAAAGAAAAAAAATCCTCTTCTGCTGGAGCTGGAAGCAAACCGTGAGGGAGCTGCACCTGGAGAGCTGTGGATTCTGGAACTGGAGTGCCTGGGATCTCTTAAGCAGATCTGTGGCCTTAGTTCACAGAGTCACTGAGGTTGGAAAAGTCCTCCTAAGGTCATCAGGTCCAACCAGCAACCCAGCCCCACCATGGCCACAGGTTTCATAGAATCAGGGCTGGAAGGGACCACAAGGATCAGCCAGTTCCAACCCCCGTGCCATGCCCAGGGACACCCTACCCTAGAGCAGGCTGCCCACAGCCTCTGCCAGCCTGGCCAAAAACACCTCCAGGGATCTGGCCCCAAACACCTCCCTGCAGGGGCAACCCATTCCAGCCTCTCACCACTCTCATGCTCAACAACTTCCTCCTCACCTCCAGGCTCAATCTCCCCACCTCCAGCTTTGCTCCATCCTCCCTACTCCTGTCACTCCCTAAGAACCTCAAAAGTCCCTCCCCAGCTTTTTTGTAGCCCCCTTCAGATCCTGGAAGGCCACAAGAAGGTCACCTGGGAGCCTCCTCATCTCCAAATTGCACAGCCCCTCCAGGGATGGGGACTCCACCCACCTCCCTGGGCAGCCTGTGCCAATCCCTGACCACTGTTAACAGTTAAGGAATAGTTCCTAACCTCCAACTTAACCCTCCCCTGGTGCAGCTTGAGGCCATAGCTCCTCCTAAAGGTTCAGTCTCCCTTCCCACACCCACCTAAAAGCTTCTGCAAAAGTAGACACCGAACAGACACGACCCTGAAGTGCTTTGTCCTCTGCTCTGAGCCATGTTTTGGTGCCTCCCAGGTCTCCCCTTCCTTTCTTTACCTAATTGGACTCTTCTCTGAAGACATTGCCTGCAGAGTAACTGTGTGAGTGCTGTTCCCCTGGCTGGTGCTTCCCTGGCCTCTTCCCTGTGGCAGTGGACATGGAGAGCAAAGGATCCCAGGCAGCCACCCCCTCCTCTGCTGCCCTGTGGCTCTGTGTGTGTGGTGTGTGTGAGACTGGGCCAGACACAGAATCCACAAATGGCTTAGGTTGGAAGGGACCTTGGAGATCCTCTGCTCCAACCTCCTTGCCATGGTGTAAGTCTTCTGAGCTGCCCCAGGAAATGCTGTTCCTGGCAGGAGGTGATCTCTGAGTCCTCCCACCCATGGCTGCTTGTGGGTGACTGTGCCTAGGAAACCAACCAAGCTTGGCAGACCAGACCAGACCTAACCTTTAGTGAATCCAGATGGAGCCCAGAGTGGTTTGGGTTGGAAGGGACCTGCAAAGCTCATCCAGTCCAACCCCCTGCACTCAACAGGGGCATCCTCCACTAGAGCAGCTTGCTCAGAGCCTTCTTCAGCCTGACCTTGATTATCTCTTCAGGGATGAGGACTCAACCACCTCCCTGGGCAACCTGTTGCAGTGTTGCAGCAGCCTCCTGGTGCAGAACTTGTTCCATACATCCAGTCTCAATCTGCTCTGGTCTCATCTCAAACCATTGCCCCTGGTTCTGTCTTTGCAGGCCTTTGGGAACAGTTCCTCTGCAGCCTTCTTGTAGTCCCCTTCAGGTACTGGCAGGCAGCTCTAAGGTCTCCCCAGAGCCTTCTCCTCTTCTTTGCCTCAAATCCATTCTCTGTCTGCTCTGCTCTCCTCTCATTTCAAACCGTTGCTCCTGGTCCTGTCTTTGCAGGCGTTTGGGAACAGTTCCTCTGCAGCCTTCTTGTAGTCCCCTTCAGGTACTGGCAGGCAGCTCTAAGGACACCCCAGAGCCTTCTCCAGGCTGAACAACTTCAGCTCTCTCAGCCTGTCCTTGTAGCATAGCTTCCAAGTGGGCAAATGCCCTTTCAAGCCTATAGAAAAGCTGGGGAGAGACTTTTGAGGCTCTCAGGGAGTGACAGGACTAGGGGGAATAGAGCTGGAGGTGGGGAGATTGAGGCTGGAGGTGAGGAGGAAGTATTTGAGTGTGAGAGTGGTGAGAGGCTGGAATGGGTTGCCCCTGCAGGGAGGTGTTTGGGGCCAGATCCCTGGAGGTGTTTTTGGCCAGGCTGGCAGAGGCTGTGGGCAGCCTGCTCTAGGGTAGGGTGTCCCTGGGCATGGCAGGGGGGTTGGGACTGGCTGATCCTTGTGGTCCCTTCCAACCCTGACTGATTCTGTGATTCACCCACCAGCCTCACCCAACTCAAGGTGCTGTTCTCAGCCTCATCACCCCCCAGGGCTGAGTGCCCATCAAGGATTGCTCAGACTTGAGTGCAGGACTGAAGAGGCAGAGAGCTCCCAGAGGGCTTCCCGTGTCAGGTGCTGTGGTAGCTCCTTGTGTTCGTTAAGCAAAGCAGTGCTTATCAGCACAGCATTGTGCAGATTATCTCAGGCACTCCTCTTAAGTGCACTTAGAGCAGTGAAAGTGACTGCAGCACATCTTGCTAATCAAGGCTGAGCTCTTAGCAGAGGGCTTTTATCAGATGGTGTCCTCACCTGGCTCCTTCACAGGCTCCCCAGTGTGCCTCAGGCAAGGTGAATACCTCACTTGAAGGACGTTTTGCATAGCCTGTGGTGAGCTTCCAAAAGGGAAACCTTCCAGGATGTGAAATGTCCTTTACCCAAGTTGTCTGAGGCCACTTTGTTTTACTGGGCACTGTTACAAGGGGTTAAATCCTCACCTCTCCCAGCCCCTCTGCAGTTCTGCATGAGTCAGTTGGCTTCACTTGTCCTTCAGGCATTAAATAATGACTGCAGGAGCTGGAGGGTGATGGAAAGGCTGAAAGGGAAGCTCAACTCCTGCCTAGAATTCACAGGCTCACAGGATGTCAGGGGTTGGAAGGGACCCAAAGACAGGAGGCTTTTGGTGTCACTCTGACTGCTCAGTGACACAGAAACCTGCCTGGACACCAAGTACCCTGCTCAGGGGGTTGTTGATGGTCACAGGATGTCAGGGGGTGGAAGGGACCCAAAGAGATAATTGAGTCCAGCACCCCCTGCCAGAGCAGGATCAGGCAGTCTAGCTCAGGTCACACAGGAACACATCCAGACAGGCCTGGAAAGGCTCCAGACAAGGAGACTCCACAACCTCTCTGGGCAGCCTGTACCAGTGCTCTGGGACCCACACAGGCAAGAAGTTGCCTCTTGTGGTGAGCTGCAACCTCCTGTGCTGCAGCTTCCATCCATTGCTCCTTGTCCTATCCCAGGGAGCAGTGAGCAGAACCTGTCCCACCCCTTCCTGACTCCCAGACCTCAGAGATTTAGAAACATTGATTCAGTCCCCTCTCAGTCTTCTCTTCCGCAGATTCTCAGCCCCAGGTCCCTCAGCCTCTCCTCACCAGGCAGTGCTGCAGTCTCCTCAGTATCTTCATAGCCTCCCTTGGACCCTCTCCAGCAGGTCTCTCCTGAACTGGGAAGCTCAAAACAGAAGGCAGTGCTCAAGATGAGGTCTCAGCAGGGTAGAGTAGATGGGAGGAGAACCTCCCTGGATCTGCTGGACACACTCTGCCTAATGCCCCCCAGGATCCCATTGGCCCCCATGGGCACATTGCTGTGCTATGGATGTTCTCCACAACCTCCCTGGGCAACCTGTGCCAGTGTCTCACCATGCTCACTGCAAACAACTTCCTCCTAACATCCACTTTCAATCTCCACTCTGCCACTTTAAACCCATTTCTCCTCATCCTGGCATTACGATACCTTGTCAATAGTCCCTCCCCAGCTCTCCTGGAGCCCCCTTCAGATCCTGCAAGGCAACTTCAAGGTCTCCTGGCAGCCTTCTCTTCTTCAGGCTGCAGAGCCCCAACTCTCTCAGCCTGTCCTCAGAGCAGAGCTGCTGCAGCCCTCTCAGCATCTTCGTGGTCTCCTGTAGACCTCTTCTGGTCCTCTCAAGCCACTGCCATGTATTAGCACTTCTAGACCTTGAGCATCCTGGTGGCATCCTCTGGACTGGCTCCAACACTGCTCCATGTCCTGCTTGTGCTGAGGGTTGCAGAGCTGCACACAGTGCTGTAGGTGAGGTGTGAGGAGAGCAGAGCAAAGGGGCAGAATCCCCTCCCTTGCCCTGCTGCCCACAGCTGCTCTTGCTGCAGCCCAGCACACAGTTGCTGTCTGGGCTGCACTCACACTGCAGCCTCATCTTGAGTTTTGCATCACCCCAGACCCCATGTCCTGCTCCTCAGGGCTGCTCTGCAGCTCATGTTGAGCTTTGCATCACCCCAGGCCCCCAGCTCCTGTTCCTCAGGGCTGCTCTCCAGCTCATGTTGAGCTTTTCACCACCCCACACGCCCAGGTCCTGTTCCTCAGGGCTTCTCTCATCCATTCCCCACCCAGCCTGGATTGGTGCTTGGAATTTCACCCACCCAGCTGCAGGACCATCTGGTCCAACCTTTCAGGTGCTGTCCCAGCTGCCTGTCCAGCTGAGCCTTCAAGCTGAGCAGCTCAGGGGAATCTGCTGCATCCCTCGGGAGGTGATTCCAATCCGACCCATAGAATGGTTTGGGTTGGAAGATGATCTTGAAGATCATCTAGTTCCACCCCCCCCCCCTCAGTACTGACAGGGACCCTTCCCCCTGCTCCAGGCTGCACAGTGCCAGCTTCTCTTCTGGATTCCAATGGGAATCTTGCCCAGCATTGACTCCCCCTCCCCATCACCTCTCATCTTTTCCGCGGCGGTGGCGGCGGTGGGCGAAGGCTCCATCCAACTAGGGCACCTCGAAGGTCTGCCAAGCCTGGCTGGTTGGTCGCTTGCTGAGGAGCCCTCTGCCTCGTGAGAATGGTTACTACCAGGCAAGGTTTGTTCTCTTCTTTTACCCTTGCCATCCAGATGCTGCAGAGACTCTCCCAAAGGAGCAGAGCGTCGATAGGCCAAGCCAAGACCAGCCGAAGGTAAAACCCCCACCGCCCGGTGGGTTCTTTTCTTGTACAGAGTGCCCCTTCTCTGTACCTGTGCATGGTGGACTGCCAGAACTTGGTGCTGCTTGGCTTCCAGATCCTCTGAAAACCACAAAACCCAAAAAAAAAAAAACCCACCAAAAGTTCTTGGGAGTCCACAGAGCAGGGACAGAGTGACCCTTCTCTGTTCTCCTCTCCTAACAGAGTTGCCCAGTCTCTGAGCGCGTTCCTCTGGGCTGTAGCACTTCTGGTCCTCAGCTCCTCCAGCCTGCTCTGGACTTTTCCTCTCTTTCCCTCCTAGCCCTTCTCTCTCTTGAGTAGGAATTGCCAAGTGCTGAAGCTTTCTGAAACGTGTGAAGCTTTTTATTTTTTGTTGTTTTTTTTTTTTTTTAATGATCTTTTAGCAGGAATTTGTTTTCCAGAAGCTTGAAACCTAGGAAAAATCTTGGCACCTTCAAACTTGCTGCTTTTGGATGGGGGTGGGTTAAGGTTTCCTGATCTGGGAGGGGGTGTTCAGGGAGTCAGGAAAATTGCAGCATTGCTGCCTCAGGTATGGGAACTTGTGGAGTGCTGCCAGGCTTAAGATTTTTCCTAGGTTGCAAGAGTGTTGTCCGTGCTGGTCACAGGTGCCTTAGAGTCCTTAAAGGGTTTAATAGGCTCAGTACCTTTTTCATTTCTCTCCACCACTTCCTCCTCACAGACTGCAGCTGGGGACTGGGACTGGAAGTGCTACATCCCCTTGTCCCTGCAAGCTCTGCTGGGCTAATATCTGTCTTGTTTTGTTGTTTTTTTTTCCCCCCCATTCCTCCGTGCAGTTTAGCCAGCAAGAAGGTGGTTCCGTGGCTGGGATCATGGAAGGGGAGAGCACTGCTGCTGCTTTGTCTACCTCAGAGCAAAACTGTGAGCGTTGTGAAGGTGAGTGGCAGCTCTCCTGTGCTCACACAACAGCCACAAGCTCCCCCTGCCCCTTCCCCACCGTGGCAAGTTGAGCTCTGCATCAGCACAAGCATAGAGTCACAGAGGGGCTCAGGCTGGAAAGGGTCTCAGAGCTCATCTCCTCCAACCTCCTGCCGTGGGCATGGACACCTCTTGACTAGACTCAGCTGCTCAAGGTCTCATCCAACCTGGCCTTGAACATCCCTTCCAGTATAGCAACCTTCCAGTATCTGAAGGGGGCCTACAGGAAGGCTGGGGAGGGACTGTTCACAAGGTCTTGTAATGACAGGAGGAGGGGGAATGGGTTTAAACTGGCAGAGGGGAGATTGAAACTGGATGTTAGGAGGAAGTTCTTCACAGTGAGGGTGGTGAGACACTGGCACAGATTGCCCAGGGAGGTTGTGGCTGCTCCCTCCCTGGAGGTGTTTAAGGCTGGATGAGGTCTTGAGTGACCTGATCTTAGCGGGAGGTGTCCCTGCCTATGGCACAGGGGGGTTGGAAGTGGCTGAGCTTTGAGGTCTCTTCCAACCTAAACCCTTCTATGACTCTGTGATCCCCAGGCAGAAGGCAGCCACAGCCTCCCTGGGCAGCCTGTGCCAGAGTCTCTTACTGTTCTCTCAGCCATTCAGAGTTCAGGAGCTCCCATCAGGGGAAACTGGAACTGAGCCCAAACCACTGTTTTCTGTATCTTAACCACAAATCTTTCCAGTGAGGGTGGTGAGACACTGGTACAGGTTGCCCAGGGAGGTCGTGGATGTTTCCTCCTTGGGAGGTGTTCAAGGCCAGGTTGGATGAGGCCTTGAGCCACCTGTGCTGGTGGGAGGTGTCCAGGGCAGGGGGTTGGAACTGGCTGAGCTTCCAACCCAATCCTTTCTGTGATTCTATGAAACCTCCTCAGTGCTGACTCCATTTGAGCTCTGGGTGCAGTCTTAATGTTTCTGTATTGAGCCTTAAAAGCAAGGCCAAGCTCAAGCAGTACCATTAGAAAGAGGCCCTGGGAGCACTGGGATGCTGCTTCTCTGATGGCTGTGCAGTGCCTGTTGTGCCAGCTTCCCTGGCTGGACACAGGAGTGCAGCTCTGCCATCCCAGACCCCAAAACTCTTCCCAGCAAGTGGCTGTAAGGCAGAGCAAGAAAAGGTTCCTGAGGTCAGCTGGGGCCAGGTTTTGCCTCTGCTGGGCCCTCCAGTGCTGTAGGTGTGGCATGACCTTGGGCTCTGCTCGGCTCTTGCAGACAAAGACTTGCTAGAAAACCTCTCTAAAAGCAAGAAGCCTAAACTGGACCTGGTGTTCGAGGAGTGGGACGTGGCTGGCCTGCCCTGGTGGTTTTTAGGCAACCTCAGAAGCAATTATGAGTCCAGAAGCAATGGATCAACAGATATTCAGACTAACCAGGTGTGTGTGGCCCTGTTGCACAGTTCTGCTGTGTTCTCTTCCTCTCCTCTCTTTGCCTTTCCAAGCAAATCAAATCTTCATCCCCCCTTTCCCCCCTTTCCCCCCTTTC